>CP125270.1:649041-1182185 GCA_030027945.1 Phytophthora plurivora
TTCTCCTCTTCGCTTACAGGACCTTCGATATCGCTTGCCGTACGATGAATATCTTCTAACCCACTCAAAGGAGCAAGGAATGTATCCATCCAGCGCATCCGCTTCATAAGATCGCTCCAAACTTTTCCTGAAACAGGTTTATGGTTCTTATCTCGAATGTTAAAGTAGCGATCCTCGCTTGGTACACTAAAGTAGTAAGTGCCATGGGCTTTTACACCAGTCTTAGAATCAACAACGGGGTGAAGACGATATGGAATCACAATCTTGTTATCGAAGAGGCTCTTGTAGTACTCATATAGAAAATTCTTAGCTTCACTGTCTGGGATTGATAGATTTCTATCCATGTCTTCATCTAAACCGGTTTTCGTACCATGTCGTGCCTCACGCTCTTCATCATCGTCATAAGGATTGTAGTCCTTGATATCTCTTTCAACATCGCTATCTCCAACCATTGTTAGCGCTAAGCCCCTATCCTTGATCATCTTCAAAAACTCTCTAAGTGTAGATTGCCAATCAATCTTCTTCATTGCTGCTGTGTGCATCAGGTTTGATTCTTTTCCAAATACATCAACGGATCCATCCTTGACCCAAACATACTGCTCTAATGAGCTTTTGTCAGATTTATACTTATCCTTGAAAATCGGTAGAATACTTTTCATTAGACCATTAGAATCCAGCATCTCCATGTTTTTAGAAATAATCCATAGCATCTTAAATCTACTACGCTCATCGTCAGATGTGGTAGAAGTTGATTTTCTATCATATGTAATATTGGGTAGTCTCCGATCCTTAAGAACTACGTCAAGCTCTTCTAATTCATCACCAGTTCGCTTCTTCTTTTCCAAACGCATAACGGTTCTCGTCAGCTTTTCTTCATCCAACATTCCATGTGTTTCATCGATCGATTGACTTTCAGCATCATAGTACATATCTTTAATCTTCTCCATAGCTGTTACCCAGTCAATATACTCGTATCGTTTGTATTTTTTTTACCATTTCTCGAGATAAGCGCCCCGTTTTCACCAATAACATAGCGTTTATCGTCTTTAGTATATTTCTTTTTAATCGGATGAATTCTAAGCGCAACCCAATTAGGATACTTTTTGTAAAAAGCTTTGACCCATTCACGTGATGAAACTTGCTCCTCCGTATCAAGCCGGCTGGGTTTAGAATATGTATTTGTTTCTGCATCTGTCGTTGAAGGCTTTGCATTGACAGATGCATCTATCATTCGAACACTATTATCCACTCCAACATCAGATGTCATAGGACTGGCCTGAATATTTCGGTCAGGTGTATCAGGACGTGCTTGAAATCCTCTATCAGTTGTATCGGGCCGTACATGTACTTCAGCATCCACCATAACGGGACGAACATTTACTTCCGCTTCGGTTGATACCTCAGGGTTTGTCTGGGAGGATTCATCACTCGCCGTTTTTTTAAGGGCTCAGACGACCCGGTTGTGAAATCTGTCTGAGCTGATGAGGAAGTTATGCTAATAGTTTTACCTACGTCGCTTGCTCACGATGCGCCTTCATACATATCACGCTTCGCATTAGCTTGTCGAACACGACGTTGAGATCGTTCAAGAAGCTCTTGTCGCTTCTGCTCCCTCTGAGCGAGAGATGTGAAATTGGGGAACATTGTGTCTATATCATCTGAATCATAAAAAAAATGAGTACATAATTACCAGTAGCTTGGCATAACCGAGTCATGACGAAATGAGACATAAGAATGAAAGATGTGATTTCGTCCATTTAGAAGGCTAAGATAACGATCCTTGATGCAGTGGAATGGAACGCCAAATATTGTCTCCAATTCGTATCGGTACTTACGGTTAACTACTGCCTTACGAAAATTTGAAGCTGCATCAAGATTCAGCAACTCGTTTTGAATTCGGCTCACTTCCTGGATGATCTACAACTTCCGCCGTAGCTTAGCAAGCTCACGGTCCTTTTCTAAGCAGCTGGAACACATTATGAAGGGATTACTATATATCAAGTCATATATTTTTCCAAAAATCTCACAAAAAAAATTTACTTCAAATAGTATACTTGAGTCAAAAGCTTACAGAGGATGTCTCTATCGAATTTATTTACAAGCTGATTATGACTCATTATTTTTGTTGCCTCCCAGTACTCTTTTTCAATAGTCGATCTCCTACTCTTATTAACTAATCTAAGATTATCTTGCGGCTCCCAGGAATCAGGTTCATTACCAACCCACTGAACCAAGTATCTGTACTTTCCAGTTCGCAACTTTTTGTGGTCTAAGATCTTCTCTGCTTCAAGAATATCGCCTCGGTTGATGGTTGCTTCAGTCGTCGCCGATTGCACCATCTTGAGATCATTGGGAGCCTTGTAGAGTGTGTGCCCATTTTTTTTACTTGATTTGGACGCGATAACCATCCATACCTACAATCGAGTACACAGCTTTACTCCACCTAGCAGCTTCCTTATCAAACGTCCTCTTCTTTAGTCGGTAAAGGACATTGGTACCAATCTCGAGCTCATTATCAATTTTATCAGCTTCTGCTTGGTTATGGTTCAACTCAGCCTCAATTACCCTGCCTTTGGCTTCATTGGGTGTCATTCCAATTGATCGATGAGAAGTGGTGTTGTAGTTAGTAATAACGTCGCTGATGAGTTTTTGCGTAATCCTCTTGGGAGACATTTTGGTTAGTCTCTGCTTCAGCGTTCTATTAAAGCGCTCGATTTCCCCCATAGTACCGTGATCACCAGGCTCATTGTTGTAGTGTTCGATCTTCTTTGCTTTAAATAATTGCTGAGCTTTTGAGTTCATGAACTCAGACCCATTGTCGCTTGTGATAATATCTATCTTATAAGATCGAATGAAAGCTTTTAGTGCTATCAATACTGTAGCAGCTGTCTTATTCGATAAAAGTTTTGCGTACCCGATGCGGAAGTTAATGTTGATATCAGTCAGAATCGGTTGTTTTCCCCAGAACGCAAGGTCAATTTGCCAAGAATTCGGGTTATGTGAGGCGATTTTGAACCCATCGAATCTCTGCTTTTCCTCTTGGAATCTCTGAATATCTGACTGTGTAGCATACCAATCCTTCACCAGTTTTAGAGTTATCTTAGGATCTAACTCACGAGCCTTCTCATGTAGAGCCTGAGCACCGATATAGCCGGTTTTAGGGTCATAGTAAAGTTTCGTAAGTATCTCATCCATGGTATATGTTAGATGGACATAAAAAAATGTGATAGCTTGGATAGCGATTAAATATCAAGAGCTACGGTAGTAATACCATCCTCAAGCACACGCCGCTTGTCGTAGAAATATGATAGCGCTGTCTTTGTCTGACTATATGTGATGATAGATTTAGTCTCTTTCGACAATCTAAACCCCTTGTTAGTGCCTTGGAGTGTGATACGATCTCGCACAACAGACTCGAACCCCTTAGGGCTAAGAACATCACTATTGCGTCCACGACCCTGTTGCACACCCTTGGCTGAAACCTTGACCTTGTATGATTCGTCTGGTAGATAGCAGATGTAGTTCTTGGAGGATAATGAGACCATAGCATCACCTGACCATTCATCTTTGAATAGACCAGGAGTACGACGATCAAACTTAGCCACATCCGTGCTATAATCACGTGGGAACCAATCATACTTGTGCTGTTTGAAGTGCTCACGTAGATCAGGTTTGATACAGTCTTGGAACGGATTATCACAACTGAACGCGATGTAGGCGGAGTCCGTATCCATCTCCTGATACTGAAAGTCTGAATGATCGAAGTAAAAGTCGATGCAATCATAGTAGAACTGAAGCATGCGTAGCTTAGCGAGCTGGTAGATAGCAATCGACAAATGGATCGGGTTCTTGTTCTTAAGCCTGCGCTTCATCATAGTAAGCTCGCAAGCATCGTTGAGCTCCTCTAATCCATGAAAGGTGAAGTGCTCAATCTTTGAAGCAATTGCCTTCTTATCTGACTCATACTTAATTTCCTTGTGCTTGCTCATGTCCATTCCAGATCGACCGAAAGCACTGTTGCCTACTAGCTTCATCATCTCAGCAATCATAGCCTTGGACTTGTCAGCATCACCCTCTCGCCGAGCGCTAGACACCGTTTCCATGAATGGAGCAAATGCCTTGTGTGAGCTAGCTTTGATGAAGCTGTATGTCTGGGTGATTTCCATACCATGAGATAGGTACCACTTGAGCAAAGGCGTGTAGATTAGGATCTTCTCACCAAAGTAGCTACCAATCAATTTGCGAGCTGGCTTCGATCTGCTTTTCTCTCGTGTTTGGTTGTAGTCATACATTTGCTTACCAATGATACTCTCAATCGTACAGTCAATCAGTGTATTTTTGAAGATGGGGGTCATCTCACCGAAATACTGTTTCAAGTGTTCTGGTGTTTGAATATCACACTCGAGAAAGCCGAAGATCTTATCGTTCTTGATGTCCTCAACAATGTCTGGATAAGCTTCGATAGTTGTAAGTCTTCCGCACGGCATGTCATTACCGAGAGCCCAGAGATATAGAGCATTAGCATCGTACCCGATTACCTTCTTACACAGCTTCCCACCACGAATCTTCGTCTCATTGCGCTTAGCGTAGCGGTTGAAGATAATGGATGGACCACCAGCAATGTTAGCTTTCATCTTACCGTAGATGTCCTTCTCCTCCTTGTCAATGGAATAGACCAGTCTGTCTGAGTTGAACTCGAGCAGCTTCTTGTAGCGGAAACCCTTGAGAGACATATCCTTACGAGCGGTGTTGCACGAAATACAACTAATCAAGATGTTGCCATCGATGTGCCCAAGCTTGTTATTGATTCGATCAGCTGAGACAGTTTCAGTGCTCAAAGGACCGTAGCAAAGACCACAAAAATACTTCTGTTGATTTAACAGTATATCTAGGTGTCCTAGTACCTAGATCATTATCTCGTGTATGACTTTAAGGCCATTCTAAAGCTAGTTATGGTACAGCATGGTGAGAATACTGTCTTCACCAATGAACATATTCCCGTATCAGTATCTGTATCTGATAGCTTAACCGAGGAGGTGCGTTGCTTTGTCAGCGATGAACCGAAGATGCTACTAACGGACATGTTCGAATATATTCACCAGGTATCGATCAAGATCCAGCAGTACAACGTACACAAGTATGAGATCCTCCTGCGCAAAATTATCGATGCTCACGGCTTGAATGGTATGGAGATTCCAGGTGCTAAACTCGATAAGACCTATAAGATGATCGATGTGGACGGTTGGATTAAGGAAGGGAAATATGCCAACTTCTTCGACTTTCATAGCACCCTCGGGTTTGGTAAGCAGATGTCTGACTATGGTAGGATTAAGCAGCACCTTGATCAAGTACCAGTGCTTGGGTTCAACAGCGGCCGCTACGATATAAATCTGATTAAGAACGATCTCTTTGCCGTTATTGGTACAGACAACATCAAATCGGTAATCAAAAATCCTAGCTACATGTGCATTGCGACCTCGAACATGAAAATGCTCGATATTAGCAACTATGTACCAGCTGGTACGAGCTATGCAAAGTACCTCAGCACGTATCTAGGTGACTGCAAATGCGACAACAAGATTCGATGTGTCTGCGGCTTAGGTAAGGGCATTTTCCCGTACGAGTTCATTACCTCGTTCAACGTTCTTAGTCAGACTACGATTCCTCCTAAGTCAGCTTTCGATAGCGATCTCCGTGGAACTAGCATCAGCGATGGTGACTATAAGCGCGCGCAATTCGTCTGGGAGCACTATGGAATGAAGTCGATCAAGGACCTGCTGATCTGGTACAACAACTTGGATGTGGTACCTTTCATCAAGGCCATCAAGGCTCAGCGTGAGTTGTTCAAGCGTTTTGAGCTTGACATGTTTGCTGATGGTGTATCCCTCCCCGGTCTCTTGGAGAAAGTCATGTATCAAACATGCTTCGACAATCTCCAATATCCTAGTAAGACGTATCCTCAAGCGTTTCGATTCCCTAGCAAGCGTATGAGTGGCTACAAGAGTCAGGATGTTGAGGCTAAGCGCGAGTTTGGTATGACATTATACCATTGGGTGTTGCTCTAATTCGTCGAGAGGCTGAATGAGTTTCTTCCAGTCTCCGGCTTTTAGGCCAGGAAAGAACCGTGATCGTGATCCTTCAGGAGTGCTTGCAGTCACCACCACCCCTAGAGATAAGTATAACGTTGGTGTATTGCATACTAACGTTATTAGTACTTAAGAGTTAGTGAAAGAGCTAAACAACATGCAGTAAAACAAACAATGTCGCGCCAACCACCGCATGCGCCGGGCTACCTCTCATTCATCATTCTCTGTATATATTCCAGATATTTTTTGCCATGGTCAAACCGCCTATACTCATAGAGGGCCACCTCGTCCTCTGTGCTGCAAATGTTGTTCTGCAGAACCGTATTCAGAGGGAAAGTGGTATATAACTTAGATTCCTAAACAATATTCTGAATTGGGCTTTTGTAGTGTTTGTAATATATATGTAGTGTTGTTTCATCCGCTCCAAACGTTCTTAAACGTTTAAACGGATGAATAACTTTTAAAAAAGTTATCTCATTCCGTCATCATGGCTCTGCTTGGTGGTTGCGTTCTTGCTCTAATGATCGGCAAGCAACCCGCTTCGCGTGACATGACATGCCCTCACTATTCAATTTGCATTCCCAGCACCACAGCGTCTCGATTCCAGATTCAATTGAGTACCGGTATGGTCTCCGCAATCGCCCCGAAGCTCTTCACCCCGTTCCAATTGGGTGGCAAGAAAGCCCCCGTGGAGCTCAAGCACCGTGTCGTCATGGCTCCATTGATTCGCTTGCGTACTGGTGAAAGTGGCGCGCCTACCGCCCTCGTGGCCGAACACTACGCCCAACGTGCCACAGACGGTGGCCTCCTTATCGTCAAAGCCCCACTGCTCGAGGATACTTTGGCGCCCCTGGACTCTATAACCAAGCGCAAGTCGACGGCTGGAAAGACGTCACCAAAGCCATCCACGCGGTGGGCGGCAAGGTGTTTGTGCAGCTCTGGCATACAGGTTGAGTCGGTCACCCGCTCAACCAACCTAATGGGGAATTACCCGTGTCGTCCAGCGCAACGAGTGTCGATGACGTTCACACACACGCAGTTACCCGTGAAGGACGTAAGGACTACGTCACTCCCCGTGCCGTAGAAACTGACGAGATCCCTGGTATTATTGCGGACTACAAACGTGCCGCTGAAAATGCCATTGCTGCTGGCTTTGACGGCGTGGAGATCCACGCAGCGAACGGATACCTCCTCGAGCAGTTCCTGTGCGACGGTGTGAACAAGCGTACCGACAAGTACGGCAGTAGCATTGAGAACCGCGCCCGCATCATCTTCGAGGTGGTGGAGGCTATTTTGTCCAGTCTGCCTTCGAGTCAGGTGGCTATCCGGTTGTCCCCGTACGGTGACACTTTCGGGTGCAAGGATTCGACACCAACTGAGACTTACGGCTACGTGGTGGACAAGCTCAACGACTACGATCTCGCCTTCGTGCACGTGATTGAGCGTCGCGGGATGCACGCAGCCAACGTCCAAGTGCCGAAGGTTGGTGTCACTCGCCACTTCCGCGATTCCTACAAGGGCGTCCTGGTCACGGCCGCTGATTATGACCGTGAAGACGCACTCAAGACAGTGGAAGAAGGGGCCGCTGACCTTGTGGCTTTCGGACGTGATTTCATTGCGAGCCCGGACCTTGTAGAGCGCCTTCGTATCGGGGCTGAGTTTAACGCGCAGAATGTCAAGACGTTCTACCCGCAGCCTGGTGTGCCGCTCGAGGTAGGCTACACGGACTACCCGTTCCTGACGCAGAAGGCGTAAGGAGAACGACGTGGCTCACTTAGCTCCAACTACTAAAGCACTTTGCGTCGTAGAGAGGGCCCCTTAGAAGAAAAAGAAATTAGTTGATTAACAGTTAGAGGACTTCTCGTTTTGCTATCCACTGACTGGGTACATAGATCCTCAGTTTGGATTTCACGAATGTGTATATCATTTCGCAGTCTCCACGAAAAATGGCATTGCCAAAGCATCAAAAGTATCTTGTGCTTCTGCCTCCATTCCACGTTGATGTCACTCGGCAGTTGCGAATAAGTTGTTCCGTGTTGTCCGTAGCATTTGCCACATACTTCCTCTAGCACACGACAAGAAGCAATGCTTCACATCTCAACACGTTATTGAACCGTAGGATTTAGCGTCATCAAGAAATAATACCGCGAGAAAACTATGAGATTTCCAAAAACCATCACATCATGGACAGCCAGGAGAAGACATCGGCTTAGGCCAATAGTATACCGGATCGCAAAAGACTCAAATCCCGTAGGTCATCGGGATGAGTCTTTTAACCCCCCGTCCTCACGAACTCAGTAAAATTTAAGCCCCGCCCCCAAGCGGAGTTTGCTTTGTGGAATTATAAAAGATGTCCTTGAGGTTTATCATTCGCATGATAGCGAGCAATTAGTGAATTCCGATCCGGCCACTTTACGGAACTTACTTCGCTTGATTCCCCACACATTGTCGTTGCAGTTGTCGCTTCGCCTTCACCAGAAGCATTATACGAAATGCAAAAAAATACTCCGAGTACCAAGTTTCGATCAAAAAATTAAAGTAGAATCCAGAAGGAATACACCAGGTCTGCAAGTCTCGTGGCCATCGAAACGTCGTACGAATGAATCAAATACGGCCCCAACTGAGCGTGTGGTTGGATACCCATAATCGTGGCAAAATGCAGCTTGTCTGGGCTCGTCGGTCCTCCAACTTGCAGTCTGCAAGCCAGTCGATGTTCAACAGGCCGACATGTAAGGTTATTCCGCTCACCTTGCAAACGATGAATAGCTACGCGGACAGGGCGAATTCCCCCTGCTGCAGGGAGAAAATCCGCCTGAACCTGTGAACCACTGAGAGAAACCCGAGAGTCAATACTATTGTCTATTGACTCAATAGATAATGGGAACTTCCATGGTAAGTTGGTAGGTACTTGCGCATGCGCATGTAATGGACTACCATAGAGTCATATCAGGCACCTTAGCGCACGTGAGTCATGAGAAAGCAGATGACTGCCACAAAGCCCTACCTATTGCTATAATACATGTACATGAACGTGGGGACAGCAATATAGGATCGCGTGCAGATATTGGGATCGTAGCGCTTCCGTCGACGCATATGTACTGCGAAATGCAACAACTGTTTGACGGTCGTGCTGTATGTAGCGCTCTTTGATGATCGCAGGCGTAATGCTGATTAAGGAAATTAATCAGCCTGGGGGTGGACTCGTCAAACTTTGCTTTGAAGCGACACCTCTACCGGTAGCCATCAAGTTTACATGTGAATGGAGTTCACTCCACCGGGTGGTGCCAATTTGAAAACGATTCCTCTTGACAGTGCCAAGGGGGATCGTTTTTAACTTAAAGCAAGCTTTGACGAGTCAAACAAGACAGAATTGTACCGGTAATGGCGGGAAGCGCTGCCTCCAAGACTTGTGGAGTCCAAGTCCTTACAGATGTCGTGCACGACATCGCACTGGCAGTACAAGTAAGCTCGACCACCGACAGTCTATCGGCGACAGCCCGGTTGGCGATCCGACAACTTCCCACCCCTACGGCTTTTCCCGATGGTATCTCATGATGTGGAGTTTACGGCTTGAGCCGCGTACGCAGGCAGATGTAAGGCATGAGAACTCGTGGTGTTTCTTTCTTTCATTCGGAAATTAATCTCCTAAGGAGCAAGCCTGTCCAGACCCCAACACAATGGTTAACGCTTTTATCTTCAAAACCGCCGCTCTGGTGTCGACTCTGCTCGCCTCTGCGAATGCTGAGCTCGAGACCGTCAAGCTTAGCCACCCGTACGGCTCCAGCGCCGAGGTGTTCCTGTTCGGTGCCCACGTCAAGTCGTTCAAGGCCGCGATGGACCCCAAGCTTGACATTCTGTTCATGTCCAACGAGTCGTACATGGACGGCGTGAACCCGATCCGTGGTGGAATCCCCGTCGTGTTCCCCAACTTCGGTAGCGCGAAGGGCTTCCCCAGCCACGGGTTCGCCCGTATCACCAACTGGACCCTGGCCAGCCACGAGGATGCCACCGGCAAGGACGGCGCCAGCGTTGCCACCTTCACCATGGCTTCGAGCGACTCGACCCGTAAGATGTGGCCAGTTGACTTCGAGCTTGAGTACGAGGTCAAGCTGTACGCCAACCAGCTGGAAACTGCTCTGCGCGTGCACAACACGCACACGGAGCAGATCGACTTCCACGCTCTGCTGCACAACTACCTGTGGGTCGACGATGCCCGTAACAAGGGCGTGCAGGTGACCGGCCTCAAGGGTGTCGAGTACTACGACAAGGTGGCCAAGGTGAACGCTACGGAGACTCGCGAGTACATTGACTTCGCGAACCAGACCGACAACGTGTACAGCAACGCCCCTAACACGCTGAGCGCTGTGATCAAGGGCGTGAACGCTGTGGACCGCACTGTCACGATCGAGAAGGCCGGCTTCATCAGCGGTTCTGCCAGCCAGAACAACGTGGAGACCGAGACTGACGCCGTGGTGTGGAACCCGTGGGCCGACCGCGCTAAGGCCATGGATGACTTTGGTGACGAGGAGTACAAGAACATGGTCGCCGTCGAGCCTGGCCGCGTTTCGGTGAAGCAGGTTCTGCCCGCCGGCCAGACTTACACGCTGCAGGAGACCATCACGGTCACCACGCTGTAAGGCCTTGATGATGTGTAGAAATGATTTTGATGGAGAAAGAGCTCACGTAAGTTCATCAATTTACGCGATCTAAAAAGTTGTTAGTGCTTTACAAATACAACAACAAAGTGTTACCAGTAGAGCTGCCGTTCACAAACTTTACGTGTTCTTCACAAACTTTACCCCCCGAACTGAATTCAACACGAACGTTACACCAAAATCACATAAACAAGACACAGCCTACGCTTTTCCCGATATATCCTCCAATGAACATTCGTTATTTCAAATACCTTACTTTTTGTATGGTCAAATGCAATTTTGACGCGCATTATGCCAACTCACTCGAGCACACTCCAGCCATTGAGCATGGCGGCGCTGCCCATGGGGATGCAGCTGGTCAGCGCGCTGGACAACACCAAGCTCAAGGCGCTCTCGCCTGTACGGGGCTCCGAAGAGGAATCATCCGCCTCGGAGCACGTGCGGCGCGCGCTGTTGCTGCCTCTAGAGAGCGATGAGTCGCTGGACGTGGACATGGACATCGATGTGGACGTTTTCCGGCCCAGTGCCATGCTAGATGCCCAGCTATCGGATGCCTTTGGTGAGTCTGAACTTTATTATGGCTCGAGTTTTCAACCAGGTAAGTAATTTATATTTTTTTATGATGAAAATAATTAATGAAACAAAACTCTTTTTTTTTCTTTAGCAGACTTGGGCGATGCAGAGGAAGACATTGAGCAGCTTCTGTGTGGATCCGAGGAGCTGCAGAGTCATCATCAGCATCAATCGGCGCCGGGACAGGGCTGCCAGTGCAGGAATTTCGCTATTAAGGCGAATCGAGTACAGACACAACAGGAAAGAGTTGCTGGATCGATGGCAGGCAGAGCTCAGAGGAAAGTATTGAGTCATACTTTTGGCAAGAGGCTGCAGGGCTTTGGATTCGGAGAAGGAGCAGTGATGGACCAGAGTCAGCAACAGGATATTGAGATGGACGGACGGTGTACACCAGTTTTTGAGGTGAAACAGGAGACTTTCGAGATGAAGCAGGCACTCCCAGATCCTTTCGTGGCCATTAAGCATGAGGCAGTGCCAGCTACCCCAGAACGTGTGCAGAAGTCGCACTCTTTGGAGCAGGATGAGATATTTAGCAGCCCGTTGAATCGGAGTCAGTCGTTGTCTGCAGTCTCCAGTCCGTTGAGTACTACGAGCTTCGTGTCTTTGGAAAGTATGATGTCGACCCCGTTATCTACAACCTCGAGATCAGCAGCATACCCAGAGATGCCCGTGATGATGCGCTCGCTGTCACCAGCCGACGAACTCGAGAAAATGGCAGCTAGCGGATCGAAGACAGCGATGCCCAAGATGAACATGTTGCGAGGAAACTTTCAAGTGTCTCCCGGACATGACTCCGCGCCGCTGGTAAAACCTACTGCGGTACTGCCTCCGCCGTATCTGCGTGGCGGCCGAGACTCTCCTGAAAAGCGCCGTGCACATTCCAAGACATTCAACTCGTTCGCACAGTCGTTGTCGTTTTCATTTTCGAACGAGTCTTCAACGGACAGGTGAAGAGCAAGGAGGAGACGAAGTATTACTACCACTATCTCGGTAGAGAGGAGGTAGTCGAGGCAATCGAGAATGACGCTGTTCATCAGATTCAAGACGAAAACCTCGAGAAAAAAATCGCATGTGCAGAGAACAACATCGCGGAAAACATATTCGGTATTAGTAGGATAAGAAACCAGCAGCAACAGGTACGAGAAGCTTTGGGGTGATTGAGTTGTATTACAATAAGCACGTTTTGCCACGCCCAATTGCTCAGTTTATTCTCGGATTGCTACTTGGAAGAGACGAAAACGCTGCGATCTCCGATGAATTCATCTCCTCGTATTGTGGCTACTGCGGCTGTTTTCCTGCGGCCGCTGCGCTACATGTTCGATGTCGAAGCGGACGTTGAAATCGTGCCAGAAGAGGGATCGACAACGGTTTTACAGTTTGATACGGTCCGAGTGCACCTACGAGCAGCTACTCAACCGCCTTTAATGGAGCGCGACGAGTTGCTCAATGGTTTTTTACGAGCTGAAGCCCCAATTCACAGCAGTGCAGTACCAAACGGGCAACACAATTTCAAGGAAAGCAAAGAAATTAGTGACGACGGCGACTTTGAAGAAGGTGAACGAGAACTGAGCACATTTCGAGGCATGTACATATGGCTCCTTGTTCGTCTACAGCCTCTAGGCCAAGGCACGGCCAAGGCATATCCACTCATTCCCGATGCAAAAGACACTAAAGAGGCGCTTCGAGTGCAGTATCAAGTGTCTCCTGCCACTGAAAGTTTTTGTCTCCCTGTGGATCATACGAATGTACGTGGGAAAAAGCTCAATATGACCTTCTCCTTAACCTTTTCTACAAACACTATTGCAGGTTGTGAAAGTTTTAGTGACGGATGAACTCATCGATCAAGTGAACAAGAATTTGCTGCTGTTTAATTTCCTCTCCGTACCACTAAATAGTCCTGATCCTCCCTCTGCAAAAGAAGCTGAAGTGAAGGCTACAGCGCCAATCGCCCAAAGTATTAACTACAATGAAGCTGCACTAGCTGCTAGCGAAGCCGCCGCTGCGGAGGAAATTCGCCGGCGCCAACGAGTTGAAGAGGAACTGGCAGAGGCAAAATCGGCAGCTCAAGCGAAAGACCGCGAGCGTCTGGATGCGCAAATCCAAGCCAAACAGGACGCACAACGAGCTCAAGAGCTGGAATTGGCGCGAAACGAACAGGTTCACGCTCGTTTTTTGCTGGAACAGGAATTAGCGTCCCGTGAGAATCAAAATCAAGAGCTGCAGCGAGTCCGTAAGCAACTGGAGGAGCAGCTAGAAGCCACGAATGAAAGTGCCCAGCGCTTCCAGATCAATATCTCATCCACCGACCAAGCTCTCGAGGTAACAGTACTGTGTTCCTATTTTGCTGTAAAAACATATCTTGAAAACGACTTCTAATATCTGTCTGCAGATGCTGAAACAGCGCACAATAAGTGATGCTAAAGAGCGAGAAGAGCTTCAACGACGACTACGCGCCCTTGAAGAGGAGAAGTTGGCGTTGCAGAATAAAAGTCGTGCGTGCATGATTCAATAATTTTGACTACCGAAGAAAGTATGGTTTTTAATTGTTGCATTTATTTTGCTGCGAGAACTTCTCGCCGAGAAGAGAATCACTCGAGTGTTTTTGGCTCTCGAGATCACGAAAGCACCTTGTAAACGTACTTGTCGTAGACTTTGTGGAATTTGCACATATTTTCGCCGTTTGGAAGCGCAAAGTCAAAAAGCCAACAGATATGATGGACTCCTTGTACTCGACCGTATCGTGCATTTCCACCACTTTCATGCTCTCAAACTTCTTCTCGATACTCTCCAACGTCTCTACGTCGCTGTAGCGACCGAAAATGCTGATCTGCCACGGAGCAATCACTCCATCGTGAGGTGACGCGAAGAAATGAGCCTCTTTGAGCTTCAAAAAGTTGTTTTTGCGTCGGATTTTCTCCATGTGGCAGTGGAAATCAAACCACGAGCACTTGTTCACGTTGTTAATCATCGGCAGCCACAAATTGGTGTCCAGGAAGACGTCTCGCACTGGAGTAGATGACTTGCAGCTCATGCTCCATGGACCTCCGAGCCCAGTCCAATTGCATTTTACCACGCGCATTTTCGCCCGAATAGCTGCTGAAATCAAATACGGAAGGAGGGAAAATGGCGGCACCAAAACCTGCCGCCAAACCAGCGTTTACCCCTCGATCATCTTCTTGAGGGCCGTAGAAGATGCCGTTCTGTACACCCGCTAAACTCACGAATGTATGCTCCTTGTGGTCGTCCATCTGCTCGATAACCGCACGAGCAATCATACCGCCTTGAGAGTGAGCAATGAACATGTATCCATCTTTGAATCGCTCATCTCGAGCAATGACGTCTCGAACGGCAGCGATAGCTTCAGGTACTTGTAGACTCAGAGCTTTGGTGGAGCATTCCCTTTCGCAAAACGCGAGCGCGACAAATGGACGGCCCTCTGCGGTGAGATTCGCCTCAATGTTGGCAGCATGAGTGCGATCCCCAGTGACGCCGTGGAAGAAGAATACAGGGAGGTCGCGCTTGCTGGATGATTCTACCTCTGTCTTCACAGAGTTAGCAGCCAGGTTAGTTGACACTGCCGGAACTGAAGATTCGTCCAGACAGACGTCACTGCCGCTCGGAGGAGTAACAACCGGTGAAGCAGACGTCATCAGAGGAATCAAAAGCGTCAAAAGTAGTAGCCACGCCACCACCTTGTGACTTTGTGTCTATGAAAAAAATGAAAGACTGCTTCCATCCATCTTGGTGGTTTCAGGACCGCTTACGTGCTCACAAGAACAATAACGTACTGCGTAGTACGTAAGTAAACTGATCGATTGCAACAGCATCAGCTTCTCAGAGAAGAAAGTTCTCTCCCTCATTTCGCCGGGCTCACTCATACGGATCGTTCGACAAGAAAAGAAGAGAAGAGAAAAATAAAACTTACCGTAAGAACTGCCTACACTTGACGATCAACTGACGTTGTGCGGCCGAGAACCTCTCAAACTTTGAGCTCCAGCTTGAAGTAAACTCTGACTCAGAGCTCGCACAATTGTTAGCGAAGTAACGATACCTGTGCCCGTGATGGTGAAGCCATTCTTGCCCACAAATTGGTCGCACAGAGAGATTATGGCACCAGCCCGTTGGTTCTTGAGAGGATAAGCTTACCTCGATCTCGGCATTTCCTACGAAGATCTACTTCGCCGTATTAACGCAGTGCTTTTTAAACACATGGGACCACCTCGCGATTTGATCTTTGTCACAAGCAAGAATGCCTTTGTCCTGAGCCGTTCACTAGACAACTTTCTGCCAAGAGAACGATGCCAGCCTTCCAGTCTATCGTGCGTAACGCTGCCCTCGCGGCGTGTCTGTATGCCTCCAACGCGCAGGCTGAGCTACCGACGGCCAAGCTTACCCACCCTTCGGGCGCCAACGCGGAGGTTTTCCTGTTTGGAGCGCACGTCAAGTCGTTCCGTGCGGCGCAGGACCCGACTCGCGACGTCATTTTCCTGTCGAATCACTCGTACCTGGACGGCGTGAACCCGATCATGGGTGGAATCCCAGTCGTGTTCCCGAATTTCGGCAGTGCCAAGGGTCTTCCCGGTCACGGCTTCGCCCGCGTCACGAATTGGACTCTGGCCAGCAACGAAGCGGCCACAGACGAGAACAGCCCCAGTGTAGCCACCTTCACCATGGCTGCTAGTGACAAGACCCGCAAGATGTGGCCTGTGGAGTTCGAGCTCGAGTACAAGGTGACGCTGTCCGCTAACCAGTTGGAGACGGCGCTTATCGTGCACAACACGCACACGGAGCAGATTGATTTCCATGCGCTGCTGCACAACTACATCTACGTCGATGACGTGCGCAATGGCAACACGAAGGTGGCTGGTCTCTCCGGTTTGGAGTACTTTGATAAGGTGGCGCAGGCTAACAAGACCCAGACGGATCCGGAGCTCAGCATCACCGCTGAGACCGACAGTATCTACTACAACGCCCCGTCCACCTTGACAGTGTCGTCCAAGGGCGTGAACGCTGCCGACCGCACTGTAACGATCGAGAAGTCCGGCTTCATTGGTACAGGAGCAGCCCAGACGAAGCAGAACACTGACGCCGTGATCTGGAACCCGTGGGTCGAGCGTTCCAAGACATTCAAGGACTTCGGTGCTGAGGAATACATCAACATGCTCGCCGTCGAGCCCGGCCGTGTCTCTGAGAAACAGACGCTCCCCGCCGGTCAAACGTACACCCTCCACCAGGCAATCGCTGTAGCGGAAGCCTAGCCCAACACTCTTGCTTTTCATTTTTGTTGTTGTTGAAGTTGACAAACAAATAGACTTTTTGGCTTTAAACCGAAATATACCTTATTCAAGGTATATCGCTATCAGATGTTTTAGCATTTGAGTAGAGAGTTCAACTTGAATAATACCTATCCATTTATAGCGGATATACGTTTTAATCGCTGCTTGGTTCCTTCATCCAATCAGCGTCTTGCCTGACATCAATTCGGAATCCGCCGCCATGACCTTCTCCCGAGCGCTCCTCGTACTGCTTTCCCTGCTTATAACCGCGGCACCAGCCCCTGGAAGCGAAGTCTACAGTGCTACGACGACGTCGCTCATCGCCGACCAGGTGGATAACGGTCCAATTGCCAGGCTCCACGCCAAACACGCTCGCATCCTCGTGCACGAGAATGTGTGGGGGATGCTGGCCACCACATCCGTCACGTTCCCAGGCTCAGCGTTTGCTAACGTGGCTTCGTATAGTGGTGAGAAGACGCACACCGCGTCTTCTTCTTTTAAAACCTACTACCTACTGTAGTGAGTTAACTGTAGTGCCTTTTAGATGGCTTGGGGTTTGCCAAAGAGGACGCTACAGGAACACTGTTTTTCTACCTATCTGTCGAGGATTTCACAGGTAGGATATACCGGTATCTACTACTGATTAATCTAGAGCTGGCTAAAGCAGATTCGTTCGTGTACAGCGATGGACTTGAAGGCGAATCCGAATGCTACCATGGCACTCTCAAAGGCTCAAGGGGGTGCCGGTGCCTGCTATATGGACGCTGAAGACCCGACGTGCTGGCGCCTCTCGCTGACGGGGAAGGTCGTGCCGGTCAAGGAAAACCAGCGCAGCTATGCTGAACGTGTCGTTTTCTCCAAGTAAGGGGCTGGTGGAGCTGTTAGAGAAGCTAGAACTCACGGTTTCACTGTACTACAGACACCCGCAGATGAAACACTGGCCGAAGAACCACGACTTCGGCTTCTACGTGCTAGAGATCGAGCACATTGTGTTCTTGGACTTCTACGGTGCAGCGAAGCATATTGCGATCAGTGACTACTACAAGGTCGAGCTGTAGACCAAAGAGTGCTGGCAACGTCAGCTGACTGTTATCGCTTCGTTTTAGTCCAGCTCAAATCGCTCAATCGAATGAATTCTGTGGTAGGTTACTTACCAACATACGATGGATACTGGGGTTGGTCATTGATCAATGATCAACACAGGTAAAGCACAGCAACCTGCTGCTGCCAGCAAGTGACAGAATGGATGCATCTTGCAGCAGGTTCCGATTCCATGTGGTTGTCTCCTGTAAGACTAGGATACCGCATGTAGATCGCGTAGCAAGCTACCGGTTCACCCGATGTGCGAGCGGATAATACATGTACGGCAGGCAATTCTAGAATGGCAAAACTCCTGGTAAACTGTGCATGTATGGCCTATCTTGTACAAGATACTGTACTGTATGGACTGCGGACTGCAGTCCCATCGCGAGATTGAACTTTGGAGAGTTTTGATCAAGCGTCTTACTTACCGTCGTCAGCGTCTCCAAGGTTGTACCGTTGTGGTGTTCGAACTTCCTATCATGCCCCAACAGTGTTGGGCCAACACCGGTTCCGCTACCGCTGCCGCTCCAGTTGCTTCACCTATACTGTACACTCGTCACGTGTTGAGTTCTCCAGGCACGACTGCTGATAGCCGACCGACAGGTGACAACGAAGAACTTGAGCTCTGCTTGCCGTTATCAGCACCGTCCCCACCTCGATCAAAAGGGCTCCTCTACTGCGGTTTCTACTCACAATTAAGCGGCGCGTGATCTAGCTACGTGAGTCAGGACACCCGAATTTTCTCGTTTCTACGACCTCCGAGAGCTCTTCGCCACTCACGTGTCAAAACTCCCAGAGATTTGCTGTGCGGGCGGCGAGCAGCTGGTAACTCCGAAGATCAAACTGCACCTGTCAGCTCGAAACGCGAAACTTTGGGTCAAACAGCAAACATCGCCCCCATCACATGCGACCTATTGTAAAGGAGATCGCACCGATACGCATGGAACGAGGGGGGCGAGTGCTACAGCAATCGGATCACGCACTTTGACGTTGAGCTCCTCATTGTCGTTTCTTCCACGATGGCACCAAGTCGATTCCAGCGCACGTCCGCCGTGCTCCTCGCGGCCACTTTGGCTGCCTCATCTTCCGCCATTGAATTCGGTGGTGAGAATGACATCACGCAGACCGCAGGCACAGTCGCTCCTGGTGGCGAGACGGATACCTCGAGCACAGGCAGCTACGACTCGCCCAACCAGTGGACTCAGACGGCCTCGTCCTCGAACAACGTGCCCACGATGGCCCCCAGTGCCCCCTCCAGTGTGAGTGGATCCCAAGGCTGGAATCAAGGCAGTGGCAACCAGTGGGGTGGCTCGAACTCTTGGACGCCCCCAAGCAGCGGCAGCAACCAGGGCTGGAATCTGCCTACGTCGACCGGCGGCTCGAACTCTTGGACACCGCCCAGCAGCGGAACGGGAGACTACTCCCTTGAATGCAGTGGGTCAAGTGATAGCACTACCCCCACCACCGACTACAGTCTCGAGTGCAGTGGTTCGGACGACACCACAGAGGGATCGCAGCCGTCTGTGCCGACTTCAACCACCGGCTCGTCCGATTTGACCCCGACCGCCACGACGGCCCCAACCACGTCGAGTGAGTCGGGAGTTCAGACTTCGACTGCGTCTTCGTCGAACACGGCGGCTTCGGGTGAGTACGAGGAGACCAGCCCGATCGCGTCGTCCACGTCGTCGTCGAACACTGCGACGTCCGCTACGTCCAGCGGAACGGGCGATGTCGTCGACCAGGGCTCTTCGCAAGAGACTCAGACTTCCTCGACGGCTTCACCCTCGAACACGACCCAGTCCACAGAATCGTCGTCCAACACGGCTCAGTCGACGGCCTCCTCGTTGACGCAGGAAGGCTCGGACTCGACCTCCCAGACGTCTACGAACAGTACCAGCAGCGGCGACCACGCGACGTTCGGAACCGTGACGTCCAAGTCTGGCGAGTGCGTCATCGGCAACCCCGACAAGTACGTGAGCACGGCCGACATCGACTGGATCTGGAAGAACCGAATCGGTCCGGACGCTCCGACGCGCGATGCCAACTGGAACGTCATGGACAACAAGAACTGGATCATGGACCACATCGTGGCCAACAAGGGCTCCCTCAACTATTGCGTCCGTTGGGACAGCACGGAGAAGCTCTCGAAGACCGTAGCCTCCAAGTTCCAGGCCATGCTGGAGCGCCAGTACGCTGCGTGGAACCACTGGCTGATCGGCTACGACTGCTGGCCGTACAACGAGATCAAGGTCAACATTGTGGGCTTCGCCGTGAAGGAGGCATCCCTGCTTGACTGGACTGATGACTCCCTTGGCACGATTACGGTCGGGGACCTTGACTCGGACGGAGTTCCGCAGTGCGACCAGAAATGCTACCGCTTCTACGACAACGGCGCCGGCTCGTGGTCGGACACCAGTTCTTGCAAGGGCGAACCGTTCGACATCTCACTGTGGCCCAAGCAGGGACTGGAGGGCGGATTCGGCTACGACTGGGGCCAGGAGGTGAACCTCGACAATATGCTGTCGACCATCGATCAGGACCAGCTTGTTATTGTGGCGCACGAAATTGGCCACGGTTTCGGTCTCCCCGACTTCTACGAGGACGCGGACAAGCCCAACGCGAACTGGCCCACCTGTATCATGATGGCCGGCAGCTCCATGACCGTGACGGACAGCGATGGCTGGATGCTGCGTCGTGTGCTTGAGCACTTGAAGCCTCGCTACAAGTTTTAAACGTACCGGTAGTGGATAGTCGCTCATGTAGTTGTGGTCGTACCAGTGTGTGAACTTCCCACTGGGAAGTCGTCCACTTTTGTTGTTTCGCATTTGGTACGAGCATGTAGATTCTTCGTTAACTGTTGTAAAAATCTAAATGGATGTTCGGAATGGCAGTTTACAATATTTCTTTCTTTGAATTGTATGCTCAGTATAAATAATAGTTTACCCGCTTGTCCAGGTATTTGGATGTTGGTTGCTGGATGCATGGAGGCACCCCATATTATTTTTTTAGTACTCCGTACTACGGAGTCCGTACATGTAGTATACGCTACTTGTTCACTAATGCAAGATGACGTTACTTGTGTGCTTCTCAGTCGAGCTCTGGACATCGTGAAGGTGCCGGTCTGCTCCGCGCAAGACTGCGTGGTGATCCAATGTACACGTTTAAGCCCTAGCAGACACAAGTAGAGCTACGGTGCAGAGTGCTCGTTAGCTGTAAGGCGAGTGATCATAACCATACACGTTGTGACAAATATTTTCTATCTTTCACGACATAAGGTGATATTGTCCTTACCCTTAATATCTTACATAATAATTATGATATTTATAAACAATTATTGCACACGAATTGCAAGAACCCACACGTGTCTTGACATGTAAGTTCCCATATTTTTTTGTTTACATGCTAACAGACTGATGAGTGCACTACACGTACTGCTGCAATGGCAATTTGCTTTACATGCACACATGGCGACGGAAGGGTGTCGAGTTCTCTGCTGATAGCCGGCCGACAGGTGACAATGGAGAATTTGAGCTCTGTTTCAAACAGTATTTGCGCTCTCAGCACCACCCCCACGGCGCGGTGATCAAAGAGCTCCTTCATTGCGTTTTCCCAAAATTTCTACTCACAAATTGCGTGACTCAACAATTATTCGGCACGTGATCAAGCCGCGTGAGTCAGGATTCTGTACTCGGATGTTCTCGTTTCTACAACCTCCGAGAGCTCTTCGCCACTCAACGCACTTCAATAATCCCAGAGATTTATTGTGCGGACGACAAGCTGCTGTTATCTGCGAAGCTCAAAATGCACTTGTCAGCTCGAAGCGCGAAACTCTAGTTTAAACAGCGAACAAGCAAACAGGTCTCCCCCCAACGAACGGAGCGCGAGTGCTGCAGAATTTGGATCATGCATTTCCTTCCTCATTATCGTTTCTTTCACGATGGCACCAAGTCGATTCCAGTGCGCGTCCGCAGTACTCTTCGCAGCCACTTTGGCTGCCTCATCTGCCGCCCTTGAATTCGGCAAGAATGACGTCAAGCTGTCCGCAGGCACAGTCGCTCCTGATGGTGAGGCGCAGATATGGACTCAGACGGCATCGTCCTCGAACAACGTGCCCACGGTGGCACCCAGTACCCCCTCCAGTGTGAGCGGATCCCAAGACTGAACTCAAGGTAGTAGCAGCCAGGTCTGGGGTGGCTCGAACGCTTGGATGCCCCAAAGCAGTGACAACAACCAGACGTCGTCGAACACTGCGACGTCCGCTACGTCCAGCGGAACGGGCGATGTCGTCGACCAGGGCTCTTCGCAAGAGACTCAGACTTCCTCGACGGCTTCACCCTCGAACACGACCCAGTCCACAGAATCGTCGTCCAACACGGCTCAGTCGACGGCCTCCTCGTTGACGCAGGAAGGCTCGGACTCGACCTCCCAGACGTCTACGAACAGTACCAGCAGCGGCGACCACGCGACGTTCGGAACCGTGACGTCCAAGTCTGGCGAGTGCGTCATCGGCAACCCCGACAAGTACGTGAGCACGGCCGACATCGACTGGATCTGGAAGAACCGAATCGGTCCGGACGCTCCGACGCGCGATGCCAACTGGAACGTCATGGACAACAAGAACTGGATCATGGACCACATCGTGGCCAACAAGGGCTCCCTCAACTATTGCGTCCGTTGGGACAGCACGGAGAAGCTCTCGAAGACCGTAGCCTCCAAGTTCCAGGCCATGCTGGAGCGCCAGTACGCTGCGTGGAACCACTGGCTGATCGGCTACGACTGCTGGCCGTACAACGAGATCAAGGTCAACATTGTGGGCTTCGCCGTGAAGGAGGCATCCCTGCTTGACTGGACTGATGACTCCCTTGGCACGATTACGGTCGGGGACCTTGACTCGGACGGAGTTCCGCAGTGCGACCAGAAATGCTACCGCTTCTACGACAACGGCGCCGGCTCGTGGTCGGACACCAGTTCTTGCAAGGGCGAACCGTTCGACATCTCACTGTGGCCCAAGCAGGGACTGGAGGGCGGATTCGGCTACGACTGGGGCCAGGAGGTGAACCTCGACAATATGCTGTCGACCATCGATCAGGACCAGCTTGTTATTGTGGCGCACGAAATTGGCCACGGTTTCGGTCTCCCCGACTTCTACGAGGACGCGGACAAGCCCAACGCGAACTGGCCCACCTGTATCATGATGGCCGGCAGCTCCATGACCGTGACGGACAGCGATGGCTGGATGCTGCGTCGTGTGCTTGAGCACTTGAAGCCTCGCTACAAGTTTTAAACGTACCGGTAGTGGATAGTCGCTCATGTAGTTGTGGTCGTACCAGTGTGTGAACTTCCCACTGGGAAGTCGTCCACTTTTGTTGTTGCATGTAGATTCTTCGTCTAAAGCTAAATAGATGTTCTGGATGATGGGCTGCTATCGCGGATTCAGGCCTCTGGAGGGTTGATATCGTTGGCGGAGTTGAAGCTGAGCGTGAAGTTAGCTGTCCAAACCGCAACAAATTCAAATTCAATTAAATATGTTCTGGATCGCAGTTTACAAAACATGTTCTCCATTTGTATTTCTTACCTCTTCAGCCGCGTATAATCTATACTGTAGCAAACCAGGGCACCAATACATGTACATTGTACTTGGGAGCTTGAAATATCGCTACAGCTCTAAGCTTTTGCTGATGTGCGAAGGTAGCATTTTGCGAGAGAAGGTATCCTACTGTATTTAATTAACGGATCTAGTTCATTTTGCGTCCATGACTTTCGCCACCAAGATATCCTACATTCCCACCTTGTCGCACTGGAAGTTCTAGTGGAACGGCAACCAGTTCGCGATCGGCTTCAAGAATTTATTGAAGCAATGCATTTGTTTGTGAAAAACGGATCCGATGGCCCCATCCGAATGAGTCGTTCGTAAAGGAGGGCACACCCAAGCCGGTGTAGATTCTACAGAAATGGTTATCACCTTTGGTGTATTACGTGCACACATGTCTGTCTTTATCGCGTTTTCGTTGAGCGAACAGGCGAGAGCGGGCGGATTAAACTTGTTGAGGGGGTAATCGCTCTAATACATGAAGCTCAACCTCCACCTATTGAGTCTTCATTGCCAGATCGCCAACGATGCCTCCAAGTCGACTTCCTCGCACCTCCGCAGTTCTACTAGCGGCCACATTGGTCGCCACATCTTCAGCCATCGAGTTTGGCGGCCAGAATTACATCACCCAGACCGCAGGAACGGTAGCCCCCGCAGGGGAAACGCCGACGACGAATGCCGCAACTGGAGCGAGCGGCTTCGGGAATTTCGATAACCCGGCGCAGTGGACGCCCCCGTCCTCAAACGAGGTGCCTACGACTGCCCCCACCGTCGCTTCTAGCGGAAGCGGCTGGTCTCAGCCCTCGACGCCCACGGTTTATTCTGCCGGCAGCGGTGGAAGCGGTCCGAGTCAAACGTGGACGCAGCCTACGACGACGCAGTCCCCTTCGGGTTGGACGCCCCCGACCACAGGGGGCAGTGGGTGGACGCAGTCGAGTGGAAGTGGAAACCAGGGCTGGACACCGAGCGGCCAAGGAAGCGGAATGACAGACCAAGGCTGGTCTCAGCAAACAGACACGTCGTCAAACGCTGCGCCGCCATCAACCGGCGATTCCAGTGGCTACGAAGACACTCTGGGCGTGGACTGCAGCAGCTCAAGTGAAGGTGGTGTATCGCCAGGGTACGACATAAGTCTTGAGTGCAGTGGCTCAGACGACGAAGGCGGTGAATCGCCCGGGTATGACATGAGTCTCGAGTGTAGCGGCTCGGATGAGGAGACTCCCGCGACCGGCGGTTCTTCCAACCCCACCCCAACGACGGCCCCTAGTGCTTCCAGTGGAACCGACGACCAAGAATCGTCCTCAGACACGGTCACTTCGGCTCCGAGTATCGAAGAATCAACTCCGGCGACGTCGTCTACGTCTAGCGGAACTGGAGGCCAAGACCCGTCCCAGACGCCAACCTCGTCGACGGGTTCTTCTACCACGGAATCGTCCTCCAACACAGCTCAGCCGCCCGCTTCGTCTAACACTGAATCATCTTCAAACACGGCTCAGTCGGCGACGCAGGGGGGATCGGACGCGACGCAGGAGGGATCAGATGCGACACAAACCGACCCCAGCACCAGTACGGGCGAACACGCTTCGTTCGGCAAGGTGACGTCGAAATCCGGCGAATGCGTCATCGGTGACCCAGAGAAGTACATCAGCACTAAGGACGTCAACTGGATCTTCGAGAACCGGATGGGAGTGAACCAGACCAGCAACAAGAACTGGATCTTCGACCACATCGTGGCCAACAAGGGCACCCTCAACTACTGCGTCCGCTGGGACAGTACTCAGAAACTTTCCAAGACGGTGGCATCTAAGTTCCAGGCCATGCTTGAACGCCAGTACGCTGTGTGGAACCGCTGGCTCATTGGCTACGGCTGCTGGCCGTACAACGAGATCAAGGTCAACATGGTTGGCTTTGCAGTCAAGGAAGCTTCTTTGCTGGACTGGAAGGACGACTCTCTCGGTACGATTTACGCTGGCGATTTGGACGCTGAAGGAATCCCGCAGTGTCCTAAAACCTGCTACAAGTTCTTCGACAACGGCCCTGGGACGTGGACAGACACGAGCGGGTGCAAGGGAGAGCCGTTCGATCTGTCGCTCTGGCCGAAACAAGGACTGGAAGGCGGATTCGGCTACGACTGGGGCCAAGAAGTCAACCTGGACAACATGTTGCAGACCATCGACCAGGAGGAGCTCACCATTGTTTCCCACGAGATCGGCCACGGCTTCGGCCTTCCGGACTTCTACGAGCCGGCGGACAAACCGAGCAAGGACATGGCTCCTGCTATCATGATGGCTGGTAGCTCAATGAAGGTCACCGACAGTGATGGCTGGATGCTGCGTCGCGCTTACGAGAGTATCAGAGATCGCTACAGTTTCAAGTAGGTTTCTACTGTAGAGGTTCATGTTTTGTTTTGTTGCTCGCATCGGGAACGAGCAGGTAGAGTTTATTGGAAAAATAACAACCATTCGATGTTCTCTCACATTTCTCATCCACGGAGTCTACTATTCCTCCTCCATCGCGAACTCGAACGAAGATCCAGCAATGCTGCGTGTCTGCGACTCAAACGCGCGGTTCATAGCCAGCTCAAAGTGTTCGTGTTTGATACTGGTATCGCCGTGACGCACAGCCAGCAGCGCTGCTTCGTTCACGAGACTCGCCAGTTGAGCTCCCGATCGTTGTCCCAACTGGCCACACTCTTCCGCGACAACCGACAGGTCCACTTCACTGTCGAGACGAACGTTGCGGCAATGAACCTCTAGAATCTCCCGACGGCCCTTGGTGTCAGGAAAACCCACGTACACATGGCGATCAAAGCGGCCAGGGCGACACAACGCAGGGTCCAGCACCTCTGGACGGTTCGTAGCGGCAATCACGATCACCCCATTGACGTTGCCCTCAAACCCGTCCATCTCCGTCAGTAACTGGTTCAGCGTCTGCTCCCGTTCATCGTTTGAGTTGAATCCGCCACGCGCTTTTGCGAGCGCATCGATCTCGTCGATAAAGATGATGCACTGCGGGTACTGCGAGGCCTGCGTGAAGAGATCTCGCACTCGAGCAGCTCCTCGACCCACCAGCATCTCAACAAAGTCCGATGCAGAGCAAAACAGGAAGGCCACGCCAGCCTCCGAAGCCACGGCTCGAGCCAGCAGCGTCTTGCCTGTTCCCGACGGGCCACAGAGCAGCACGCCCTTCGGAACTTTAGCTCCAATGGCCTGGTATCTGGCCGGGTGTCTCAAGAAGTCCACGACCTCCTCCAGTTCCTTCCTGGCACCGTCGATACCCGCCACGTCATCGAACGAGATCCGCTGTGTCTGCTGCTGCTTGCGCACCTTCTTAGTGCCGTCCTTGCCCACTGCTCCAGCGTCGGTGCCGAACATGCCACGCATCATCTTGTACGTGAGTCCTAAGTACAGGAACGGCATCAAGGCCAGAGCCACGGGCATCAATCTGCTGACCGTAGATGGAGCTACAGAGCCGAACTCTACCCCAGACCGCACTAGCACATCGAGAATATAGGTATTCTCTGTCCTTGGCGGCACCAGCACCCTAGATATCAACAATTTGTTTAATATTATAGTCAGCACCGCATAACTAATACAGAGTAATATTCTTCACGACTCAGTACGTGGAGCCTTACCTATACGATTCCACTCCGTCCGTAGCCTGGACGATGCAGTGATCACCCGCTAGCAGCACTTTTCCGACGCGACGGTCCCTCAGGTCGCTTAGGAAGGCGCTGAATAGCCTCCAGGACGGCGAAGCGGAGGATCCAGCCGCCGTCAGCGCGCGAAACTTGGTCAGCACGGACGCAATGAACATGCGAAGCTTCTGCGTTCCCTTACCAGCAAGTAGAAGCACGCATAGTGCCGTCAGGAAGCGCCGCGCGCTTGGCACCCGCATTGATCAAGACGAAATGGAAGTTGAGTAAAACAAACACAAAAACGTGACAGTTACAAATCAAAAAAAGTAAAAATATGGATTTGAACAGAATGAAAATCCTTAAGCTGAAACTTTCCTGGTAGTGCAATGGGTAGTATACAGTATACGTATTGCCCAATATAGTATAGCCCAAATTGTGATACTATTTACCGGTAAGGCCTAATCCGAACTATACAATATACCGGTATTGCCTAGTTAAGTCTAGTCTGGTCTAGAAATTTTTAGAAATTTGGTTCCACCAATCGCTGTCGTCGCGCCCGTCTCACGGTGGACCCGTCCCAGCGATTTTGAGAAAGTGGCAAAAAAACCTTTCTTACACCCCGATTTACCTGTAAATGGGGGGATTATGCGCCCGTCTCAGATATTTAGAGAGTTCTAAATTAGTTTAGGCCCTTCGCGTGATTGGTTAAAAATGGCCGAAGACCCGATGGTATTACCGGTAGCAAGTCTCTCGTACCGGTAATTTGAGTCGAGCAAGACTCTGCGGTTCGGCTGAGCGAGTGAAGGCTACGTGCCGACAATGTTGTCCAGCGCAACAGTGCTACGCAAAAGGAAGTATATTTAGTTAGTGCATCTGCCCGGCGGCAACGAGATGCTGTTCAAGGATACGTACATTTACGTGTGGCGTTTCCGCTTCGATCCTACTCATCGCAGCGCGGTGCCGCTCCTTTATCCGTTGTAGTGTGCCTCCGTGATCCACGCGAAGGTTATCCAGGCGGTCTTGTACGAAGTTTTCTGCGAGGCCTTGTTTTCGTAGCCGGATTCCTTCCAGGTCTTCATTGCGAAGAAGTTGTGCACGAGTGCGCTCGATCTCTCTCTTGTGGTCCTGACGAAGTGTAGCGCGGCGGGCTTGCATATCTCGTCGCCGGAAACGAAATTCCCTTTCAACTTTGCGGACAGCGGCTTGTCGCCCTAATTCGAGTCGTGCCGCGAAGTTATGGTAGAAGTCGAAGAGCGTATCGCCGGTTTCGTCAGTGCATACGAGTTCAAATTGCTCTGTATATGCGTTAGCGTTCCCCGGCAACGGCTCATCTTCTCTAGCATGCCACCGAAGGCTCGGCCGAGGTAATTCCGAAGTCCGCGCTCCATTGACAATAGCAGGTAATCAGGGATCCCGGTAATCGCTAGTTCAAAGACAGGGTCTAGGTCATGTTGATTCGGGAAACGGATATCTTGGGCTCTCTCGACAATGTGGTTGAGCCTGATGCTCGCTCTCTGAGTCGTGCACCCGTACTTGGCCAGATATTTTCCGGCGTATTCACTTGCTTGATCGGGAAGAGACATCTGGGACCCGGTAGCTGTCCACTCTACACCATTGACGCCCCGCCGTGTTAACGCAGCTAAGCGCAGTAGGTAGAGGATGCCGCGTCGTCGCAGTTCAGGGTGAGAGTGAGGTCCACGTAAACGGGTATGTGGCCGTACAACAGCAATACGGGTGCGCAATTGTCTGCGCGCAGCGCGTTCGCCTCTGTCCATTTCAACGCTAGTTCGATTGTGCTGTCGACTTCCATCGTAGAGCTCGACCTCTTGCGTAGAGCTCAAGGATCTCTATCTGGATGAGCACGAAGAATTATCTCTAGCTGGCTTGATAATGGAACAATACAGCTACAGCCATGCTATAGTACTACTCGGCAGCCACTCCTACTACTAGTACTACTCCGCAGCCACTCCTACTACTACTCCTACTCCTACTAGTACTACTACTAATGGAACAATACAGCTACAGCCATGCTCTAGTACATGTACTACTAGCCACTACTTCCAGTAGTACTACCCCGCACTCGACTAGTAGTATTACTACTAGTATTAGTACTACAAAATGGACACTCGATGCCGTCAGTCAGTAGCCCTCCGGCTAAGAACGATGGCCACTCAGTCGCAAGGATATATGGAATAATACAGCCATTGAAGCCACACTTGTCACAGCACATGATCACTGAGGACGAAGCTGCTCCGCCTCTGTCTCCTCGTGCAGCTGGGAACGCATAGTTACTTTTCGCAATAATACATATACACCTAGACCGGAGTGGGGAAGCTGAATCATCGTACGTTTTGTTTGCTTGTGGGTCTGGAGTCTCGATCATCACGTGGCACGTGACGCTCAACTCGTCAATTCTGTTCTTGTACTTTCATTTTGAACTTTTACCAGTAGAACAACAGCGATCTGCCCAAGCATGCCACCACTAAAGCGTCGACGTAGAGCTGCCCGATGCAGTGTGCCCGAGTGCAACAAGCAGGTCCAGACCCGGAGGTTGTGCAAAGCTCATGGAGGAGGCGTCCGTTGCCGCGGACCTAATTGCACAAAACTGGCACAGAGTCGTGGATTGTGTGTCGAACACGGTGGGGGGCGAAGGTGTCACTTCGAAGGATGCGGCAAACTGGCGCAGTACAAGGGTTTGTGTCTCTCACACGGAGGTGGGCGGTATTGTAGCGTTCCAGGGTGCCAGAAATTCGTGCAGCTTCGAGGCTGTTGCAAGGCGCATTTGAAAATGAAGGAGGCCCAAGCGACAGTAGACTCCGATCCTACCGTTCTTGATCATGCTCCGATGAGTCCCGAATCGAGACTTACCATTGCTTTCGTGATGAATTCAAGCGACTATTCCGGTGGGTTGTGTGACAACCCACGAAGGATTTCATGCTCGACAATTTGCGCAATGCCAGAGTACGTTGATGGATCCTGTTTGTCGATCCCGTAGGCCGTAGGACAGGCAAGCTAGATGTAGCAGGAGCACGGTGCTACACTTTCAATACTAGGACATTGTTTCAGTTCTCGAAAGCCTGACTATCAGCATAAACGCACAGTAGTCTAGCTAAGAGACTGGATGACTTTGAAACATCTCCGCCAATATTCTAGAATGGTATTCTATGCAGCTCACAATATGAAATACTTCCTCCGGTACCGAAAGAATGTAGTATCGGTTTGAACGGGTGAACCAAAAGAATGCAACTACCGTGGCATACAAAATTAGAGTCAAAAATGATTTGCTGGTGTCCAGCCAGTCCAGTGTCGATGGGGATCGAATATTGGCAACTATCTCGTTGCGGTTGAGCCGCTTGCGACCGCTGTTGGCCTTCACACGAGACGAACTGTCCCAGCCGACAACACCAGCGGTCTCGGACTCCAAATGGCGCGCCCACACACGCCTAATAGATGCAGGATGACGGTCAAAACTGGCAAGCGACGCTGGAAACTGCTCTGTGTGGCACAATACCATCCACAGTCGCCCGTAGGAGAAGGTTGACGATCGCTCGACGCTCAGCGTAGGCTTCCGTACCATTGCGTGCCCCCGGCAGGGCAGTTTGAGTAGTGAGGAAAGCCTTAGTGAGCTGATAGTCTGGCAGTCCCCCGAGCCCCCACCATTTATATCGCCACACCACCCGTTCTAAAGCGATTCAAGAAACACAAAAACTACTGGCTAAAAGCCAAGACTCGTGCGCATCGTTTTAGCCAACGAAAACGCTCAATTTTCATGTTTTCTGCGAATCATATTAAGTCAAATCCAAAAGATGCATTCTTTCGGTACCGGAGGAAGTACCGTACGTAATTGAAAAGTCAATATATTGTATTGCAACAATTGAATAGACACAATTTGCACGTAATTGAAAGGTCAATATATTTTATTGCAACAATTGGAAAAACAAATTTTGTTCAATAATCTCGCATTTGACAAGACCTGTATGTTTCACGAAATATTTCTTCCAATAGGCAAGTAACAAAAATTCTGCATCAAAATCTCAATAGACATGGCACGCAAGGAGATGTCGTCCACCCCCGCTGACAACCCCGTGCGCCGACGTGGGCCCAAGCCGCTGCTTTCTATTAAGCAGGAGACGCAGCTAGTGCAGTGGGTGCAGTCACAGCAGCTCGCGGGTCATCGCGTCTCTCGTGACGGCGTCATCGCGCAAGCCCAAGAAATTCTGCACCGATGCGAATCGCCGGATCAGGAGCCCAACCCGACGCAAAAGCTTGGTATGGGCTGGTGCAACCGCTTCATAGCAAGACACACAGACCTCAGTTTGCGTTCTGGGGGTGCCGCAGTCGCTCAGCGGGAAATTCCAGCTTTAAAATCTGAGCCAACTAATGTGAATTTTACACCAGGTAATTCTGATGGTGAAGAACCAACGAGTTCAAAGCCTGTCGAGGTCGTGAAGCCGTCTGACAATTTGCAGGACGAAGCAGATACAGCAAACCAGCCGGTTAAGACGAGGAAATACAACAGGAAGCACATGGAGGCTGCTGTTGAGATGTACTTGGCTGGGAGATCCATGGGCGAAGTAACTGAGCGCTTCCCGTTGCTACATCAACGGACAATTCGTCGTCGAGTGTTGCGTATGCAGCGTGGTGAAGTTGACAAGAGAAGAGGACCGAGGCCGCTGCTGGAGGGGGAACCTGAGCAAGAATTGGTGGCGTGGATCTTAGAGATGCAGAGTCAAGGCAGAAAAGTCACTAAGACGGACATTCTCGCACGAGCAAACGAGCAGTATCGAGCGCTAGCAGGGGCAGAAGCTGACGACAACCGACTCAAGGACGGCTGGCTGCGCAGATTTAAAGAGAGACACCCGGTGTTGTCGGGTAAGGCTCCATCAAACACGCGGTTAAAGGAAGAAGATCCAAGTTCAGAGGATGAAAGCCCAAGTGGAGAGATGGTAAATGCAGTGGATGGACAGGAAGTGGGTGAAGTTGAGCAGCAACCGAAGACTGCTAGAAGTGGATATGAAGAGAGCGCTGTGTCGCCCAAGAGACAGAAGACGCAGGAGAACGAGTCAGTTGACAGCCATCCAAAGTCTCGTCGTGGCTCCATCTTGCCTGAGCGACGTCAGACGGGAAAAGCTGCTAATATCGAGAAGCTGGACGCCATTTTACAGTCGAACAAGCGCCTGGAAGAGATGCAGCGTCAGCAGCTCGAGATGCTCCAACAGCTCTGTGCCTCTACGAAGGTGTTGTCGTCTATTACAGGAGGGAAGAGAAGCACGAGCGACTAAGCAGTCGCGTCTGTTCATTTTCCGGATCATGAGGCGCTACCTGCTCGTGTATATCCTACTACACTTGAGTCAGACTGACGCTGCTACGTTGACAACGAGCTGTTCGCGACAATGTGGGGACTTCGAGCAGTGCTTTGTCTACAACGACGCCGAGTACTGCGCTCCAATCTGTGCTCCTGGTCGGTGTCATGAGAATATGAACTGTATCCTTCGAGGTGTCGTGCCGTGTACAAATGAGCCGTGTTTGCCCGAAGCTGTTTGTGAACCTCGCCAATCCTCCACCATAAGTACCAGCACGACCGCTTCCTCCTGCAAATTGAACTGCCAACTCGTGAGCTCCCCAGTCTGCGGTTCGGATCAAGTGTCGTATGCCAACTCGTGCTTTTTAAAGCAAGCTCGATGCACGACTGGGAAGCAGGATCTTGTGGTAACTTCTCGAGGGCTATGCGAAGGTGAAAAGGCTCTCAACGCTGAGTACAACCCAGTGCCGACCCCAACGCCGACCTCAACTAGCGATGACGCTTGCTTGGCAACCACAACGTGCTCTGAGGTGCTGGATCCGTTGTGTACAAGTGCTGGAACCATGCGCAACTTGTGCTACTTTAAACGTGAACAACGCTGCAGCCAGAAGATAGTGACGGTGATCCGCGGTGGCGCCTGCGAAGACTCCAACGTGTTGCCTCTGTGTCCAACCTCATGCACGCAAACTTACAGCCCCGTGTGCGCTTCCAACGGCCAAGTGTACGGCAACGAGTGTATGTTCCGCCAGGCCAAATGTGCGCGTCTCAATCTGCTCGCAGTAAACATTGAGCTCCGAAGCATGTCAGAATGCGAGGAATAGGATATAAAGGTTGCCATGTTTTAATCTGTTCCGCGTTCAGCTTTTCTTCGTATCCCTACAAAAACATCCAACAGGGAAAAAGGAGGTATCTCAAGGTCACAAGCTTACTGGGCACCTTGAGCGTGCGGGTTGTGCTGGTGCAAGTGCACTGAGTTCATGTTGCCGCCCCCATCACCGAAGCGCGGGTCGTGGCCACTAGCAAGCGGTCGGATGCCCGAGAGAGTCTTGAGCTCCGTAATGATGCGGGCGCAAAGGTTCATGTACGTGAAGGCATTCCCGTCCAGTCGCTGGAAGTCGAGGAGGTAGATGTGCTGCTGCACCTTGTACAGCTGAAGTCCGATCTTGATGCGCTGCATTTGCTGCTGCAGCTTCGCCTCCTCCACATTCACCACGGCGCCGCCATTCTGGTTGTTGGGGTCTCCTGCGGGCGATTGCCACCGGCACTTTACGCGATACGGCGCCACTACTTTCCATTCGAAGTGAAGCACGAAAAGCGCCTTGTATACCTCCGACATCACGTGCGCCGGCTCCTTCTTCGACTGAATACCCAGGTACCATCGTCGCCGCTTTGGTGTGGGAGCTGCGCCGCCGTGACCGTCTTCAAAACCAGGTAAACCACTACCTCCGCCCATGGACATCCGTGGCCCCTGCCCGGGAATGGATACACCACGTCCACCAAAGTTACGGGGGTCTGGCAGGGCTGAAGAGGGAGTGATCAAAGGAGATGCTGCCATTGGAAGTGGTCCTCGTCCTGGTAACAGCAACGTACTGGGCTCAGGTGTTGAGAACGTCTTCGGTTTGTTGTTCACCGTCCGCACATCACGCAGCTCTTTTCATACCCGAAAAAAACTTGTCAGCTCAAATATCAGCAGATAGAATAAAACCGAAATAAACTGACGCACCATCGATACGAATCTTGGCGTTCTTGTGGTCCAGAATGAGCTCGTACGTCACACGAAGTGGGTGGTTCTCTCGCCTCATCAGCAATGCTACGAGCTGGTCGTGTCCAATATTTGCTGCATAGTTCAATGCCAGGCACTGTGACAAACACTCTTCATCAATCTTGAAAGTCTACAGAAGCCAACATATTCTTCCAGTTAGTATAAAATCCAAAGAAAAATGATAAAAACAACGACGTACCTCGTGCTCCACGATCTCCGGTGGATGCTGCAAGTACGGTGGCAGGTCAATCTGGAACCATGGGTGCTGCCTGATCTCAGGGATCGTGATACGCTTCATAGGATCCACCACGAGCATGCGCGGGATGAGGTCGCGCGCCATCTCGGACAGGTGGCTGGGCAGCGAGTACATGCCGCCACGGATCTTCTTGAACAAGTTCGGGATGCTTTCATCATCAAACGGCAAGCTGCCACACAGGAGCGCGTACAGGATAACACCACAGGACCAGACGTCCACTTCCGGTCCTGCGTAAAGACTTCCCGAAATGACTTCGGGCGCTGCGTAATTGGGGGATCCACATGACGTGCGTAAGAAGTCTCCGTCCTCCATACTGTTGGAGAGCCCAAAGTCTGCGATCTTAATGTTGTTATCCGCGTCCAACAGCAGGTTTTCCGGCTTTAAGTCCCGGTGGACGATGCGGTGGAAGTGGCAGTACTCGACTCCCGAGATGATCTGGTGGAAAAAGTGTCTTGCTTCCTCCGGTGCCAACTGGGAAAAAATAAATATTAGTATTATCGATCAAATAATATAAAAAGAGATCTTTTTACCCGGCCTTTCGACACGATATAGTCGAAGAGTTCGCCACCGGCAATATACTCGAGCACCATGAAGATATCCGTGGGCGTGTCGATCACCTCGTACCTACAAGAACCAGCGTTATTGGGGAGTTTTAAGCTTGATACCAGGGAGCAACGTACAGACGAATAATGTGTGGGTGCCGCATCTTGCGCAATAGCGTGATCTCGCGCCGCACCTTCTCGCTCATATCGAGACTGCGGATCTTGTTGCGGTTGAGGATCTTAATGGCCACTTTGTGGCCCGTGATATCATGCTCAGCCACTGGGGTTTTGGGATAAATAAATTAAAAAATATTATAAGGGATCAGGTGGCAATTGAAAAAAAAGAAAAAGAGATAGGGGGAGACACAAACGCACGCTTGACTTTGCCGAAGGAGCCGATGCCCAGCGTCTTGCCCAGGCGGTAGTGGCCTAGCTGGATGGGGATGTCGCTCATGGTCTCGGAGAGGGAGCTACGCGGCGGATGCGCAGCTTCGTTACGGGGCTAAAGCGCTTCGAGACTACTGTACTGACTGCCGCAAAGAAAAACGGGTGACGGGATACCGGTTGAGTACCGGTAAAATGGGAGAGCCAATTTGACGTGATTGTGGGGTGGTGCATGCTTATTCACTAAGTACGAAACAGTCATGCACCGGAATCTGCGTGTCTGCAGCTTTGCTTGCTGGAGCGTGTAAAATCCGAGCTTGGAAGCGTGTTTGCTTGCTGGCAGCACATGCGCTTGTTTGTCTCAATGCAGGATTTGAACAAACTTAAAAATGCCTCGGGTTTTCATTCATTCACCTCCGACGCGGGTCATTGCTGGCGGACTGCCACGCATCTATCTGTACCAGTGCATGACACATTCACTATGGCTTGTGTGTGCACTGTCGACGGTCGCAACGTCTTGGCGATCAGCAGCAGTTTGCATTTTCGCTCGCAAACCTACACGCTGTAGCCACATGGTACTCGTGCGTCGCTGGTGCGTCGTTCGAACCTGGTAAAGGCGCATCGTTAACATGGCAGCAAGTACATTGTACTGTAGCTTGGTTTTGAAAGAGCCTCTACATGTATTTATGTTATTTTTTACTTACTAACCATAGAGGCCTGCAGTTTTTGTAGGTGCCTAATACTAGTAGATCTTGCATCTGGAGACCAAGAAGGGCTTACATTGTACTGTATCTCGATTCCAAATGTGGGTTCTTACGCAGCTGAGGTGCGCACACCAGTTCACCAGAGCCACAAATATTGGCCTCGTCGTGAGGTGATGCTCGAGAATGACTCCGACGGGAGAGGTGAGCAGCGAGCACTGGCAATGCCAGTGCCAATGGCGTCGCGCTTCGTGTTACCGATACATGTATTGGAAAACGTGCTGCACCATGCCTGCCGTAGCCATAGAACCACACCAAAATTTGGTTTAAAAAATCGGATATTCACATTGTCTATTTAATAGACAATGTGAATATCCGATTTTTAAAAAACATTTTCTCACGTTACGATTTTTTAAAAAGCACGAAGTACAATTCTCACGAGCGCAATGTGGTGTTTCCAAGCAACCACGTCTCATTCTCAGAGCCTCCAGCAAAGCTCAAAGCTTCTTGTTTCGTACGCCGTTGGTTAAAAAAATCCATTACCGTACTGCCGGCACCTGTCCTCAGCTGTCGGCAGTCGTCTCATGGCTGGCGTCGCATGAAGAGGGTTCACGCAAGTGGAAGTGGGCACCATGGGTGGAGCCTGGATCGATCAAGGTCAGCGCTACGTTCCAACCAGATTCTTTTTGCTGAACTTTGGCAGTTAGCCAAACGAGTTGACATCGAAAAAAAATAGAGAAGTTCTACCAAACAAGAAGTTGAAATAGTACTAGCCGCCATATACCAGCGAAATTTCGAGGCGATTCTCTCCCACATATCGCGATCTTTTTGGCGACTTCAACTGCATGCGCTGTGCCCCGAACATCATGCAGCATGACTCATGCTCCGCGCTTGACTGGATTCCAGGGGCACGGCAACGATCGAGAGCGGCCGCGCACCGAGAGGAAGTCACCAACGGTCAGTGGCCTGTCACCAGCCCGTTCGAAACAGGCAGTGCCCGCGCCGAACGAGCCGAAGGGGAGCCCCTAGCAAATCTCCAACTCTGCGTGTTTCTGCCAAAAGCTGTGTTTTGCTGTGCGGGCGTCTTGATTCAAGACTGTTGAAGTTTGTTTGGTGATGGTGCATGTTGAGCTCCGGTGTTACATGTACACGCTCGCGGTTGGCAGCGCAAGCTCGTCGACAAAAAGCAGCCCAGCCGCTGCATTGCCGCATGCGGACACATCTTGGCCCGCGTGCCAGCCCAGCCGAACTCGGAGCTCACCACAGCCTGCGTCGCAAGTCGCAAGTGCAATACACCGCCGATTGAAGCTCGCAAATCAAAGAAAAACTTGCGAAAATGCGGGAATCTACTCGCTGCGCCGCCACCTTGCAGGTTGCAGCCACTCGAGCAAGCCATGTATGCGCAGGCCTGCCATCCCTTCTTCTTCGCTGGGGGCCAAGCACGCCAGTGGCGCGAAGTGGTTGTTCGAGGCCTAGCGAATTCGTTATCGATGGCCTTCAAAGCTGCCCGTTTCGTGTCATTTCAGGCACCACAGGACGTTCCGTCTACTCAGTGTAGCGGGCTAGGGTTCAATTATAGCAAGTAGCATTTTGTAAAGAAATAGCTTCTCAAATTCATCGTACAAGATAAGGGATAGCGCAGTATCATTCATTCTAACAGGTCTGTGCCACCCCGGCTTTACCGTGGTCTGACTCGCAGAGAAGGGCCAGGAGCTGCTCGTCTGCACCGTCGTGCGCTCGCCTGCTTTTCCCAAGGCACGGGTCGCCACCAAGTTCCCTCGCCGGCATTATTCCTTTATCGCCGTCGTGAGTTCCTCTCCAAGTGGCTAACTCCAGCGACATTTTAGCAACAGAACCAACAGATACCGGTATGAGTCTCAAGCGACCGCAACACTCCTTGGAGGAGCTGGAGACATCTTCACATGTCCGAGCCTCTAGAGCCAAGACCAAAAGCAGCCGCAGCCGCAGTGGTCGAACGCTGCACAGCTCCGAGTCTTCGTGCTCTTCCTCGTCCACATCTTCTTCGGAGGCTTCATTGCCGCTAGCGTCGGCTCCACGCACCGTCGAGATCATGTGGGGCGGCCGTACGGCGCCGGGCTTCACGCTCAAGCGCAAACGCACAGGCGCCATCCTCGTGAGTACTGTGACGCGCGAGACACAGGTAGCTACGACTCTCAAGGTCGGCAGCGAGCTCAAGCTTGTGGGCGGCTTCCCAGTCAACCGTCTTACACTGCAGGACGTTAAGAAGGTCATGCTCATGGCCCCCAAGCCTGTGAGTCTTGTGTTCGTAAACGCAGACGATGTGGTCATTGGCAACGTGGACAGTGGCATTGACATCGAAGAGCTTTCGGCCGAGAGGAAGCTGTCGTCCGCCTCATCCTCTGGAGACCGATCTCTGGCGTCCACGACGCTGTCCACCGCCAGCTTGCGACGCACGATGAGTATGGACATGAACAACCTCAAGGAGGACAACGGCGACGAGAGTGACCGTGATAAGTCCACGAACTCGGCACCAGCATTCTACAGCACGCCGTCCGAGAGCAACAAGTCCAAGAAGCGCAAAGTGTCCAAGCTTCAAGTGGCTCTAGATCGCGTCAATCAGCTGCTGAACCGTCCGGTGCGGCAGGCTGGCTTGCACATGGCCGCTGGCAAGAGCATCGTCGTCTAGATTTTTTTCCAGCCGTTTATTCTTCTTCAACCACATCGAAGTTCTTCAACCGAAAGTTCTCATAGATGGAGAAACCATGAAAAACAGAGCAGACAGCGCGAGCCAATTGGAAGCTCCGCTGCTCTGCTGAACCAGAAAATGCTCTATGTATTTATACCAGCACGTGCCGCCAATTGATCTACGGTCGATGCTAAAAGAAAAAAAATACAGTCCATGTGCCCAACACAGGAACTTCTATCTAAATACTGGGGCGGCTCAGAGTTTGAGTCGCTTGGGGAAATGCGTGTACGCTCCAGCAGGAATGCGCAGCATGTGCTTGAAGTCTTCCTTATCGATACGGCCTCTACTCGAGCGATCCGTGTACTGGAAGCAGCGGTCCAGGTCGTTCCGGAAGGAATGGGAGTGTTTCCCGCTTTCCAGGAACGGAGTGAGCTCGGCTACGTCTTCGAGCGTCAGGAGACCATCCTGGTCCTGATCCACCATGTCAAAAACCTGGTTCGCGCACGTAGCGAACTCGTCGTGGTGCTGGCTCTGCAGTTGCGGCCAGTCCAGCAGGGCGGCGCAAAACTCGGCCCGGGACAACAAGCCGTCGCCATTCAAGTCCAAGTTACGCAAGAATCCTTTCGCCTCCCCTTTCGTTAGTCGGTAGCCATCAGCTGCCACGTACGCCGCAAACTCCTCGAGGCCGACACTCTCGCTGCCATCACGAGAAACTTCGCTGAAAAGTACCAGCGCGTCTTGCTTTAACGCAAGAGGCAGTAACCGAGCAACTTCATTCAGGACAGCATGCTGCAAACTGTTGAGTGACCGGTAGAGTTGCAACCTTTGCACTAGTGTTCCGCTGAGCACTGGCCCTGAAATACCCTTCGTAGACTCCTTAGCAGCAGCCGAAGCTGTAGTTGATGCTCCAGGGGATAAAGGGGCGGTAGGTGCAAGCCACGGGTGTTTCAGAGCTTGCTCAGCCGTGAGGCGTTTGGTCACGTCGCGTTCCAATAGCTGGCGCATAAAGTCCTTAGCTTCGTCCGAAATTCCAGTCCATGGTGGGCTCTCCAGGTCGATTTCCTCGTGTTGAATGCGTTCATCAAGCAACGGTCCCGACTCAAATGGAAAGCGCCCACTCAACAGACGATACAAAATGACTCCGCAGCTCCAGAGGTCCGACGGGAAGGCGTACTTGTGCTTGAGTACCTCAGGTGCAGTGTACAACGGCGTGCCGTGAACATCGTGCAGGAACTCGCCTTCATCCAGGAACGCTGCTCCGCCGAAGTCGGTCAGCTTTAGTGGGCTGTCGTCCTTGGTATCTGCAAACAAGAAGTTCTCGAGCTTCAGGTCCCTGTGCAGAATGCGCAACAAATGACACTGCCACACCACGTGCAGAATATCTCGCATGTACATCTTGGCTTGCTCCTCTTGCTTCGGGTTGGCCGTCAGATCTAACTCCTTCTCACCTGACAACCTTGACGATGCGTCTCCACCCACACATCGCTCCATCACCAGGTATACATTCGCATCATCTTCGTACGCTCCGAAGAAGTGCACAACGTTCAGCGTCCCACCTAGTAGCACCATCATACGACCTTCCTGCTTCAGCGCCGCATAGTCCTTACGGCTCACGACACGAGACTTGGGCACAATCTTCACGGCCAGATCCAGTTGTAATTCACTTCCACGCCTCTCTTTCCGAGCTGGCAAAGCGCAATACACTTCTCCGAAGGCTCCTTCCCCCAGCTTGTCTCCAAGTCTGTACTTGTCGTGGAAATTCCGGGGCAGATTGAACTCTAGCTCCTCCGGTTTGGTGAAGAAGCTCGCAGCTTCGAGGGCCACTTGCTGCAGCTTTGGAAAAGGCGCCAGTTTGTCCATGTATCCTCTCCAGCTCTTGCGGATGCTGCCGTAGTTGACTCCCAGAGGCTTTCGAGACGCCGTTGGATTGTTCACGAACGCTGAGGCGCCAGGCGTCACAGCTGCGCCTGCTTGTTGCTGAGGTGGGTATTGGTCCGGCATTGCCAAGAAGTAGCGGCGTGTATTGCTGTCGGGATGTTGGCGAACGAGCGGCGTCGAGCGTCTCAAAGCCGAAGGTATTGCTTTCATGTTCTTGCCAATTATGTGAGTTCTAGAGCGAGTTTATCGGCGCAACCAGCATGTACAGATACACAGAAGAGAGGTTTATGTGTGGATGCGCAGTGTATCGCGTGGAGATGTCTGCGTGAAGCAGGAGATGTAGCGCCAGGTGCGCGCTATTCGTAGCGATCGTCGATTTGGCCGTTTCCACCACCGAGAATCTCTGCGCAAACGAGCCATGTCTCAGGGCCACATCATTGATACGTAAACTACAAGTGTGTACCTGATAATGGGTACAACAAGCGTTTAACGGACAGTCATCATCAGCATGGTGATTCCGTGACAACGTTGTGCCCGCGAATGAGCTGGCGATCGAAGACGTCAAGGAAATAATGGATGGATGGACGTACGTACATGTACACAAGCTTAAATTGCATGAGTGGCGATGATATCGGTGGCCTCGGACGGTGGCACCTCCGTTCTCCTGTCTGCAGCTTGGGATGCCTTGTCTTGCTGCAATCGCAGTACGCTGCCTGACAGTAGCCGGCTCGATGGCGACAATAGGAACAGGATTGAGTGCGAAAGTGAATCTTCCGAGACATCGACGTCGGCAGCGTCACTGGGCGGCAGCAGTACGAAGTTCACCTGCACGTTGCGCGGCTGCAGCTTGCCAGCTAAAGATTTAGCCAGCGATTCCATGGCAGTATCGTCCGCAGCGGAGGCAATGTTTACAATAGTTCCGCTGCTGGGCGTTAGCCAGCCGTCCTCACTTGTGGCGGAATCAGGGAAACAGCTCGTCGACATCGATTCGCTAAGAGCTTCGATGAGGGCCCTGCATGGTTAATATACACACAAGTCAGTACACTCACACTTCACAGTAGACTTGTCAAGTTGCTCGTACGTGGTTGAGGCGATAGTGTCGCTCTTCTCAGTGCCGTTACCAGTTTCGTTAGACTGCTTGTCTTCACCCTTCACCGCCTCCACCACTTCGGAGCCACCATAATTGATCAGGAAATCCACGCGTTGGTACTTCGTGGCAATCGAGCCGCACCACTCGGCAATATCTCTTTGCGTTTGGAATGACGCTACAACAGTTAGCATGATCCCACGCGGGCTTTCCTCGCTTTCGGATGGGTCTGGGAACCGGCCAATGTGCTTCGTATTGAAGTCATCCAAGGCCGACATGTTGCTGCACCAACATCGTCCATTTGAATCAGCAGAAGTTTATACCAAAAAGAGTGGTAACGCATACCTGAAGGTAAGCAGCACGTTCGCTCCCAAGAGCCAAAGCTGCGTCGCTACCGACGCAATGGCCTTGTTGTCTCCACCTGTGATGACCACCTGACACCCAAAAACAACACGAATTTAAAAGCCTCGTTCATATGCAGCATAGTACCATACATCCATTCCAGTCAGTACGCACCAGTTTGTTGAAAAACACTGTTTGCCACTGCGCAGACATAGCAGCATCTTGATACAGCACACTGGAAGCCAATCCATCCACTGCAGCTGTATCTGTTCCATTCGTGCGCTGCATAATCATCCCTCCAGCAGAGTACGCAGAAGCAGCCATCGCAGCAGCTTCTTTTCCACTCACAGGCGACTCCGACAGCTTCGCACGCTTCCGGTTGCCTTCCAAGTCGTCGCGCAATTCACGACCGTTCACATAGTCTCCTAAAGCGCGTTTCTGAAGCTCATGGCCCGCACCAGCAGCAACGGGGCTTGTCCGCCCAGCAGCGCCGACAGTCAGCTGACTGTATAGTCCATTATTGATCTCTGTACGCGCATTGCAGCGGCCTTCACGCAAATTCTCCAGGAAAATCTGCACCGCTAGGTCTCCTTCGGCCTCGCGCTTGTGCTTGAGTAGCCGCATGAACTCCGGGTGCTTGCTCAACAGGTGATTCTCAATGCGACCACGACGGCAGTTGAGACGGCTCCAGACCTTGGTAAGCTCGCGCTTGGACGCCGGATCGTCGCACAGCATGCACACGACCACGTCCTTCTGCTTATCGGCGCCTGCAGCTGCTGCGGCCGCCACAGCAGCGGCCGCTGAAGCTCCTCCGGCAGTACGAACTGCCTTAAGCACTCGCCCATCCATCTCCGTCTCGGGCAGCGAGCGTTCGACAATAGGCAGCGAGTGCAGCCATCGTTTCTGGAAGGTGAAGACGCGCTTACGGGATGCGGAGACGCTCGCGGTCTTGGGCGTCTGCTGTTGGACTGAAGAAACGAGTGGAGTTGCCACGATGTCTACTGCTTCAGAAGACGCTTGCGGAGATGACTCACGTATGGCGGGGGCAGCGAAGGACGCCGTTGAAGTGGGAGAGCTCGTTGCGCCGAGAGCCTTGTCCGTCATGAGTGAGCTGCTCGTCGACCCTCGTCAGATTTGTATATGAAGTTTTGTATGCTGCACAATGGTACAATTTTGAATGGTGAGCTGGTACTTAGTACCGAAGGCTAGGTACGATGAAGTTTGGTCCTTCTTATTAGTGATACATTCTAAAAACACGATGTTGGGGATGACGGTTTGGTACCAAGCTTTAATTTAAATATCCTTTTATAGAATATGTTGCAATCATTTAGATGTTGCAGTCTTAAATAGAGGACGATGAAGTTGAAAGCAAGAGTGATGGTGCGGAAGTTGCTGTGTCACGACAATATCTCAACAATAATATTCTTTTCTACAGAAAATTAGTTTGCAAAGTACGATATTCATCACTCCACATCAGGGATATAGCATATCTTCATGTGATATTGCAGGTTGATCAGTGCAACAGAGGTTCATCGGGACTTCGAAGTTCCACTTCCCATTCCCCCTCTCGACGTCCGGCGCCTAAAGCTCTTCTTCGCGCTCCCTGCGTGACCCCCCCCCCCCAGCGCCTTCCTCCGACGTGACCGTGTGCCATGAACGCGGCGTCAGCTCTGAGCTCGCTGTACTTGTCGGCGTCGTCTCTCTGCAGCTTCGAGGAGGACAAGCAACAACAACCAATGAGGGAACCTTCGCCAGTGTCTAAACCTAAGCAAAACTCAACCGTCACGATCCTCCCAAGCCCTTCCACCAATGCTACTGAAAGCGCCAGCGTCTCCGCTACGTCCTCATGCCCTTCGGAGCCTGTAATGGCCCTCACAAGCCTCGATAATGAAGGATACAGCACGCCTAAAGTGAAGCTGGACGAGAATCAGACTCAGACTCGGGGAATGCCGCCAATGAGCTCCAAAGGCAAGAGGAAGAGGTTAAACATGGATGACGAGCTGACTTCGTTCATATCTCCCACTCCTACGACGCGTAAGGCTGGTGGCAATGATTTCCTTCGAAAAGGCCAATGGACCAGCACTGAAGAGCGGTTGGCTCGCCTCTTAATTGAGACATTCGAAGATGGCTACTTGCCCATTTACACAGGTATTCGACTCCGTGGCTACTTGGCTGTTCAGCTGCAATGTGACCCCATGCGCGTGTCCAAGAAACTTTGTGCTGGAACGATCGACGGTAAACCAATGCCCAAGAATTACGGCCAGAAGAAGTTCAAGCTTCGCAAGAAAACTCTGTGGGACTCGGAGGAGGCTGCGTATCGGATTGCAGAGCTGGAGAAGATGACGAAGGCCATGTGGAGTGAGGCACGCATGAGAAAGCCATCGTACCTGACTCTTTCAAGTACCCGCACTTTGAACAAGAGCAGTGGATCTGCTGGCGATGATGAATCGATAGCGTCTCCGTCTAGCCCAGCTAGGGGGCGTACACCATCGTCGACGCCCAAGTACAAGAAGCAAAAGGTGCTTCCTATCATTTATTTAAACCTGTCGAAGTTCAAACGCTACTGGGGCAGAGGTGACAGTAGCAGCAGTGATCCAGCGTCGCCGTCTATGAACTCGGACTCGGACGGTGAACCTGTGAGGCTTGACGGTGAGTCACTGCAGGCTGCGTATGACCTGTTGACTTTGTGCAGCCCACGGGGAAGCTCCAACAAGAGCAAGGCGAGAAAAGGCAGATCCAAGAAGGCTATTTTCGAGAAAGTTGCCTCAACTACTGACAACGAAGTTAACGCCATCGAAGACAAGAGCGAGGAGAACAAATTCAACGTTACCGGTAGCTCCAGTGAGAACCAGCCCAGCACACAGAACTCGAACGAGGAAACCCCGATCAAGGATGAAGACATTTTCACGATGGACAAATCCGTTGAGGAGAAATCCAGTCCTGACGCATTCATCGTGGACTCCTGCGAGAGTAAGCCTATCAAGACCGCTGACACACCTATCGAGATTGCAGATATCCCCATGGAGGACGTCCACATCGAAGATCCCGCTATGGATATCTCACAGGTAAACTCTGCCTTCATTACGAGTGAGCCTTCCATCTCGACGTCGTCGGCGTAACTGCAGTCCATATCACCCGCACTACGTTTGAAAGAACGTAAGGTTCTCTAGCAAAATGTCGTTCCGCGCTGTACATAACTTTTTCACAGCTTGTCTTTCATTTTCTAGGCAATCTCTTAGCGTTCATTTTCATCCAACCAGAATCCGGTTTTAACCTGATTAATCCACGTCTTTGAGACGAACACTCCACCGCGTACGAAACCACCCGCGCCATAATCCGATCCCAATGGCGACGGAAGAGCCTACAAGTTCCCTGCGCCAGCGCAAGACCAAGGCCATGCCAGCTCTGGACACACAGGACGACGTCCCTGCCGACGGACCCGTAGCCAAGTCCCCAAGCTCCCAACGCTCAAGCCCTCGACCCGACAATTGGTCGTACAACACGTTCCGAGCCACTCACGGCAGCGAGGTGGAGGGGCTTCTGCTGTTCCCAGAGCAGCCTCGTCAGATCTTTGTGCTGCTCCTCGTGGTCGCTGGATTCTCGTACTACTCGTTCACGCACGACTCGCAGGATACAGTCCAGAACGTCCGTATTGCGCTGTTCGCTGCTATCCTCATCTTCCTGGTCTACTGTTTCCTACAGACGAGGGACGGACTAATGATGCGGCCACATCCAGGTGTGTGGCGAGTGGTGCATGGCTGCTCGGTCGTGTATTTGCTGCTTTTGGCTGCAATGCTGGTCCAGAACCGAGAGAGCGCCATGAAGGGCATGCAGTACGTGTTTCCAGAAGTCGGTAGTCGCCCCAAGACGGCCACCCCTGCCCAATTGCAATGCGAGATCAACTCAGAGTCATTGACACGCGGCGTGACAAGTATCTGGTTCTTCGCTCATGTAACGGGATGGTGGGGGAAGATGTGTATGTTCCGAGACTGGAGGTTCTGCTGGGTGCTCAGTATCGCCTTCGAGATCCTGGAACTCGCGTTTCAGTTCGTCATTCCGGACTTCCAGGAGTGCTGGTGGGACTCGCTTTTGCTGGATTTGCTGGGTGCGAACATGCTGGGCATGTGTCTTGGCCGAGTGACGCTGTGGCTGCTGGAGTCCAAGGAGTACGACTGGTCCGGGCGTCGCGGCAGGAAGTTGGGCTACTTCCGCTTGGCGCTTAACCAATTTACGCCTTTCAGCTGGGAGCAGTATCACTGGGAAGTGTTCTCGAGTTTCAAGCGTTTCGCTGAGATTGTCTTCGCCATGCTGCTGTGTCTTATTACGGAGCTGAACGCCTTCTTTATGCTCACGACGCTAAGCATTCCCAAGGAGAGTAACTTCAACTCGTACCGCTTGCTGCTCGTGTTTTTGATCGGTATTCCCGCGGCTGCTGAGGTAAACTGCCGTCTTTTGCTTCGCTGTAGTGATCTGGGCTCTAACGTATTCGATGTCTCTGTTGTTTTATAGTACTACGAGTTCATTGCGAACCCTGAATGCTGGCGTCTTGGACAGAACTCGTGGATGATCCTGTCAATCGCCACCTTCGAGATCCTGGTGTGGGTCAAGTTTTCAGCCAACGGCGTCCTGTTCACGCAGCCGCCACCGCCTATGGTGATGTACCCGATTCTAGCTTTCGTGGTCATGTTCTCGATCTGGATGCTGCTTTTCTTCCGCAACGCCCCGCACCAACCTACATCGCGACGTGCGCGCGGACTGGTCACTGGTTGGGGTTACTTGGACGTGCTGTTCTGGGCCTCGTTCACCCCGTTGATCTTCTTGACGTCACAGTGGGCGTTTTAATGACCTCCTGGTTTGCAGCAGCTAGTCTCTGTAACGCACTTGCAGAACTGGTAGAGCGATATGGCACGAAAGCGATTTTTGAGTTAGATAGACAGTAGCCAAATCACAGTGCAGTCAGTGAAAACTGAGATCGATTCAATGCGACTGACTGTTTCAAGACAAAAAAAACTGCCTTGCGGTAAAGCATGGTCTTGATGCTTTGCCGATTTCAAAACACTTTTACTACAGTAAAACGCAGCTCTGCTTGACCTCTTACTCCACGCCGAGCGCTTGGAAGTATGCATACCGGTTGACAACGGAAGCGCAATTTCAAAAGGAACGACGTCGAGTGCTTGAAGTATTCTTCATTAAAAATGACCGATCTTGCTGCCAGTCGTTTGACAGGTTTGAACTGGGGTCTTTTCGGCGACCTCCTTGGTCGTTTTATTTTCTTAGGTAAGTTGGACGCCAGACAACGGGGTTTGACAAATCTCGGACGTTCCAGCTTTATTATTGATACTCCAAGTAAACGCAACTGGTATTTGTATGTTCCAGAGCCCGATATCCAATATCGTGATTCATCTCAAGCTGACATCCTTCACAAAATGGTTGTGATCAAGCATGTTACCGTTACCGGTTAGTTGAATCCTAACGAAACGGGAGCTGGTGTCGATTCCGTGCTGTTTGAAGAAGAGTTCGTCGCCGGCGTCTCCGTCGTTGGGGCAGCACTTGACTGTGTAGTTGCTCCAGTTCCCGACAGCGGTACGCAGTTGACTAATCAAAACGACACGAGGAGATTAATTATCTAGCAACCCAAAACCAAAACATTTGTTTTACGTACTGTACGCCTGCCACTGCGCGTTCTGGAAACCGAGCCAGTAGATGCTGAAGGTGCAGTCGCCATTGCACGACGAGTAGTCAACCGGCATCTCTGACATGATTCCGGAGTCGTTCGGACCTCCCGGGTAGTCCGACTGGCAGTCATCACTGTGAAGAACCATCTTGTCATCGATGTAGAGCTCGCACGGACCCACGTGTGTGAAGCCCCCGCCATCATTTCCGAGCCAAATTGCCTTGCCGTTCGTAGGGACCGGCTTCGGGTCGACGTCCGTACGCGTAAAGCCACACTTCTTGTCGTTTCCGACCATTTGAAGGATAACATCACGGACGCTCACACCCTTTTCCTTGGCCATTGTCTTGTATTTCCCCACTTGGTCGCCCCCCGAGCCAATGTCCCAGAAATTGTCGATTTGGGTGACCCAGTTCACTTGAGACGCTCCGTCTTGAAACGTGGGCAATGGCTGGTTGAGGTGTCCGTGGGCATCAACTCGTGTGGCAAGCGCCAGTAGAACAACAGAAGAGAAAGCGGCACCGAGCATCGTGAGTAGTAGGTTGCAAATTTGAAAGTAATTGTCGAGACGCCTAGCGCTCGCTGTCTGTAGTGAACTGTTCAATAAAGTCGATGCATCTGGGTTCGGAGTAAGTCTCCACCTGCTTTTGCTCTTGGCTGTATCGTGTTCATCAAGGCAATCGTTGATTTTTTTTACACATCTTCAACGAACTTCGATAAATATCCGATTGTAAGCATAGGAAAATCAAGATGAAACAACACCAACTGGACAGCGTTACAGTTCTTGTAAGACAGCGATCTGACACTGCGAACAGCACGACGAATTTCGAGTCATGAGATGTGACCGTTGTATGATCGGCGGAATAGTCGGCGCACCTTTGACAAAATATCGTATTTTTTCACTCAAAATATCTGTTCTACGATAGCACATGCACACTTAACCTTTACGAGCGCTTCCATGGGAACAACGGGTAGTGAAGCTTACTTTCAGAACTGCTGACTGGCTCGCAAACTACGGCACGGACAATAAGAGAAGTGTTCTGAGCATGTTTACGGACGAAAGCGGAGCACGAGCATCCAAGAAGGAGTTGAGCATCGAATGCAAGAGGACATGCGTCACTGGATTGGGACAAGAGTCGAAGGAGGCGTAATGGAAGAAAACAAGGAAGAGAGAGAAGGAGAGGCGGTAAACACTGTTCACTGAACAGGAGGAGCGGAACACTAGACAGGATGCAATAGCCTGACCGGAATGGTTATTCGAGTTCATTTCTACAGTAGTTAGTAGAAACAGTCTCATACTACCCCTAAAAAGTAAGTAATTTGTGTAGTGCATGTATTGTAGCTTTCTTTTGTGCCCCCAACATACTCCGACAAATAAAAGGACCAAAAGTGACATTTGCTTTTCTGTGAAAAATGACATCATTTACCGGTACACAGATGAAAGATCCGCTAACTGCGCATGTAAATTTTCCTTACTTGATTTACCGTTTCTTGGTACAGTACTTGTACTATTGGCGTTTTGCAATATTGAAAAAGTGATCAGTGGAACGCCGACTGACGACTCACTTCTAAAAGAAAAATAATATTGTTTGCTGACTCAGCTCAAACTTCGAAAAACGAACACTACGAAGAGAGTTCTTCCGTATAGTTCTGGCGCACTTGATCATATCTACCAGGTCATAGTAGCCCTTCGCACAAGGAGTGAGATAATCCAGGACTGTCGTCAATTCCAAGCTCTTCATTGAGCTCTTGCTGCGTGATCTGCGGGCGTTGCCCGATGCAACTTCTCGGTTGTATTAACGATATGAGATCGATATGATAAACAAAATACATCATCATAGTGTACACGCTGATCATATGACCAGCAACATACGATTCATTCTGTTTTGTTCAATAGTTTTATAAGTACTTTTTTGGCAACCTCTATCTAAATGCACGATCTGTAGGAAGCGTTGGTCGCCATCCACGACGTCGTGCGCTGTCTCGCGAGCGACAACACAGATTCCTCCGACAACTTCATGGTTCGATCTTGGTCTTCCTCCTGCAGCTGTAGTTCCTCCTGAGCAATCACACGGGCGTTGCTCGTTGTGACTTCAGCGATACACGGAGCACAGAAACTCCGTCGCTTTTCCAACAGCGTGCGTTGGTCCGGGGCCAGCACGCAAACGCGTTTCTTAATGCGACACCGCGGACACACCGCATGCTCGCAGCTCTTGCATGTGGTCTTGCGGTCCAAAAGCCCAAACGTCTTTTGACACACACGACAAGTGACTTCTCGATTCAGAGCCGCCTCGGACATCTTCCGTTTGTGCTCCTCAACTGCAGCGGCCATAACGAAATCGTCCGAGTCGCTGCTGTTGCGACGCAGACGCCACACTAACTTCTTCATGTGCGCAAACTCGATCTGCCGGGAGAACGAGAGCCACTGGTTCGCAATCGCGTGCAGCGATATGTTCGTCAACAACTCGTTCTCACCATCTCGGAAGTCGAAGAACCCGCGTACGTAGCACTCTACTTCGCCTGCCGTCGTCTCGCGGTAGAGCGAGCAGATGGACCGGTTGCCGCGCTCCACGCCGTGCGGATCGGAGAAGCTCGGGATCTGCGAGAATGCAACGGAGTGCTGCAGGTGGAACCCCACCCGCTCACCACGGAGAGTGTGCGTGATCCCCGTGGCCTCAATGCAGATGTAGTCGCGTGGGTCGGCGTCTGCGTAAAGCGACCAGTTGATGCTCACGTGGCGGAACGGGTCGGCCACACTGGGTCGTACGATTTCGTGAAGCACCTTACGGTCGATGACACCGTCGTGTGTGCAGTTGGACTTGATCTTCATGGACTGCTCGGTGGGGGCCACGATGGCATACATGATGTCGTCAAGGTTTCCTTTCATAGATCCAAGCAGGAGCAGTGACGGGGTGGTGGGCATGGCTTTGGATCGCGGACGCTCCTTGTAGACTCGGATGTTGTCCTTGCGTCGGAGCTCCTTCCAAGCTCTAGAATCTGCATAACCGTCTTTGGTCACTAGCACGGTGCTGCACTGCGCCAAGTTGTGCTGAGTGAGGGTCTCGGTGAGGTCCACCAGCATGTTTTCCTCTTGAAAAGAGATCTCCAATTGGGGCAGCAGCCCTGCAATGGCATTCAGAGACGGCATCTCGGATGTGACTTGAAGCGAGCAAATTGGATACTGAGAATCGAGCAAGCGGATACTTGCGGTAGGTTGGCTCAAAAGTTCGTTAAAAGACGCCTGTCGGAGGACTACGGGCATGAGAGACGAGCGTTTTGTGGCCAGTCGAGCACTATGTCAGCGAACTGACCACACGCTTGTGACGAGAGATGGGCATGATCATATCGATCATACATGACTCACATGAAACATGACCTAATAGCGATATGAGAATGGCCAGCGAGGCCGGGGTGAGCGAGCGCAGTTCAGCTGCTTCATTTGCCCGTTAGGGTCGTGCCCGAGTCCAATCACGTCGGAGAACGTCTACTGATCACGCGCGAGTGTCCAGCGGTAATTTAAAAAAAATTATACAACAACGGGTGGACTCCTCGTCCGTCTACCAAAAGAACAGTGGTGGTGGCCGTGCCACTAACTAACTGCAGTAACTGTACCGGTAGTAAGTATATAACCAGGGACAGATCCTAGACACGCGTCGCGCCGTCAGTGAAGCACCATTTCCCACGGCTATCCAATGTCTGAACGTGACGTAGCGGATTCAGTACGAATCTGGTGCTGCGCCAGCTTCGGGATGGATCACGCCAAATTCGTGCGATTTTAGTGGAGCACTTTGCCAAGAACCACCCCATAATCGTAGCCTGCCATGTCAACACGCACCGTCGGATAATGAACCCAATTCATTCTACAATAATTGTCATTTGTGGGAAAGCGGCAATCGTCTCTCCAAATCCACAAGAGTAAGTCTAGCTCCAACAAGAATGCAGTTTTGTGCCGATATCATCCGTCCTTACAGACGCGACAGCTCAGGTACTGTATCAACAACGTACACTAGATGCACTCAATTACTGTAGTTGATGCTCCTTGGCATGGCACGCGCCGCCGTGGTCCCTGATTGTCATGACATCCATATCTACTGAGTTCAGCTATTGGTCATGGCGATGCCATAATGCCATGATGACATGCAGGCTGCAGGCTGCAGTGCAGCTGAGCACAACGCGCTAATTATGTTTTTTAACAATACACATCGCATTGCATTGGATGGCATTCACCGGAAGAGTCGAGTCTATTGATCGACTACACAGTACTGTATTGTACTATGTACTGTATGTCAATACGCCTTGCACATGTACATGTGAAATGGTTCGTCATTCACTAGCTGTTCGTTAGAGTTAAACCTGAAGCTTGGCGACCCCAATTCTGTAACTTGTCTGCTCCGAACTACACGTAGTTAGAGTCACAAAGCTGTTGGTGTCATGGCGCGCCAACAACGAACACCAGACGATTGCGTGCCGGCACAATGCTGCTTCCGTCCATGTATCTTGCAAATCGGTCTGGAGCTCCAGGAAGTCCGGTGTCCGTGGCCAATCAAAGGTTTAGAGGATTGTTCTTGTCCAATCAAAAATCGATGTTCGGATCACTTCAACTTGACCTCACACCGAAAAAAGTATCTGTTTGAATAAATGGGGCAGCACGTTGTGGTGCTTTACTTTCAACTGGAGCGAGAGCCTCGCGCAGATGCCCCCGTATCATTCTCGCCGCAATGTCGACATGTGGTGGACAAGGATGGTTACTCTATGGTTGAGTCTCTTTCACGAGCAACATGCAGTTTACGGCGCAAGAAGTCGTTGAACAACTGTAATGTGACAAGCTCGGCTGCTGCTCGAGCTTCGGCACGACTCGATTTTTTAGGACTCCAGTCGAGGAGGAATGGGAGTTGCAATGCAGTTCGCTTCAGTATAATTCGAATTGTCATCCATGGCATCCCGGTCAGTCGGTCTGCTGTGGTGTGAATGCATAACGTTATGCCAAAATATTGCAGATATATAAATGATTTATGTAAATATGCTAATATATATCATAATGTATGCTTGAATGTATGCATATTGTATGACATTCTTATGTATAATGCCCTCATGATTTAGTGTTCGCTTTTCGATGTCAGATGTGTGCTAACGTGGCACGCCAGGATGGAGTTGTGTCCACAGGGTCCTGTTGGGTTGCGTAGACAAATTGCAGCTTCTAAGGGTTAATTACATGTATTTACCTCTTAAAAAATTCTCTGTTATTGTAGCTAACTACTAGAAACGGGGGGTATTCTGCAAATATAACGGCGAGCGATCCTAGTTTAATGCTCCTTGGCCTTGTATTGTGTTTAGGATTGCACGGAGAGCGACATGCAGATTGCATGTCGGGGGTTCCTTGTTTACCGCTTCAAATTCGAATTTGAGCTCTATTTTACTAGTTGAAGAAAATCTTCCGCTGTTTTACCCTTCCGTTGTTCGATTTCGACCTGATTCATTACCGGAACATTTGTATGAGACCAGTTGAAGTGGATTACTTCAACTTACTCGAATCTAAAATTTGAAACGATTTTTATCATTGTAGGCTATCGGGGTTGAGACCTTTTAGGAAGGAGTGAATCTACGAAAGTTCAATTTGAAGAACTTTCTTAAAGAAAATAACTCAATAAGTAACTTTTATTTTTTCCTAGCGGAATATTTATTCCTAGCTAAAGTAGGAACAGTAACACAAATATATCTCGCAAAACAAACACTGTTAATTCTTCATCGCCTTGTGGTAGGGGATTAGTGGAACGTTAATTCTACATGAGCTTTTGTCTTAGTGGTACTGTTTGGTTATTTGTTTAGCTTGCGGAATCCAAAATACTACTGATAGGTACTTTTCGGAGCTTGTCGGATTAAACGGCAGTGGATAAAGCGAAAGTAACTTAAATACTTCGAAGCACGCCAGTTGCGACAACATCGCACGTCTTGCTCGACTGCATTCACTTAAAGTATACTAAGTAGAACATCCTGAGCTCTATTCTTCGCGCTCAAAGATATCTCGTTTTGTTTGATCCCAAACCGTAAACATTCGAGCATTGTTAATCTACGAAGGCATAGCTGGAACCCTCGTCATATCATCAAGAAGTGGTTAAAGTACATGGCTCGGGTGTCGATATGACTAGAATGTGATTTCAAGCAGCCAAAGCACTGTCAAATAATTTGTTTGTTTGGACTTTTGAATTATTTTATGTCAAAGTAAATGATCGCCTCAGAACGGTGGGTTTGGGATTCAACTCCAGTCATCTCACTTAATACGTCTCTTAGACGTGACGAAGCAAAAACAAAATGCCCTGGATGGACTGTTTTCGAAGCTATTCCAAAAATTCGGTAATTAAAGGTCCTTGTTACAGTTGCCGTATCGCTGATGAAGCCCTTACCGTGGGCTCTACCCGCGCTGAAAAGGAGTCCTCGCAGTCAGCCAGCTGAAGCTGGCTGGAAATGAGCGCCCAGAGTTACCTAGTGTAGCCCTTTGATCATCGTGTTAGCCACCTAATTTTTCACTTTTCCAACAGCATGGTGAGCTTTGGAGTGGCCGCCGTGCGCTCCTGCTTGGTCGAGAAATTAGTTGATTAACCGTTTTAGGTCTTCTCGTTTTGCTAACTAAGACTAAGACTTATGATATCAAAACTTGAAATCACTTGAAGCTGCTTGATCACCATGTTCGAGGAATCCAAATTCGACGTTCTGGGGGAGGTAAAGTTTGAGCTGTAGATGTATCGAAACCAAGTTGTCGAAGAATTTCAACAACTAAGGATCTCACCGGAATGACTGTAGATGAATTGGCAGTGTCTGCGAAAAGACCCCACCACCGCTTGAGTACTTGGGCTCTCTGCTTGCGTTTCTCGAAAGTGTATCATTCTGCAGTCTCCACGTAGCATGAAAAACGATTGCTGTATGCACTCGCCAGAGCATCAAAAGTATCTTGTGCACTCCTGCTTGGTCGATTGAGATAGCTGCGATAAAACATTCCCGTTTGATTTTTTCCGTGTGGAAGCACGTGCTTCGAGCACAGCGGATGCCGATCAATTATTGCCAGTACGGCGAAGAAGAAAAAAGTGAATCCAGTCCATTGGCATATTGAGTACTTTCGAAGTAATTTCTACTTCGTATTCGTTCCAAGAAATCAGGATCAAACTCACAAGTACTCATGTTGCTGGTCGTAATAAGAAAATACGGAAGTACGTGTAGATTAACTAACAACATGAACACAGATGAAAACCGAACTGTTCGACCTCGCGTAATAGACGCCCACCTCACAGTGAGCATAGTGAACCTACATGTGCAAGTCCTCTCTAGCCCCCTCCTCCGAAATGAAGAAGAAAAACACGAATTCTCTGAGCGCTGCATTAGCAGTCCGTTGTTCTGTTCAGTAGTATCTTAGGCGCTTTTCCGATGACTTCTCGCCTTGACTGGTATTCCGCTTGACTTATGCTGCTCTCCATACTGGGGAAGCAGAACCGTTGGGATTGCATGGGCCTGCTATTGCCTGCTTCGTTCTGTTCGTCCGGCTGGCGAAGCGACGAAACTGAAAGTGCAGGGCACTCACGTACTGCGTCCAGGGGGAAGCAAAGTGGCTGACCAGAGATTGGTGACGACTTACGGTGAGTCAAGGCGGACTCGTCTTCATACTACCCACTTGACTTCCCAAGCGGCAGATGGTTGCTATGCGTGGCATGGAGAAGCTCCACGTCTTCAGCCTTTGCCATCATCAAACGCACCCCGTTTCGTTCCAGTTCCGAAGCCCGGACAGGCAGCCAGGCAGTCCTCAACCCGTGACATGGTTTTTGCGGCATCTTCGGACGGACCAGCACTCGCTCACTTGCTAACTCGCTCGCTAGCCGAAAGAACAGACGTTGGGCTTCATTGTCGAGCCCAACACGCACACACGCCACGATACCGACCGACAGCATGTCTCCGGCCAAGAACGGCATCGTTATGCCGACGCTGGAGCTCGAACGCCATGATGAAAACATGATGCAGGAGCTGGCAGCCACTTTACTGCAGCAGAACCTGGGCCAGTACAGCGACTTGGCAGTAACTAAGGATGGTCACCCGGACTCCCGGTCTTGGGCCCCCATCCAGAAGCGTGAGGGCGTCCGAGTCTACAAGGAAAGCACGCGCCAACAACAACAGCAGCTGAAAGCACAGGCCGCTACTGGCAATGGAGCGGTCAAGACGGCCAAGATCCCGCCGTCTCTGCTTCTAATGGGGACTGTGAAGGGGAACTTGGACGATGTACTGTACGCGTCAGCCGCGTCCACTACTGAATCCATGCTGACCAAGTCCAAGTTCACCGACGACGGTGCAGTCGACTGTAAGGTGCTCGCTCGCATTGTGGAGCCTACGATGGCAGATCCCATGCATTTCCTCAACGTAACGTGGAGATACTACGCTCTCGCTGAGCCTCGGGACTTCGTGAGTCTAGATGTTGCTGGATGGGCCCATACTGCTCGAGGGGAACAGGTCGCTTACCACCTCATCCACTCCGTTGGCTTCGATGCGCTTCCGAACTTCGATCACAAAGGTGTCGCTCGTGCCAATATGTCGGTGTGTTGGATCTTCCGTCAACGAACAGCTACGTTGGTCGAGTGCTATGCGCGCGGCTACTATGAGTTCGATACGACCAACGCTATGCTCAACTCCATTTCTCTCCACACGATCGCATCTCAATGGGCTTCGTGTGTCAAGCTCGTCTCGTACGCTCAAAGTATGAAGCTGGCTCGACTGTTGAACTGTGGCAAAGGCGCGATCAGTTCCGACGGCAGTGAGAGCGACAGTGGAGACGGAAGCTTTGACCCGTCGCGGTCGCAAACGATGTCCAGTTCGACGTCGAGCTCGGGTAACTCTGTCGTGCTGTTACCTGCACCGCCAGAGCCGGCGAGGGTACCGGCTTCTCGATGCAAATTGTGCTGCAAAGGCTTCCGGTTCCTCGGAGCTACGCGGCGTGTTTGTCAGGCTTGTGACGAAGATATTTGCTCCCGTTGCAGTGTGAAGGAAACACTGTGTCTATTTTCACGGACTAGGCAAAGTGTGCGAGAACGCAAAAGAATCTTCTGTAAGCAGTGCGTAGCGGACGCCATGCGCAGTGAAGCTGGCGCTGTAGCACGGGACGACTTCGTCGCGGCGAATCAAGCACAACATAGCTGGTAAGCTCATACGTGTCGTTCAATCAACTGTAAGTTCGTTATGACAATTGTCATAGGGGAGCAGTACAGTACTAAAGTATTAGGTATAGGTACTATTAATAATTCATAGCATAGATAGTTCCAGGGCCATCACTCATGAAATTTGTTCATGTACCAACCAAGGCCTCATCGGACTGCTGTGCATGTTCAATAGCTGCAGTAGTTCAACATTGACGAAACGCTAGAAGAGAGGAAAGGAGTTCGGTGAGCACGTTCAGTGTTTAACCTACATATACCTTAGGCACGATCCACATAGCACTGTGTTCGTAGATAATGGAAAAATGAAGACAGTCAAAAACGCACGACTTCGCTGCCTGTCGATCCCTTGTCATGGAGTACGTCCATATTACGAAATGCCAAGCGCGGAGCTGACAAGATGGTCAGTAGTGGCCACCACCTGGCTCGGCATCGCCAAAGTAGCTCAAGAAAGGCACAGCGACTCACCGAGCTGGTACACGCGGCTGGTGCTCAAGAAACTCGCAGTTCATATTGCCACACCAAGCTGCGAGTCGCTAGTAAAATAGCAGCAACACTGTAGGAATATCACTTTTAACCGTTTGATCTTTCGCGGGGACCCACCTTCCGACTCGAATCGAGTCAGAAAACAGGAGACGAAGGATACTTGCTGTCACCTGAGACTTTGAATCAAGCAGTCCAGTATTGCAGTATCATAGTGAGGCGTGAAGCACGCCGCCGGCTGCGCCTAGCCATTTGTGGCCGGAGCTCCATCACGTGGCAAGCGCGAATAAGACCTACCGGAGAAGAGGTGAGCAGGTAGACCACCACTGTGGTGAGTGCATGCAAAAAGATCCGAGTGAGTCGCGCCGCTGCACTCAGATGAGTCTCCACTTGCGTCTTTCGACGCGCTTTTGCCTCTGCATTCGCTGAATTGCCATCACTTGCAAGCGACAAAGGTTCCTCATTACCTTTGGGCGAAAAGACTCGAACAGGTACTTGTTGATCGCGTTGGTAGTGGGTGAGAGGTGGGTAGTAAAGTGTTTTGTCTGGCTTCGTTAAAGCCTTCAGCCAGTCGCTAACTTGACTTGGGTCATTGTGCTTCTTCAGGGCGATCCAAGACCTGACACCCAGGCTAGACTAGACCATTTGAACGTTCAAGCGAGTAACCATTCCGGAGTCATCCCCTCCCTCCACCATGTCGAAGGACGACGTGATGGCGGAGACCCTGCCGCGACTTCAGCTGTCGAGTCAGGATATGAAAGCGATATTGGAATTGTCCGTTAGTATGTTGGAGACGAACCTCACGCAGCAGAAGGAGCTAAGCCTCACAAGGGACGGCTTCCCTGACTCACGTACATGGAGAGAAGTGCAGCGTAAGGAAGGCGTTCGCGTGTTTAAGGAGTTTCAGTCGGAAAACTCCATGCCAAGCGGAAACAGCGCAGCTTGTATGCGATCTGGAATTGCTCACCCAGAGCAGTCGGGAATGCCATCCCTCTTGATGGTAGGGACGATAGCTGGTAGCCTCAACGACGTCATGTACGCGTCCATTGCAACCAGCACCGACTCCATGCGAGCACGTTCCAAGTTCGTACAAGACGGCGTCGTGAACAGTAAAGTGCTCTGCTGCGTGGAGAGTCCGTCGTCGGATGATCCGTTCCACACACTCAACGTGACGTGGAGCTACTACTCAATGTCCGAGCCACGTGACTACACTTGCATCGAAGCCACGGGGTTGGTGCCCAACGACTCTGGAGAACTTGTAGGCTTTCACTTGATCCATTCGCTCGACTTCGCACAGCTCCCAGTATTCCGGAACTTCGGCGTCGAGCGAGCCAACATGTCGGTGTGTACGTTCTTCCGACAGAAGACGTCGACGCTCGTCGAGTGCTACACGCGCGGCTACTTCGACTTCCATTCAGCCAACGACATGCTGAACAACATCTCGCTGCACACGATCTCGACCCAGTGGCTGTCAATGGCTCGCTACGTGGAGTGTGCGCAGATGAAGAAACTCGTGTGGTGGATGCGGATGCGAACCGGTCGAGACTCGTTCGCCAGCAGCAGTCAGAGCTCCAGCTCCACGTCGTCCGGGGGCATCGCAGCTATCCGACAGAACGCTCGTCCGCGCGTCCAGGCAGGAAGTCGATGCCGAGTTTGCAACCGCGGCTTTGGAGGGTTTCTACGTACGACCCCGAAAACTTGCGCCTGTTGTGCGGAGTGGGTGTGCAAGCGCTGCTGCGTCAAGAAACAGGTTTGCGTCGTGTCGTCCCACAACCACAGCAAGGTGAACGACAAGAAGATCCTCTTCTGTGCGCAGTGCATCGCTGAAGGCTCCAAGAGCGACGCATCGCTCATTTTACGTGAAGAACTCATCGCCCGCACTTCGTACTCGTCGACCCGCAGAACGACGTTCGAGACGCTGGAAACGTCTACGAGTATGGATGAGTAAGGAGAGGTTGGTTATGGTGGAGGCCATCGACTGCGGCTGAATATATTGAGTGGGGTTTGTTTTGTGTTATGTTTCGATTGGATCACATGACATGCAGTGCTATGCCAGTTGGAGGAAGGTGCTTCACAGGAAGCAGCTCCCACTTGACACCGCACACAATCTATTGGTAGCCTTCAGTGGAATGACAAGCTAACTCAACAAGACGGAGGATTTATTCCTCAATGGTCTTGTTGCGCATCTCCGACACATTGAAGCCGGGCATCTCGAACGACGTGGCCAGAGCGTTCACGTCACGACGCAGCTGCTTCACACCCTCGTGGGCCTCAGCGCCCTTGACGAAGTCCACCAGCTTCTTGCCGCTCGTGCTCTGGATGTCAAGGCACAGCTTAACGGCACGGTCAAGGAACTCGGCGACCTTGACGAACTCAGCCTCCTTGAAGCCACGGCTCGTAAGAGCGGGCGTGCCCACACGCACACCACCGGGGGTGAGAGCGCTGCGGTCGCCCAGCACAGCGTTCTTGTTGAGCGTGATGCAGACCATGTCACACAGCTTCTCGAGCTTGGAGCCCGTGACTCCCTGCGGGCGCAGGTCCCACAGGATCAGGTGGTTGTCGGTGCCGCCGGTGCACATGGAGTATCCCTTCTCGGACAGAGTCTTGGCCAGGATCTTGGCGTTGGCCTTCAGCTGCTGCACGTAAGCCTTGAACTCGGGGGTCTGCACCTCCTTGAGCTGAGCAGCAATACCAGCAATCTGGTGCTCGTGAGGGCCGCCCTGAAGAGCGGGGAACACAGCGTTGTTGATACGGGGCTCGAAGCCGCGCTCATCGCGACGGAAGAAGATCATACCAGCACGGGGACCACGCAGAGACTTGTGGGTCGTCGTGGTCACAATGTCACAGTAGTCAAAGGGGCTAGCGTGCTCCTTCGTCACCACCAGACCACTGTAGTGAGCCATGTCGCACATAAGCAGAGCTCCGTTGTCGTCGGCGATCTTACGGAAGGCGGCGTAGTCCCAGTCACGCGGGTAGGCGCTGCCACCGCACACAATCATCGCAGGCTTGAACAGAGCCGCCTGCTCCGCGAGCTTCTCGAAGTCGATGAGGCCAGTGTCGGCGTTCACGCGGTAAGGAAGGGACTCAAAGTAAACCGACGTAGCGGACACAGCCTTGCGCGTCTTCTCGGCCTTCGAGTACGTGTAGAAGCCGTGAGTCAAGTGGCCTCCACTGGGCAGGTCCAGGCCCATGATACGGTCGTGCGGGCGCAGCAGACCCGTGTACACGGCAAAGTTAGCGGGCGAGCCAGAGTACGGCTGCACGTTAACTCCCCACTTCTCAGCGTCCAGACCGTAGGCCGTCAGGGCGCGCTGCTGGCACAGGATCTCGATCTTGTCGATCACCTCGTTACCGCCGTAGTAGCGCGCGTTCGGCAGGCCCTCGGCGTACTTGTTGGTGAGGCACGAGCCCAGGCAGTCCATGACGGCGCGAGACGTGAAGTTCTCAGACGCGATGAGCTCCAGGCACTTCCATTGGCGGTTCTTCTCGGCCTCAATGAGGTTGAAGATCTCCGGGTCCTGCTGCTCGAGCGTGGCGTTGTTGGCGATGACCATGGCGGAAGAGTGCGGAAGCTGCTTGGGCGGGAAGGAGCCAAATGCGGAATGAGGAGCGGACGGCTGCGCCGGAAACGGTAGGACCATCACTCCTGCCACATCACGGGGGATCACTATCGAATTGCAGAATTTATAGTTTTACACAGTGAGATTGAAAAAGGTTTTGTGCTGGAATGGATGGTGCGGCGATGGACCGAGATCAAAGATACGAGGTTCAACGGACGGCGCAAAAGGCTGGGCACCACGCACTTCTGCGTGTTCGACCTGTCAAATCAGATCCCTAGCCCTGGCACGTTCCTCCAGTGGCTCAGCACTGCCACAAGAAACTGGTGTGGCTACACCGCAAGTACGTCAGTGCTCTTGGCGCGCCATGAGCCTCAGCCAGCAAGGTTGCCGCGAAAAAGGTGGTCTTAAAAGTTTGTATTCCCAAGAGCGCAAAAGTACGCCGCGGCATATTATACATCATCTGCATTAATTTAGAGATAGACCGTGGGACGAGAGACCCTTGCACGTTGACAGAGGCAAGAGCGAAGCACATGTGCGGTAAGGCATGAAAGTCGAGCTGCTATAAAGCAAAGAGTTGATAATGTAAACGAGCGACGCTTTCATTAATCATGGGGCTTAACTGTACTAAGTACCTTCTCCTTGGCCCTCGCGTGCTTTACCACAGTCAATCCGACATGACATCGCAATCATCAACGGCACAATACGTGTAATACTGGCGCTCAACCTTCGTAGTGTGGGCAACGCATCGTTCCAAATCAGTTGCGCCCAGGCATTTTAAACTTCTTTAAGTTTCCACCACCACCAGCGCGTTTCTTGCCAGCCCTTTTCACGCGTCCTGGGAACATTTCACGGTATCCGGCCATTGCGCCAGCGTCTAGAGCTGCTGGCGACCATGAAGGCCCCACAATACTTGCCAGACTCTCAGCCACATCCTTGCTCAAGAACGAGAACGTATCACAGGTAATAGATCGAAAACACAGCGTGAACGCCGTCGTCTCCGCTGTCTCTTCCTCACCACTTGAAGCACTACTCATTGAGTCTGTATCATCAGCCAGCGACGAGGCATAAATGAACCGAGACACGTCATCTTCGTCTTCTCCATCAGATACACCACTCGCATCTTCTCCAACATCCATGTAGATGCGAATGACGTCGTCGACGGCCGTTTTGCCCAGTGAATTCCCAGTGGTCGTAAACCCAAACCAAGCGGATAATTCCTTCGTATCGGACTGGAAAATCGCACTATCTCGAGTAGACCAATTCCCCACTTTAACCATCATCAGTGACACCGTCGCGTTATCAGTATTTTCAATCGAGTCGCTCTCTAATTTCTTCTTCAAAAGCGGAATGATCAAATCAGCTCCGTCTTCGTCTCGTGGGATTACACCAGCAGCTCGACGCCCCAGCATATTCCACAAAGTCTCCTCACTTGGCTCCTTTACCAACTCCACGAAGTGAGTAAACCCCACGTACCAGCCCTCCCACTTCAACAGCCATTGGTTAAATGCTGGTCTTTCGACTTCTGAGGGTGTTTCTTCCTCTTCGGAAAATATCTGCATTTCACCAACTCGGAGCACTTCCAGAAACTTCCCCACAGACACCAGCTGGCCGATAAGCCTGTCATTTATGCCATAGCTGTTCATCAGACACTGGTCCATCGCCAGTAGCATCAGAATTCGAGCGGCAATTTTCTCAACCCCATCAGTGTCCAGCACTTCGCTCGAAATCAACTTCTTGAGCTGAGGTAGGATGTACTTGCCTAGTCCGTTATCGAGCGCGTACCACACGCTAACCGCCCCGAACGTGAGCACAGGTTTCGAAGCGTAGCTGCTGAGGAACGCATTTCCCTCGTAATTGACGTAGGCCAAAGTCGCCATGAAATTCGCGACAAACAGAGGCGCTATTTCCGACGTCCAGCGCGGACGTACACCCAGTCGACACAGCATGGATGCGACCCCAAACATCGTGTCGACGGTGAAATTGCTCTCCTGCCAAGGGCTCACCCCCAGCATCAACTTACATGCAGCGAAACTGACCAATTTCACTTTATCGTCGCGCCAGTTCTTACACAGGTCAGTCCACAGGGGACGCCCCATGCGCTTCAACGCGTCCCAAGCACCCTTCTCGTCGTTTCCTTCCACAATTCTCTTGTACACAACCAGCTGGTCACTCATCGAAACTTCGTCTTCGTCGCCACCGCCTCCAGTATCCATTGGCACTCCTCGAACCTCTTCCAGTTTATCTCGGCAGTACTGCTGCCACTTCGCGTCCTTGGAGTGAGTTAGCACAAAAGGTTGAAACGATCGACGGTCTTTGGTGTTTATACGACGCGAAGACGGAGATGGATCCGTAATCCTAGGGTTTGTATCCACCAACACGCCGAAAATTCGCCCCTTGTTGCCAATATCAATGTTCGCTGAAACGAGAGCATTCTGTAGGACATCGAAATAATTCGACCCGGTGGTAGGGTGTTTCAACAGGTTCCTTGCCTCGTCAAACACTACCAGCACCATTTTACCACCCGAGGGCTGGGCAGAGTAGTCAGTTGGCTTCGCGTTTTCGCTCTTAAGCGTTTCCCCTAACGCTTTTGCCACACGATCTTCAGCTGCTGTATCAGTGAAAAGTCCCAGCCATTCAGTCTGAACGGTGTCCCAGTTCTCGGTCGCATGGTAAAATATCGCTTTCAACCGCTCGGCAACGTCTCGCGCGTTATCTTGCCATTAAATCAGCCAATTCGAGAGCACAGGTGTAGCCTTGGGGTATCCTGTCGAGTTATGCACACGAGTGCACGTGTACAGCACTTTCATGTTCAGATCTTCGTCGTCCTTTGCCTTGACCGCGAGTTCTCGAATCATCCGACTCTTGCCGAAGCCGGAGCTCTGCGTGACCGTCACACATGGAGCTTTGAACTCAGTTATGTCATATGCGTTGTAGCACCGCCGTAAATACTGGGCGAACTTGACGTGGGCATTGCCGAGGTACTGGGTCTTGGTAAACGCATCCTCCAGCTCCTTGACTTCCTATTACCCACACAACAGAACACACAAGAGCATACAGTTCCCGATAATGTCAGTAGGAGGCGATGGAAAACATCTATACCAGATATGTTTGGGTTAATGGGAATTGTTTTACATAACCCTAAAATTCAGCTGGGTTATTTAAACATGGCTTCACAGAAAATAAACCAACAGGACTAAAACAAAATACTACGTAGTACACAATTCGTCCGCACTCTCAAGCTCTATGGCCTCCCCCGCTTCTTCGACCCCGTCACTAGAGGTCCTACCAGATATCTTGGTACGTTCTAGTCTCTCCTTCCTAGGCTGACCTAAATCCCTCCATGTTTGCATACATGTTATATATCAATAAACACTGATTTCTTCTCCTTCAGGCGGCCATCGGCCAGACGCCAATGGTGCGCGTCAACAACATCGGCAAGAAGGCGCATTTGCAGTGCGAGCTTCTGGCTAAGTGCGAGTTCTTTAACGCCGGCGGCTCAGTCAAGGATCGCATCGGCAGGCGCATGGTGGAAGATGCGGAGGCTGCAGGCCGGATTAAGCCTGGGGACACGCTCATTGAGCCGACATCGGGCAACACTGGTGTGCCATACATCAATTTCTTATGTATATATAAAGTTACAGAGGTCTGATTAATGTTTTTTATACGTACAGGCATCGGCTTGGCACTTGCAGCTGCAATCAAGGGATACCGCTGCATCATCACTCTGCCAGGTAGATTGAGTTTATTCTAAGTATTTTTTGTGGGTTTATTAACATTTTATTTACAGAGAAAATGAGTTTGGAGAAGGTGAATGTCCTAAAGGCTCTAGGAGCGGAGATTATCCGTACACCGACAGAAGCTGCGTGGGATTCACCTGAAAGCCACATTGGCATTGCCAAGAGGCTGCAGGCGGAGCTCCCAAATGCCCATATTCTGGATCAATATGCCAATCCGTCCAACCCTCTAGCTCACTACGACGGCACGGCCGAAGAGATCCTGGATCAATGTGACGGCAAGGTCGATATGGTCGTTATGGGTGTTGGAACTGGCGGCACCATCTCGGGTATCGCCAAGAAGCTGAAGGAGAAATGCCCAGGAGTGATTGTCGTTGGAGTTGATCCGGAAGGATCGATCCTGGCTCAGCCGGAGTCGCTGAACGACAAGAACCGCCTGCAGCCGTACAAGGTCGAAGGAATCGGCTACGATTTTATCCCGGATGTTCTGGATCGCAACCTTGTGGACAAGTGGGAGAAGACGAACGACCAGGAGTCGTTCATCATGTCACGTCGTCTCATTCGTGAGGAAGGGCTGCTCTGCGGTGGTTCGAGTGGCTCTGCTATGGCGGCTGCGGTGCGTGCTGCTTCCACTTTGAAGGCTGGCCAGCGCTGCGTTGTCATTCTGCCGGACTCGACACGTAACTACATGTCCAAGTTTCTAAATGACGCGTGGATGTACGAGAACAAGTACGTGGAGAACACAGTGCACACGCGCGAGAACTACTCTAAGTATCGCAAGGAGACGGCCACGTGGTGGTCGGAACAGCCTGTGTCTGTTCTGGAGCTGCCCCATCCGTCTACCGTTCCGCCTCATCTTTCGTGCGCTGCCGCCATTGAGACGATGGAGCGTCACGGCTACGACCAGCTGCCCGTTGTCAAGGAGGATGGCACGGTGCAGGGCGTGGTGACCATCGGCAATCTACTGGCCAGACTGTCCTCCGGGCGCGTGATGCGCACGGATCCCGTTGCGGCCGTGACGTTCGGCAACTTTAGCCGTCTGACCCACGAAAGCTCGCTGGCTGAGCTGGCCACCATCTTCGACAAGGATTACTTCGCTGTTGTGACGTCAACCGATGGCAAGATTGCTGGTTTGGCTACGAGAATTGACCTCCTCAACTACATCACCAGTGCCAAGGACTAAGTTCTGCCAGGAGCAGGAAGCTACCAGGTTGATACATGCATTCGTCCGTTAGACCATGATCAAAGCAACAAATACATTCAACTTCAGCACGATAACTTTTTGCGACGCTAGGCCATAGTATTCATTCTACATTTTCTAAGTTTCAGAGAAAATTGACTACTGTATTATAGAGAGAGAATGTTGCCTTAGTGCAATAGCTGCACCTGGGATTTCTTTTTCGGACAACAGATATGCGTTTGTGTGGGATTTTGTTTTGCGCAGTGTAGGTACAAACGTCATTACAGTACCTGCAACTTGTGTACAGTTCCAAGTACCACGATAGAGAGCATTGGATTTTAAAGAACTCCCGTAGGTAAATAAGATACTTTCTTTACGAGAGTTATGGTCATGACCAACATCCACGTGACCTACAAAAGTCTCTTCTGTTGTAACTACGCGACTTGAGGTCTCCACTACCGAAATATAAGATACACACAGCGAATCCTTTTGCTTCGCAAGCTGTAGACATGAAGCTTGTCGATTTGAAGCCAAGAATTCCACTTCGTCTACAACACGAAGCCCGAGCAGAGGTCATTTAGCGTTTTCCAGGCGATCAAGCAGATCACTTCAAGATGAAAGCGGTTATATTAAAGGTTGCTGTCTTCCTGAGCGTCATACTGCCTCACATTGCAAATGGCCTGAGCATTCCAGACCCAGAAGACGGCCATCGCGCGTCCATTATTGAAGCCAAGTCCAAGTTGATCCAGAACGTCGAGCGTTCCTACTCCGTCGGAGATCAAACGTTCCAGTTGAACCCAGGGCCAGAGGTGTCTACATCGTCAATGCTGTACTTCGAGCATTTGGTGGCACAAGCTACGGCGCTCACTGCAACTACCAACTTCAACGCGTCCAAAATCGAGGCGTTTATGAAGGAGAAGCTCCCGTTCATAACAGAAAGCGACTTCCAGCAAGCCTACGAGGCGTTGGGCTCCACTGGTATGATCACTGCACCTTTGGCTTGTGACTCCAGCGATGAGAACTTCGGCGCCATGCGGCTAAGTATCCTTGGGAACAACCTCAAGTTGGTTCATGGTGGAGAATACGCCGAGTATCTATGGGAAATCCCATCCGGAGTTCTTGTGGACGTGTGTGGAGACCTGTCACTCTCTTCAGTCTTGAAGAACCGCAGACTGTTCGTCGTTGACTTAGCGGACTATGGCGATCTCACAGATGAAGCTGCGAAAGAGTTCAAGTATCTCCCTAACGTTATCGGATTCTTCTGCAATAACGTTGACAAACGGCAGCTCCTTCCGTTAGCCATCACACTAGTAGACTCTGAGCTGACGTACACGAAGGAAGACTCTCCAGGCGAATGGCAAATGGCCAAGATGGCGCTGCATGCCACGGAGGTGAACTTCCAGCAGATGCGGCATTTCGTCGAGACTCACTTGATCTCCGTCCCGGTTCAGGTCGAGATGATCCGTAGTTTGGCAGCTGAACACCCTGTGTACGCCTTGCTGGACTACCATTTCTTCGCAGACTTCGGGATGGAGTATTTCGCTAGACGAGAGTTGTTGAGTCCTGGCACACCGTACGATAAAGTGACGGGGTATGGAGCGACAGGATCGCTAAGAGCGGTGATGCGCGAGTTCGAGACGACGTCAGTAGCTCTTGATCTTCCAACGGACTTGGTTTCACGTGAGGTCGAGTCTTTGACTGACTACCGCCTCAATCGCTATGGACTCAAGTACTACTACATCATCCAGAGGTTTGTACACAAGTACGTACGAGCGTATTACCCAACTGAGAAGACTATCCGGGATGACGCTGAGCTGCAGACATGGGCAGAGCGAAGTTCTCGTCTCGAGCACATTCATGGATTCCCTTCAGTGTTCCAAGGCTACGAAGATCTTGTGAGGGTATTGACGCACTTTATCTTCGAGAACGCCATCAAGCACCACTTCATGAACGGACACGCATCCTGGCACAGCATCGCTCCTCCTTTCCACTCTCCAGCGCTTTACAACAAGCCACTGCCGAGCACGAAAGGCGTGGAAGTGAACCCTCTCGACTACGCTGCTCCGAGCGAAATCGTACCTACGATGGCTTACCTGTACTCGTGGTTCACTAGACAAGTGCCAATGAACGCGTCGGCCTTGAACTTCTACCAAACCGAGCCATTTACGCGAGAAACAGTGCTGCATGAGCCTATTCGAGAGTTCCAGCAGAGTATGCACGACATGGAAAACTTTGTGAACTTTGCTGAAAGTCAAGAAGTGCACCCGATCGACATTTTCAAACCATCTTCACTGCCATTTTACTCTTTCATTTGAGTAAAGTAAACCCTCCAACTTCAACTAAAACCATACAAATCTAGTGATCGTTTTCCTATGAACTTCAATAATACGCCGCCCCTTGTTTCCCTGCATTTAGGATCTCTTCTCGTGCAATCCGCACGGCGTCTGTCCGCACGACATCGCTGATGCATTGCACGCAGAAGGCGCGCTTCTTCTCCATCACCGAGATCCGGTTCGGAGCCAGCATCGCCACCGTCTTCTCCACCGAACAGCGGGCACAAATCTGCTCGTTGCAGATTTTACACGACTTGCGACTTGTACCGAGAAAGCCGAAGCTTTTCGTGCAAACCTTGCACAGTCCGGGGGTGGGAGGCGTCATACTGGGCTTGAATTTGCCTTCCTCGCTCGTCAGCGACATGATCGACTCGCGGTTGCTGCTCTTGTGCATGGTCCAGAGCAGCTTCTTCACTTGGGCGTAGTCGACTTTGCGAGGGAACGACATCCAGTTGACTGCGATAGCATTGAGCGCTGCGTTGCTCACGATCTCGTTCTTGCCGGTCTGGTTGAAGTCGAAGTAGCCACGTACGTACACTTGGACAGTGGAAACCGTGTTTTGAACGTACAAGGAGCATACGGACATGTTCCCACGAGTTACACCGTCGCTGGCGAAGCTTGGGACCTGCTCAAAGCCGATCGAATGCGACAAATGGTATCCGATCTGTTCTCCATTGGCGGACGTAGCGATCCCGGTCGAATCAAGACACACGTGGTCTCGAAGCTCCGGCTCGGAAAACAAACGCCACCGTACACTAACGTGGTGGAACGGGTCGTCCATTACGGGAATCGCCACTTCGTGGAGCACCTTGCAGTCTACGATCCCGTCCTGAATGAGGGCGGATTTAACCCGCATGGCCTCGGTAGAAGGAGCCACGACAGCGTACATGAAATCCTCCAATTTGCCCACTACCGTGCCTAACAACAAGAGCGAAGGCATCTCCAGCGGCTCACGTTTCGTAGCTCGCTCCCTGTAGACCTTCGTGCCTTCCTTCTTGCGTACTTCCTTCCACCGGCTCTTGTCTGCTGGAGCCCCGTTCTTCCCGAGCTCCAGAGCGTGGAACTGTTCGATGTTGTGCGTCACCAAAGTCTCCGCTAACTCGCGGAGATTGGCGTCGTCCTGCTGTGTGCACTGCAGCGGCTTGAGCAAGTGCGAGAACCTCTGTGACTGCGTCGGCATTGCGTCCTGTCTTCTTCTGGTCGTTTGCTGTTGTGGAGTTCGATTCCGCCCGTCGCTTGCCTTAGCTGCTTCAGGTTTACAGTCTGTGCCACCACGTAACTGCGTGACGCTGCCTCCGTCGGAGAGAAAGCCGACAATCCGTCCAGCCGAGTTGTCCTCGCGTTGTTTGAAAGCACCCAAAGCTGGAGCCTAGCTTAGTTCGGTGGCGAGTCTTTCGTGGCGGAATTCGGACGGTGTTCGAGCGTTTCGGGTGAAAGGTGCCTTACTTCCCGATGTAGTGCTACACTAGCAGTGATGCTGGCGGTCCAGTACGTTCGCAGTGATATCGGTCAGGCGTGCGGTGCTCCTGAACCCTCTGGCTGGTGACGTCGTCGTCTCTTTACTGCGAGTCTGAGGCGCGCCACCGAGATATCCAGCAGCCTCATGCTGTCGGGATGAAAGTCAAGCGGCAATGGAGTAAGCAGAGGAGGTGGAAGCGTAACAACGTGCCAGGCGACTTTGCTTCGGTGGTGCGGTAGCGAACGTTAGTCACCTGGGCGACGAGATGATCTGTACACGAAGAGATTAAGGTGCAACTGCACGACAGCCTTACACATGTATGATTCAGACACCTCGCAGCATGATCGTCAACACAGAGCGCTGTCGCGAGATGTTACGCTCGAGGTGAGTGCTGCAATCGAGGTGCTAGGACGAGGAACACGGCTCGCTGAACAGCTACATACTGAGGCACTTCAGTGTGTTGGCTGCATGGTGCGTTGCAACTTGCGAGAGAGCTTGTTGGCTACAAGTCTCCTCATAGACTGGTTGGGTACGTCTAATTTAAACGTCCTCGGATTACTAGTATTTCTTCTTGCGAGCCCTAAGGCTGTATAGTGTGTATTGGACAAATCCCCCTTTGAACACTATCATGGATAGCAGCGGAAGCTAGGTTAGTCGTAAGATAAATAAGTAGGAGGAATTCGCAAACATTGGGTGAAAAATACCAGCAAGAAAATTAATGGGGTGGCTTCTTCGCACGTGATTCCCGCTAGAACAACAGAACCTGTTGATTGCCCGAAGCTCCTTCCGACGGAGAAACGAGGTGTCGACCTACAAAAGATCGGCGTTTGCCCACACTCTGTGCGATATCAGCCGCCTCCAGAGCAGTCCTGCGGGCTCACAGGACTGGCAGCTTGTTTAAAACGTGGCTGCAAGTGCACACCGAAAAAGCGAAGGTTGCACGACGGCAACGCTTCGAAAAAGAGGAACATTAGAAATATCAATATCAGTTTTCAGTTTGGCGCTAAAGCCACTTTGGCGTCCAGTGACTTGAGCTTTGTATGTGGATCTTATTGTTATTTTTAATCCTTCGATTATAATAATCTTATGATTTCGAACTTTTCCTGAAGATGGGCAGGCACTCGGGTACTTTTCTTGAAGTGCGTGGCAATCGATGGTATCCGCTATCATTTCGCATTGGGCTCGCTCGACGTCAAGGCTTGCAAGAACTCTACATCTCCGTCGCGATCATCTACACAATCCCCCAATGAAAGCTCAAGATTTGGCGCAATTCATGCCCGAACTCCACCTTGTCGAGTCGGACATGACGTCACTGCGTGAACTAGCGGACACGCTGGCCGCGCACAACATGGAGAGCTACAACGCTCTGTTAATATCCAGCGACGGCCACGCCGACACTAGGCAATGGAAGGAGCTCCGCCGTAAGGACGGTATCCGCGTCTACAAGGAACGCACGGCCACGTCGGCACTACCGTGCATCCCGTCGCTGCTGCTACTGGGCACAGTGGTCGGCAAGCTCGAGGACGTTATGTTGGTGGCCGCCGCAGACACGGACGAGCGCATGAAGCTCACGTCCAGATGTCTACAGGACGGCGTGGTGGACAGCAAAGTGTTGCAGTCGGTTGTGGCTCCGACGGTGGAGCAGCCGTTCCGCCACGTCGGCGTCAAGTGGCGTTTGCACGACGCACGGGACTACGTCTGCGTGGGCGCGTCCGGCATGGCCACGAGCTGCAAAGGGGAACGCGTAGGCTACAGCATCTCGCATTCAGTGGCGTTCGCGCAGCTCCCGAGCTTCGACAAGTTCGGCGTCGAGCGCGCCAACATGTCGGTGTGCTGTCTGTTCCGCCAGAAGACGGCGGACACGGTCGAGTGTTACGCGCGGGGCTTCTTCGACTTCCATAGCGGTAGTACTGAGTTACTTAACACCTTGTCGATGAACGCAGTAGCTACGCAATGGCTCAGCTTCTCCAAGTACGTGGACTGCGCCGAGATGAAGAAGATCGTGTGGCGGATGCGCAAGAACTCCGGGCTGCCGGTGAACGGGCCGCTGGCCATTGAGCCGGTGGACGGACAGGTAGCTAAGCCCGACAAGAGCTGGAGTGGCTGCAGTGTGTGCAAGCGTAGCTACGGCCTCTCCCTGCGACGGACGTGCAAGATCTGCGAGCGTGGCGTGTGCTCCAACTGCTGCGTCAAGAAACTCGTGTGCGTCTTGGCGCCGGACCGCCGGACAGTGTTGGATAAGAAGCGCACGTTCTGCACCTTGTGCATGTGCCAAGTGACCCGCAGCGACGCGCTGACCATCGCGCGGGATGAGATCCGCGAGTTGCAGCCGCAGGACGATTCAGAAACTATGACAGACGAGCAGGTCGGGGCCTGTACGCTTTAGGCTCACTTTGCTTCATTGACAAGACCCCACTGACCACGAGGACACTACGTACATCGTATCATAAGCTTAAAAGTATCGCAAAGAAACAGGAATGCACGTGACCCCCAAATTGTCAATCGATGGTGGCGGACGTGCAGGTGCCCCCACCCGAACGAAATGTGTACACCTCGCAGTTCATTGGCCGGAGCCATCATGCCTTCTGGACTTCGCCGTCACCAGCACGCTCCAGGTCAGAGACTTCGCTGCTGGACTTAAATTCCCACCGGAAGGACAGCCCCAACGAACGCCAATCGACCGGTTCATTCCTGATTTCATCGTCAAGAGTTGAGGGCGTCATGAAATCCGTGCGCTCGCTGGTCGACGCTTTACCGCCGTTAAAACTCAACGATGCCGAGGAGAGCGAGCTGCAGAACTTGTCCGAGAACTTCGTGCTCGCTAACATCGACGAATACCTCGAAATGTCCGAAGACGTCCGGAAATCCGGCAAAAGACCCAAAGAATGGCGCGAATTGAGGCGCAAGGACAACATCCGAGTGTATACGCAACGCAGCACGAAGAGCGGAGACCCGGACGTTGAATCGACGGTGCCGTCCTTACTGCTGTTCGGAACGATCCAGGGCACGTTGAACGACGTCATGTATGCCGTCTCTGCCTCCAACGACGAGGATATCAAAGTCCGGTCCAAGTTCGTGCAGGACGGGATCGTCGACGCCAAAGTGCTGTGTGAAGTCGTACAACCCACAGTGGAAGACCCGTACCAGCACGTCAACGTCACGTGGAGACTGTACGCTGTACCGGAGAACCGGGACTACATCTGTGTCGAGGCTTCCGGTATCGCCGTGACAACCGAAGGAGAGTCCATTGGGTACCATGTGGCTCACTCCGTCGGATTCCCTCAGTTGCCTCCGTTCCAAAAGGCGGATGTCGAGCGTGGCAATCTCTCGGTCTGTGCACTCTACCGACAGCGTGCACCGAACAGCGTCGAGTGCTATGTGCACGGTTTCTTCGATTTTCAGGAAGACGATACGGTGCTCTCAGCCATCTCCATGAACTCGATGGCAAACCAGTGGCTGTCGTTCTCCCAGTTGATTGAGTGCGCCGAGATGAAGAAACTCGTGTGGCGTCTGCGGAAGAAATCGGCTCGGATTAGTAGTACGAGTACGGCTACTAACAGCAGCTTGGGCTCGCCAATTGATCCGCGACGGAAGAGTTCTGCGACTGTTTCGAGTCACTGTCGAGTGTGCACTAAGAGCTTTGGACTGCTTGGCTCGGGGAAGAAAATGTGTCGAGTGTGCGGCCAAATGGTGTGCTCCAAATGCCACGTCAAGAGGACGGTGTGTACGGTGAACCATTGGGAGAACCGAGCCATTCTGGAGAAGAAGCTTCCGGTTTGTGGTCCGTGTATCCACGAGATCCTCAGTGGAAACGCTCTGGAAGTTGCACGGGATGAAGTGCATCTGCGAGTCTACACACGTGACTCGGACTGGTGGTCCATGTCCGAATGAATGGATGGAAGCAATTTTTGATTGTATTTAAGAAAAGTGGGAGAAGTGAGAAGCTAGGAACACAATTTTATGCTAAATATCAAACGAATTGAAGAATTGTCATGATCTGGTGAATATTCTTTCGGGATCTTAGTCAGCAAGTTGTACGAGTCACGAATCTTATTCAGCCATCATTTGAGTGCTGTGCTGATCTCTTGGCGTTCAGATCGTGATTCAGAATTGCAACATGTAATTGGTCCGAGGCGTGGCGCATTTTGCCTCCAGGCACGTGTCTCCTGCATGAAAAAAATAAAATGAAGAAATAGTTTTCTTTTACTTTGAAGCAGGAATGGTAAAATGGTACACGTGAAGTTTGATTTCTTAAAAGTTTTACATTTTCTGGGCACTTCTCTTCATTTTCGCAGCTCTCTATCTTCTTCTTTTTTTCATTCCAGTCAGAAGCATTATTTTCTAATACTACGTAGTATCCGGTAACAACTTCGTAGGCATTCGTAGTTAATATACACGTATCAACAGATATTCTCCGCGTCTTCGGATTCTTGGTTAAACGCCAGTTCTTCTCGAGCGATGGCCAATGTGTCGTTACCCCATACGTTTTCGATGCATCGACGACAGAACAGGCACTTCTTCTCCTCAACATTTCGTCCATCGACAGCCATAACACACATGAGTTTCTTGACTGTACAGCGAGGGCAAACGATTCGTCTGCAGCTCGTGCAGGTTTCACGACTCGTGCCGAGGAACCCGAAGCTATTGGAGCATAAACCGCAAGCTCCTGGACGCATCGTCGAACCTAGTGGAGCTCCCACACTCGAGTTCGAAGACGTACTGGAGCTGGAGCTTGTGTCGGAACTGCGACTATCAAGGCTGTTCCTCCGTAGCCCCCACAGCAGCTTCTTCATGCTACCACACTCCACTGTACGCCCGAACGAAAGCCACTGAGATGCCAAAGCTTGCAACGCCACGTTATTCAGCATCTCATTTGTCGTGGGGAAGTCGAAGAAACCTCGCACATAGATCTCAACACTTGTTGGGGTCTTCTGTCGGTACAGTGAACACACGGACATGTTGCCTCTTTGCACGCCGTAGCTCTGGAAATCTGGGAGATCCGGGAAAGCAACGGAATGAGCCAAGTTGTAGCCGATACGTTCATTTTTCGAGTGCAGGACACCTGTCGCATCTAAGGACACGTAGTCACGGCCATTGTAGAGCTTCCACTTGATCCCAACGTGTCGAAAAGGGTCTTCCCTCGACGGCTTCACCAGTTCACACAGCATTTTCGTATCCAGCATCCCGTCATTGACACTGGAAGACTTGATCTTGAGCGCAGCGTCTGTAGTCGCTACTACTCCATACATCACATCTTCCACTGTGCCCTCTACTGTTCCTAATAGCAATAAGGACGGGGTGAACGGTGCTCTTCCTCGTGAGGAACTTGGACGTTCCCGATAGATTCTCAATCCTTCTTTACGCCGCATCTCCTTCCACTGCCCCGTGTTTAAGTCCGCATATCCGTTTTTAGTCACGAGCAGCGTGTTGCTCTGTTGGACGTTGTGGGATACTAAAGTGCCAGCTAAATCTCGCAGCAACTCTCGATCTGCATCGGACACTGGAAGTTCTGGTAGGAGAAGTACGAGTTCCAACGTTTTCTTGGGCATTTTAGGCTGAGATTTTCGCGTCGTCCAGCTAAAGTCCAAATGGCTGCTATCTACGCCATCGACAGGCCTTCGAAGCGAAGAGAGAGCCATAAGCGTTCGATGGCTGTCCACAAAGTGCCCAGAGAGCTGACCTGCGCGTCATGCGTTGCATGCCCAATGTAAACGAAGCGAACGTATCCTGTCCGGATTTATTTTCTAGACACGACGTGTGATTCGTGGATTTCTTCGTGAAAAAAGATCTGATTGGATAATTGAAATGGATACTAAAAATGATGCTTAGGAGAGATCGAAATGGCTACCTTGAAGTGTAGGTAATAGTGAAAAAAATCTTCATAGCGAGTATTCTACCGGGTCGCTTTCGTGCCGCATTGTCACCAATTCCTCGCGAGCAATTGCCACAGCGTCGCTCTGCACTACTTCCTGGATGCACCGAGAGCAGAACGTGCGCTTTTTCTCGAGGATCGAGCATTGGTCAGGCGCTACAACACACACGAGTTTCTTGACGCAGCAGCGTGAGCACACGACGTGGTCGCAGCTTTTACACGTTTTCTTCCTGCCCGGTAGAAAGCTGAAGCTCTTGGAACACACGCGACATATCGAGTCTGCAGGTTTCTGCTTCGGACGGACCGCTAACTGGATCGTATCCGAGTCTAGGCTGTTCTTACGCAGGCGCCACGCGAGCTTCTTCATCTGTGCGCACTCCATATTCCGGGAGAAGGATAACCACTGAGTAGCGATCGTCTGCAGCGTTAAGATGGCGTGGCCGTGCGTTCCCGACGATAAATCAAAGAACCCGCGCGTGTAGCAATCCACCGAGTTGTTGGCCTTTTGCCGGTACAGTGAACACACCGACATGTTTCCTCGGGCGATTCCGAGGTCTGTGAACGCCGGCAATTGAGGAAACCCGACCGAATGCGACACGTTGTAGCCGACACGTTCACCCCGTGGGGTCTGCATGATGCCGGTCGTGTCGAGTGTCACGTAGTCGCGGTCTTCATACAGACGCCACTGGAGACTCACGTGGTGGAATGGGTCGTTTACAGCGGGTCCTACGAGCTCCTCAAGCACTTTACTATCCACGACACCGTCGCGGATACACGTGGATTTGATCTTCAAAGACTCGTCCGTGGGCGCTACGACGCCGTACATGATGTCTTCGAGCTTCCCCACCACAGATCCCAGTAGTAATAGGGACGGGATAGCTGGCGGATACTCGCCGATAGAGCGCGGGCGTTCTCGGTAGATGCGGATCCCTTCTACTTTGCGTGTGGGGACCCATAGTCGACTGTCTGGATGACCGTCCTCGGTAACACACTGGTTGTTGTACTGCTGGAGGTTGTGCGAGACGAGAGTCGTTGCTAGCTCTTGCAGTAGCGTCTTGTCCGACTCGGGGATCAATAGAGCAGGTAGGAACTTGGACATTGCTACTGGTTTCGGCATCGTTTCGACCGCACAAGGCAAGTCTAGCAATGAATTCCTCGGTCCAGACAGCAAAGAACAGCCAAGCCTATCCAAATTTTCTACGGAGAGGACTAGCGTAGATCCAGCATCGCCCTGGACAGATCTGCCGTGACAATTGAAGACAGGTCGTCTCGGTGGATTCTGGCCACACATCCCACAAACAAAACAATCAAAGTTTTTAACGGCATTCATATTGACCTGCTAAACGCACGGGCGTTCAACTCATAAGATGCTAAAGAGTGAAAAATGCAAAACGAGAGCGAACTACAGCCACAATGACCAGCTCTGCGTCTCTAAAAGAAAACACAATATGAAAAAAAATGCAGAAGTCCCACCGCTTAGCTTGTGCGTACACGTGCGGCATCGGCCATCCCCTTCCAGTCCGTCTCGCAGATCTTGAAAAACGACACGATAACGCCGAAAGAGATGCCTACAGTGAGGCCGAGCCACATTCCTTCGACGCCCAAGTCCATCCAGAAGGCCAGGTACACGCCGATAGGAAGCCCAAGCACGAAATACGCGAACAGATTGATGTACGCGCCCAGTGCCAGTCGCCCAGTGCCTCGGAACACGCCCTGCATGACGGCGTTGATAGCGTCGCACATCTGATACGGCATCAGAAACAACAGCGCGTGGCCTGCGAGTCCAATGGAAATGGCATCGTTGATGAAAATCGCTGGGATGAAGTACCGAGTGGCGATGATAACGACAGCGAGAACGGCCGACAACGAGACGGACAGGATCATCCCCAGAGTTGAAGCCATCTTGGCGTGGTGAGGCTTGTTACTTCCCAAGTAGTTACCCACAAGAATGGTGGACGCCACGGAAATGCCCAGGAAGAAGTTAAACGCGAACGTGGACACGTTCACCAGCACGGAATGTACGCTAATGGCCACGACGCTGTTTGGTAGCCAGCCGACGAAGGCCGCCATGATCTCGAACGAGATCCATTCCAACTCGAGCATCAAACACGCAGGGATTCCCAGCTGTAAAAAGGTGCCGAGATGGTTAACGGCTTCCTTCGGCTGCCAGCCAGACCACCACTCGGCCGGGATATGCGGATTGCGCAGATAGTACGGGATGAGACACAACGGGAGAACCAACTCCGACAATAACCGCGCAATTGCTGCACCATCAAAGCCCAGCGACGTGTAGAACGTCAAGTATACGCCCAGCCCGAGGTTCACCAAGTTACTGATCACCGCAATGTACACCATCGGGAGCACCACGTTCTGGGCTTGCATCACCTTCTTCAACAGCTCGTAGACGTACATGGCTGGAATTCCAGGGAGGAGGATCTGACTGAAGCGTCCAGCGAAAGCTGCGACTTGTTTAGGCTGACCGAGCATCAAGAGGAACGATTCCGTGTACCAATTGATGAAAAACACTGGAATCAGAGCGAGACCCAATACAATCAATCCACTCTGGAGGTAAATCCCCAGCTTCTTGGGCTTGCCAGCACCGTACGCTTGTGAGCACAGAGTGTCCATAGCAGTAGCCAGACCGAAACCAACGCCGATTGCAGTGAGATTCACTACCATCGTCGATAGAGCCACGCCATCAAGGTACTGCTTGGTCAGAGGGGAGTCCAAGTGACCCACCAGTGTCATACTCACCAATTCAGGGAAGAATTCCAGTACGTACGTGAAAATAACAGGATACGCCAATGTGAAGAGCTTGCGCACCTCCGTCTTGATCTCCGGGTGAACATCACTTTCTTCTTCTTCCAAGAGAATACCCGACTCAATATCCGTTTCCGAGTCAGGTGTGCACTGTAGTAGTGGGAGAGCTTCAGCCTTGTGTCCTTTATGAGTTGATTCCCATCGATCGGCAGCAGAAAAGGATGACGAACGAATGGGTATCGCCACTGCATTCGTAGGGCTATCGGAACTGTTGGACGAGCTGTACGAGCTGTTGGACGTCTCCGAGTCATCCCCAGATTCTTCCGAGCCGAACCGGAAGTTCACCTTGGACCGAGCGTGTCGGTTAGGTCCGTTAAACTGTTTCTTGATCCTTGTTCCTGCCCGCGGACTCAGCAATTCGTGCGCGTCCAGACTCCATTTCTCCACGTTGGACTTCCACGTAGTAGCACTGGCGTCGTCACTCGGTGGCTCCGATTTCGTGGACTTGAGAGTCCCGTAACCGGAAAACTGCCGCGTCATGGTGGACTTCTTCCTGGGCTTGAGCTCCAGTGGCTGGAGCTTCACCTTCCTGCTGGCTTTTGGCTCACCTCGAGGTTTGGGCTTGGCTTTGGCTTGGTCTTTGGTTCGGGCCGCGGCGGACGGAGTGCGGCCATGGTTTCGTATTAACCCGCTATTGCCACTACTACTGCCACTACTGGGACTGTCGCCACCACTTTCCCCGGAGCTAGACCCGTCGTCCTCGCCGACATTGGCTACGATCATCCCCATCGTCCTCGCTTGGCTAGTCGTCAGTTGGCGAGTATTGGGGCTTTGTGGAGCCGTTAAGGAGTTAAAGCAGGCGCCTCGCGATCTGATGAGATAAAGAGCTTGAAACGCCTAAGAGAGGTATGAATTGATTCTTGGATAAGCTGTTCGACATACAGGATAAGGTTAGTACGAAAAGACTACTAAAAAAGGAAAATAATAAATGGAGTCGCCTCTTCATCGCTAAAATAGCAACAACGGTCTCCGATATGGTCCAATCATAAACCAAGGGAATATATACAGGATAATTCATGGAAGAAAGGATGTACGTACACAACGTCGAGTGTGGTCCAGGTAATGCAGTCAGCAAATTTCGCCATACAGCGGGGGTCACGAGGCTCCCTCTTTTCTAGTTTTGAGCTCGCGTTGCGTGGGGACCCAGGCAAGGCGAGACAAGCAGTTCAGTGGTTGCAAAAAGTCCTGCAACGGGGGAGTCACTCCAAGGCGTTGGGTGGGTAGCTGTTGGCTGTTTGTGGGAACTTGGGCGAGGAGTCTTCAGGAGACTTGTGAGCGAGAGCGGCAGTTTGGAAATGATGGACAAGTCGCGATTGGCACACGTTTAAGCGGGTAAAAACTGTGTTTTTGTTTCTGAAGATGAAATCGATGAACATATTCTATCCAAGTTTGGCGGGGAATTGTTTTGAACAGGTATATTTTTAGGTCTATAGTGGCAATACCATTAAAAAGTAAAACCTTCATAATCGCTATATGCAGATTGTAAAAGAAGTCAAACTATTAAATAATGCAGGTTTAACGTGGGTGGAGGATGTGCGAGCTTGCATTTCTTGCTTCCGGCCTACGAACCCGACGTCGCTGTGAAGTTGACCTGAACGCGGTCTTCAATCAGGACCTTTGCTAAAGGCTTGTGCATCGGACCTCAAAGGTGCCGAGCGCTTGCGTTACGACGCTTGGAGTAGTTCTTCGCGTAGCGCAAGCTCAGCATTTTTCTTGCCAGCTGTGCTCTTGTCGGCGCGCGACCACGCGACCATGGCCGAGCGGAGTCCGTCGAGGCATTGAGCTGGAGGGCAGATTTTATCCTGTGAACAAGTTGCGGTAACAAATGCTTCACTGCGACACGATACGAGACGCTACAAAACTGGTTCATGCTGGTTTTTTATTCTTGTGGTGCCAAGCTGCATTTGCACCTTCGGCTCCTAAGACTCTTAACGTGTTTTAATCGACGCTTCGCCAAACGGCGTTCGTAGAACACCGAGTTGCAGGACGCCAAGGGCGGAGCTGTCGACGGCAACGAGCTACAGTGTGGCCAACCTCGTCGACGAATCTCGGCAAAACTTCGACCAGGATATTTGGTGTGAAAGACATGTGACGGCTGTGTGCGCCACGCGACTTGTCGACCACCGAGTTTTGAACTTTGCGTAACATAATCGTCTGGATCAAAAAATAGTCCAATGACGCTGATTGGCCGGGATATGTACACAGACGGGACTGCTTGGGACACGGCGTTTAGTCCTTTTGACTTGAAGTTTGTATGCAGCGCAATTGTGATTTAGTCTAGAAAGGTAACTTACAAACCGGGACAGGTAATACGCAAACTACTACGCACACTACTACATGTTCTCCCACTACTATAGTAGTGTACTATAGTAAAATATTTATTGTGTTTTTGTTTGACCACGTGTCCTGCCATTTCACGACCTCCGGATCATGGTGCTGTCTTCGCGCTCGCTACTGTTCTACTGCGCGCTGTCCGTCAGTAGCGTGGGGGCGTCCATTGACTTCCCCGACTTGAGTAGCTACAGCCAGCCGTGTGAGCCCTTCACGTGCCGCCCCAAGCGCTCACCAGCCCCAGCCAAGTGAGCCCAAAATGGCTACATTCCTTCATGGATACAATCGGTCTAACTTCTGGTGTCATTCCTATACAGGGACTTTGAGTTCACGGCCAATGGCTGCGGCACGTCCGGCATGCCGATCACCACCAGCACGGACTTCCAGGAGTGCTGCAACTGGCACGATGCTGTACGGCAACAAATGGCTATATCACTCAGAGAAAAGTGAGCCTTGCTGATCTTCTTCTGTATTGTTGCAGTGCTACAGTATATGCGGCATGCCCAAGGGTAATTGCGAGAAGCGCCTGCAGAAATGCATGAAAGCCAAGTGCAAATCCATCAAGGACCCGAGCAAGAGGGATGAGTGCTTTTCGACCGCCAAGATCTTCTACATTGGTGCCAACGTACGTACATTTGGCTACAGAGCAAGCACCTTGCTGGTAGCTGACCATTATCGTTTGGTTTGGTATATTTTAGATGATCGCGTGTCCAGCGTACCAGGATGCTCAGAAGGAGGCCTGCGAGTGCGTTCCTACTGGAGATGCTGCTGCTGCTACTCGTGAACGTGTGGAGTATTTCCTTGAGGAAAACGGCGCTCCGGAGCAAGAGCTGGAGGACGAAGCTATCGACACTTTGCTGAAGAAGTACAAGGGTCAAGAGCCTACCATGTTCCTGCGGCTGCTGAAGAAGTACCCCAAGGCTTTGAAGATTGACCCGAACAAGTCCAACTTTATGGACGAGATCGTCAAAGACGCCGACAAGGACATCAAGAAGAAGAACAAGCAGAAACGGAAGGAAGTGCCCGTCGACGAGCACGAAGAGCTGTAAGCTCTACACAAAAACAAAACCGCTTCAAATTGGTCAATAGCACCAGTTTTTTTAGAAGCCATCCTCATTTTCCTTACTTTTAGACCGTAGGGTCTTCTGCAACGTCACTGACATACTCGGGTCTGCAGATATTGATGCCGTACTCCTTCAAACTGGCCGCCAGGTCCTCCATAGTCAACACAGAGCGTGAGGGAGTGGGAGTAGCAGCCCCCTCGGGCGTCGCCAAAGCAGCCGATGCCGTTCCAGCGGTCGTAGAGGACGTGGCTTGCGATCGAATGCGTTGGTACTGCATCGCGTCTTGTGTCACGTCCAGTAGAAGCTTGTGAACGGCCAGAGAAATCAACCTTGTGCTACCATGGAATTAACTGTAACTTCAGTTTTAAGGCGCATTTCAGGAGATATATTGTTACATTTTACGTACATCCGCACGTCGTTCGTGGCAAACCCTGCCTGTTGCAGATAAAACTCCACCAGCTCGTCAGGAATCGTGGGCGAGTACTGCGTCATAGCCTTCAGGAAGGCGTCGAGATGCGCCGCGTCCACCATGTTAGCCAAAACAATTTGTATTTAATAGTTTTTTTTTTCATTTGTCCAACATTATGTGGTACACAAAACAAATAAAAAAATTAACCACGCAATCGTTTTGTATCAATCTTTTGAAGAAAAAGAAATGACAAGGAGCACTTAGCATTCGGGAATGGCGAGAATCCCTGAGATTCTGAAGTTGACCTGGACCCCCCAAAACCGTAATCAGTTAAAATTCTTCGTAAATCTGTACTGCTCCAGCACAGGTGCATCAAACGCTGGTAATCGCGCCCCGTCCTCTCCACCTACTAACATCGCTGGGTGTTCTACTATGTGTGTTATTATATGCTTATAGGCCTCTGGACTGAGCCCGCTCAACCCTAAGGATATGGCAACGTTCGTCAACGAAAAGATCTACGAGCTATTGCAAGAGGAGTTTAGTAGCTCAATGGAGTTGGCCGAGGCCGATGTCTTACGTGCAACACACCTGCGACGAGTTACTGACGCAAACAAGCTCCAAGACAAAGAGATCAAGGGCCAAATCGAGAATTATATTCAATATGGAATCGACCTTGCCTACTCAATTCCTGAAAAGAATCTCGACGCTGTTGCAGCCGCGGTGGTAAAAGCCATAATAGCGCAATACGGGCCCAAAACGGCTTCGTCTCCTTCCCTAACAGCGGAAGAAATCCAACAGCTTGAGTACGCGTTCACTGAGATCCAGTACGTTGGCAATGCTCACGTCAAGTTTGGTCAGTATTTACGGCGTTGCTATGACGCATACCAGAAGTACTCTACTGATTATAAGGCTCCATACGTGGCGGTCGCGCAGAGCTCCGGCTTCGGCAAGAGTCGGATGATTCGGGAGCTCGCGATGAAGGCCAAGGACGACCAAGATCTGAACATAAAAGTGCTGTACACGTGCAGTCGTGTGCGTAATTCGACTGGGTATCCCAAGGCTACACCCGTGCTATCTCGTTGGCTGCTCGAGGTTAACGTTACAGAGGAAGGCATTGCCAAGCGGTTGAAGGCGATATTTCACTGCGCTACCGAGCACTGGAACACTGTTCAGACGCAATGGCTGGGGCTTTTCACGAATACAACGACTGCCGCTGCTGTGACCGAAGCGTTGGAGAAAACGCTAAAACGCCAAGAAGCCAAGGCGACTGAGAAAACCGCCTTCAACAAGGAGGAACGGAGTGATAAGCTTGTGCTGGTTGTAATTGACGAGGCGAGGAACCTGATCGACAACACCACAAGCGGACTGGATTATTTCCATTTGCTAGAACGCGCGCTCGTTTTGGCGAACTATGGTATTGGCAAAGAGGGCCGAATTTTCGCCGTGCTGGTGGATACAAACCCTAGGCTCACGATTCCGGGCCCATTGCCGCCACCTCACAAAGTGGATCCGTCCTCTCGGGGTTGTTACTCCTCTAGAAACGTGTCATTGTTTCCACCTTTTGTGTTAGCGCATACGATGGACGCGTTTTGGCAGCAGTATTGCCGAAATCAACTTGAAGATGGCCATGGAGCAGTTGAAAAAGGAGAAGAGGACAGAGAGGACGGTGACGGGTTGGGAACGACCGGAAGGGCCAGCTAAGAAAAAGAGAATTGTATCCCAATGAGTGACCAGATAGACAAGCGCATTGCGACAGGAAGCGAGAACGAAGCTTGGGAAGCGTTGAGTCGCATGGGGCGGCCATTGTGGCACACCTCAAACCTCCGTAAACGGCAAGTGCTCACATTCGCTGCCAATAAGCTGATGCTGGGGGTGGGTCCTTGGAAGGAAAGCCACTACTCCGTCCACACCATGTTTGGCGTCGCCTCCATGCTGTGTCGACTGGGTGTGCGTCCGTGTTCAACGTCGGCATTGGCGCCTCTGATTGTTGCGAATTTCATGGGGACTCTGGCCTACGTGAATTATGAAAGGGATGGTTTTCTCAGCAACTACACTTCGGACCCTGTGCTCGCGCTTGGTGCTATTAAAGTGTGGTACGCGCTGGAAAATGGACTAGTCAAGTTCATCCTACCCCAGCTGAAGAAGTTGATTGTGAGTGAAGCGCTGGACACTGGGGGCGTTGAAGAAATGATCGCTGGTATTGTGATGCTACTCACCATGGACAAGTGTGCGATGAACAGCTACGGCCGACTGGATGACGAATTGATCGGGCAGCTTGTTCCTGTGAAGAAGTTTCTGGCACTTCTAGGCGGTGGGGAAATGCCAGTATACCAAAAGGGAGAGAAGACACCCTCAGACATTGGAAGAAGAGCTTTTTACGAATGGGTGTTGGAATGGCAGGACTGGTTCGTGGGTTTCACTCACTTCGTGCAGTTGGTAGATGAGCCGGATGACGACACGTTGTGGTATTTGCTGGGGCGTCGGGCGGCAGGTGTATCTCCGCGGGGCCAACCTGGAGCTTATCTGCTGATTCCGATTGTTAAAAGAGTTACAAAGGGGGAATCGAACGAGAAGATTGGAAACGAGGAGGTTTCTTATGTGCTGGTACAAGTGGAGAATTGGTCTTCTGGAGATAGCGAGTTTTCCCAGGCCGTGACGAAGGAATTTTCCCCTGAGATTGTTTTTAAAGCAACTGGGAATCCACTGAGCGAAAAAACTGTGGACGAAGTCATTCGCATCTATATGAACGTTGGAGAAAAGGCTAATGGCTCATCTCGGTTCATTTTTGCCTCCCCTTTGGCTGATAACTTGCCAGATACCCACTCCATAAGTAGTGTAACGAGTGAGACCGGGTCGGATAGCAGCGATGCAGAGTCATGGTGCGGCTCGAATGCACAAGATACGGGTAAGCCAAAGCGGAGTATGAGTGGAGCTAAGGAGAAAACAAGTCAAGTGGAAACAACGTTTCTGATGTGCTTTCGATCCGTGGACTATACTACGTTCCCGTTCCTGAAGGAGGATGTAGCTGCGAGTCTGGCAAGTTTTGTGGGATCTTCATGGCCGCTGGCAAGCCTAGTGGACGGTGACTTGGACCATCGTGATCGTGCAGGAGACGGACTGTCGAGCGTGATGCCGAGGGATGAACTGCATGAAATTGCGTTGAGAGGCCTGGCAAAAGCACCTGGACGCGGAGAAACGACTGTCAACGAATGCAAAAAGTGTCTCGAGTCAAGTCCCGATCGTAAGAAGATCAAAAGACACCAACACAGGTGATTTGGCACGACATTGCGTAGATGTGTGTGGAGAACGGGTTCACAGAGTTACATGTAGGGAGCCTATGGGCGTTCACTTCGTGATGAATGATTCATGTATTGATGAATGTTGCTACTCGTCCAGGATTGCTTCACTCAATTATTTGCTTTCATTCTTGTCTTACAGCGCCAGTAGATTTCATGGAACTTTGGATCAGTGTGAGAATTCACGTCATACTATTTTCTAGTGCACTTTGTTACGGTTGTGCTGTGTGCTATTCGTCCAGCGCGGCTACTTCAATCGACTGGACAAACTTCCTAGCCAGGCTGTTGGGGGATCTCGTTTATAGCATTCGACTTGATCGGGTAAAACTTCAAAGCCGTGGCACGTACTTCTTTAGCAGTCGGAGGATTAACCTCAGGAAGAAAGGAAAGAAGTGTAGGAAGAGAAGCCCAATTTAATCCAGTCTCATTTGTGCGGTCTTCAGCAATGCCACTGATCTGCCTGTAGATAGAGACGCCGTTCTCCTTCAAACTGGCCGCATCCTCCCGCCATCAAAGAACATCGTACGTGTAGATGAAGTTAAAGCTACCTAGACGAACTGTCGGGGGATCTGCTTCTCCCACTTCTTTTCGAAGCAGACGGAGCCGTTCAAACGGACAACCAGGTCGTCTGAGAGGAAGAACGTGGTGGCGTTGACGCATTTGGTTATGTTTACCGGGGCGGTAAACATAACCAAATGCGTCAACTCGACGACTGCATGCACGCCGTGTAATAGCACTCCTTGACGTAAGGGCGAACCAGCTCCGTCTTCTGGTAAAGGTACAGTACCAGTGTGCAGTGCACGTATTCCGCCTTCAACTAACCATTTTCTAAGGCATCACGTCGCAAGACTATCCGTCGCGAAAGAGGAGTCCCTACAACAAGATTTTTGGAGTCGAGTACAGTACCTGTTTAGTAGCTGTTGCAGCTTTCCTACCTACCGTGTGCACAAGAACTAAAAAAACTCAGAACGTGACCGATGCAAAGGTACAAGCCCCACGAAATCCATTCCTCAACTAACCCGAGCGTCAATGGCGCTGCGTCATTTCGCTAGTGCTGCTTGGTGGGGCCAGTCTCTCGCTGCCATCTGTTCCCAAGCTGTCAGCGAGTTCCACCGCACGCCAGCATCAGCCACCGTCGACGAATCATTTCGTGTCGACGATCAACATTCGAACTCCTTCCACTCCAAGCAGGGATCACTTGGGCTCCTGCAGTTGTTCACTTTACCCAGCTCACCACGACCATCACTTGCAAATCTGGCAGGAGCCTCGCTAACCGATGAGCAGTCGAAACCTCAAAGAGTACAGCGCCAACGACTCGTGGATTCAGCGTACTCCGGACAACCAAACCGGTAGTCAATACGCACCTTCCGAAGACGACTACAGCGTCACCGAGTCGGGGACTCGTTCCGTCGCGTTCGGTGACGAGGCCAACGGCTTAGTGGTTCGCAGTACCAAAGACTTCCGGCAAAGCCTCGTGTTCTCGGACCAGGACATCTGCGACGATATCTTGGCTACGATCCCGAAGCTGCACTCGGCTGTGCTCAACGGAATTAAAGGCGCGCGATGGAAACGCCGCAACATCAAAGGAGGCGTGCAGCTCGCTGAAATGGAGCCGAATTACGCTCCCGTAGATCCGGACGACGACCTTGATATCCTTCACGCTACAGTAGCCAAGACCGAGCTGCGGTGCCACTTGAACGAAGCCTTGAGTGTGTTACTGCATCAAGATTCGGATGCCTACGACACAACTATGAAAGCTCTGTGTGGCAAAAAGTTCAAGAAGGGGGAGGTGCTTTTCCACCAGCGTGTGGCCTTCGGTACCAATTCTCAAGAACAGGCACGCGCTCCAGTGGATGGAGACACTCCGGATCAAGGTGTGATCACTGTCGCGTCAGCCACGTTGCGTCCAAGTGCTGGTTTGCAGTTGCAGCTTCAGTCTCGCCATAAACACACACAGCAGCTCTTGTTCTCCACCTGTACGCACCAATACCCAGGCAAGAACCGCGCCGTGCACGTGATGAAGACGGTGCCCAAGTCCGTTCACGACCAGGTGCTATCTAGCTCGGATCGCTCTTCGCTTCGCCGTCAAATCGACCACATCGCTGTAGGATTCGACCTCCAGTTCACGCCACGGCCTGGAGGTAGTAACCACCAAACCACACGCATTTTCGCCCACGCGTACGCCTCGGACCGTCAGTCGTCGGCTTTCCGTGATGAGAGCGGGAAACACCGTGCAGCTTCGGTGGCCAAGAAGCGCGAGGCTGCTGCAACCATCCACGCGTCGGATTTAGGCCGACGTCGAGTCGCTTTAATGAACCCGGAAGCGCGTCATGTTATGAGGGTGCTAACCGAGTCGGTGGCACAGTTCGAGCGCGTCATTCGCCGTCGACGCTTCGGCTTCCAGTCGTTCATCTACTTCCCTAAAGAATACGCGGACCCGACGCTGGAGAAGCGGTGCTCTATCTGCTCCAAGACCTTCCACTTCTTCCGTCGGGACTTCTACTGCCAGCTCTGCGGTCACATGGTGTGTGGCGACTGCTCTCAACTGTACGAGGTGGAGGCGCGTGTCGGAGAGATCCGTAAGAACCGCTGCTGTGTGTTGTGTGTCGTTCGTGTGGACGCCTGTAAGTTCGACGACGAGGACTTGCTTCCTGCCTTAGGGCCAATTCTAGTGGAAGCTTCTCCGGATGCGTGGGAGAGCTCTAGATCCAGCTCTACGACGAATGATGACTCCGAGATGGATGATCTAACGGGTCAGTTGTGCTCCGAAGACCCGGAAACACGCAGTCGCGCCTTGGAAATGCTCGGAAGGCTGGTAGGAAGCCCGACAAGCTCCAACTCGTCAACGTCGAGCCGGAAACTCATGAAGCTCCCTAGTAACAGCTCCAAGAAGAAGAAGAAAGCGAAAACGCAGTCTCAACGCGTACTGGAGAGCGTGGAGAACCACGTGACGCAAGAACTGGCCAAGTCTCGACTCAAATACACCGTCGATGCGTGCGACGTGAATGACCGTACAAGAGACTACAAGTACAAGTTCGACAGCTCTCAAGTCACAAATGAAGACCATCCACTGCCTCCCATGCCCGATACGCAAAAAGATGCTCGACGTGTGGACTTCATCAACAAGTCTGGGGCGTTGCGGACGGACTACGATCGCTCCGCTCTGAATATGATCGCACAGGTGGCTGCCGAGCGTCTGGCCTGTCCGATCGGCTTCGTGTCGATGGTGGATGACGAGCAATTCCACGCTATCGGCAACTACAACCTCCCGGAGGAAGCCCATCACTTGCCAAGGAACGAGAACATGTGCATGCACGCCGTCTACGCGGAGAAGCCGTTCGTGGTCAAGAACCCGCAGCGAGACATGCGATTCGCTCAGATGCCGTGCGTGGAGGAGTTGGGCGTCAAGTTTTACGCGGGTTTCCCGCTCCGGGCCCCGAGTGGAGAGGTGGTGGGCTCCCTGTGTGCGGCCGACGGTGTGGCGCACAACAACATTTCAACGAAAGACTACGCGACGATGGAGACGTTGGCCAAGTTGGCGTCAGATCTGTTGGCCCCCAAGATGACCACCCACCCCCGCCTCATGGCCAGCTAAAGTAGAGTGTGCATGTTGACCGGTAGATGTATTCGCGTTGAAGAACTCTGCGAGCGAACGAGGCAAATCCACGTAACGTTTTCCCGTGTTTAGACTTGTCCGCAGTGAACTGGTACAGTACACGTATCCTAGATATTATCTCGAGTTGTGTTGTACTCTTACATGTTGGGACCTTTTGGCAAGAAGTTCTTGCGCACAGGTCTCCATTGCCGTTCGTCCAGTTGCGAGGGACTCGCGTGCGTGTTGCAGTGCATCTGAAGTTGAAAAGGTTCGTACGTGTATTACTGTACTACAGTGCACTGTAAGCAGGTTGCGGTTCCTCTGCTATCGGGTCAAGTCAAGTCTTTACCGATAAGACCATCTACATTACATGTACGAGTGGTGTTTGCCTCAAGTCGAAGTTCATTCCAACCATTGGAAACGCTTGCTTGACCTCGTTACTGCTTCGACCAGAATGATCGCGGTGGGACAGCTAAGTCCTTACCATTACTGTCGTGTCGAGAACTAACGCAACGAACAAGCTGTCGCATTCATCTCTTTGCCAACACGTTCGGATTTCGCCAGTATGGCGCACGAAGTGCTCGTTGCACTATCCACTTTTTAGGTCTGAAACGTGTAAAAACGACTACAAAAAGGTATTTCGTGTTTTCGTGTTTTTGGGGTACTGCTTGCTTCCCGGCCATAGTGACGCCATCCATACGTCAAGAGCTCACTTCGCCGCACCATCCATGACCGGAGGGACCAGGTGCAAGGTGCACGACGTGCCGTGTCGATGCCGCACCACCCCACATCTCGTCATGCCAGTCAATTGCGATCGTTCACTTTGCAACTTGCTTCCTTGATGAGTTCTCAACACGGCACCAGCGACTACTCCGGTTACTACGGCTCAGCGCCGGACGGACTGGTAGTGACGGCGCCCAACGGCCGCGAGAAGCTGGTCATGTCGGACCAGGAGATCTGCGACGACATCGTCGCCACAGTTCCCAAGCTCCGCACGGCCGTGGCACGTGACACGTACGGCCGACGCTGGAAACAGGGCCACCGTCGGCACGGCGTGGACCTGTTTGAGCTGGCCAAAAGCACCGGGGAAGAATCCGTCGAGGAAGACCGGGACCTCGCGTACGCCGTGGTGGCCAAGGCGGAGCTCCGGTGTCACTTGAACGAAGTGCTGAACGTCTTAATCACCCACGAGTCGAACGTGTACGAGTCCACAATGAAAGCTTTGGTCGGCAAGAAGTTCAAAAAGGGCGACGTCCTTTTCAGTCAACGTCGTCTGTTGTCGCAGGACCTCCGTCGTCAATCCATGGTGGCGTCTCGGCTCGAGATGGAGAAGGAGGAGGCACCGGAACAGGCGCTTATCGGTGTCAATGTGGCCACGTTGCGTCCACGGATGCCGATGGACCTCGGAGTCAACAAGAAGACGCAGAAGCTCTGCTTCTCCACCTTCACGCAACAATATCCTGGTCAGGACCGTGCTGTTCACATCATGAAGACGTTACCGAAGGAGTTGCATGACCAATTAATCCCAACTTCGGATCGAACAGCTCTTCGCAATGAACTAAACCACCTCAGCATTGGATTCCACATTCAAAGCACCCACACAGACCAAGCTTTTGCGGGTAGTAACACCCACACCACCCGCATTTTCGCGCACGGGTACGCGTCCCCCACGCCCCCGACGCAATTCGGTGAAAGCACCAATGACCCAACGTCTTCGTTGAGTTCCATGTCTGGAATGGCTTCAAACCCGTTGGAAATCGCTCGTAGACGTGAAAGTATCATAAACCCCGAAGCTAAACACGTGCTGAACGTGCTGACCAAGTCCCTCCGTCAATTCGAACGCGTGGTGCGTCGTCGTCGCTTTGGCTTCCAGACGTTCATCTACTTCCCTACGGGGTACGACGATCCGGCGTTGGAGAAATCGTGCTCGATCTGTTCCAAGCGCTTCCACTTCTTCCGTCGCGACTTCTTCTGTCATTTGTGTGGTCACATGGTGTGTGGCGATTGCTCCCAGTTGTACGAGGTGGAAGCTCGAGTGGGGGAGCTCCGTCGCAACCGATGCTGTCTGCAGTGCGTGCACCGCGTGGACTCGTGCGTGTTTGACGATGAAGATTTGGTGGAGGCTTTGGGGCCTGCAGTTGTGGCTGTTGACGACGCGCTGTGGTACAACGACGACAAGTTCCACGTGGATGTCGATGGAGATACGGCTTCAATGACGTCCGACTCGAGTTCGGTGGAGGAACTCACGGACCAACTGTACTCGGACGACCCGAGTCAACATTCGCATGCTCTGGACTTCCTTGGGCAGTTGGTGGACCCAGTTGCTTCCTATGAGTACGAGTTCGTGAGTCCCGCCGCAAAGCGCGTTAAATCTCGTAAAAACCAGCGTAGAAACGTCACCAAAGCGGAAAAAGTGGCTCAAGACGTGGAAAACTACTTGAGTCAGAGTTTACGCGTGATGAAAGACCGCTACAGCAATTTGGAGCAGTGCAAGGTCGCGGATCTGGAAGAACGCGACTACACGTTCGAGTTCGACGCTGGTAAAACCAAAGCGGAAGACCACCCGATGCCCCCTATGCCAGCTCCGAAGAAGGAGGCGAGCCGACTGAAAGCTATTGAGCAGATGGGAGTGTTACAACCGGAATACGACCACGCCGCCCTGGACCTGGTGGCTCAAGTAGCAGCCAAACGACTCAACTGTCCCATCGGCTTCGTTTCTGTCGTGGACGACGACAGTTTCCACGCTATCGGCACGTACAACCTGCCGGAGAAAGCCTTCACTTTACCACGCACCAACAACGTCTGTATCCATGCTGTGTACGCCGAGAAGCCGTTGATCCTGAAGAACCCCATGCGTGATATGCGCTTCAATCAGATGCCTTGCGTGAAGGACTTGGGGGTCAAGTTCTACGCCGGTTTCCCTGTTCACGGCCCCAATGGAGAAGTGGTGGCGTCCTTGTGTGCTGCTGACGCTGTGCCACACAACAACATCTCGACCAAGGACTACGCCACAATGGAGGCACTGGCTAAGCTCGCGTCGGACCTGGTGATGTCTAAAAACGCTGCACTTTGCTGAAAATCTTTCTCTCAGTTTAGATACTTAAGTAGTTTGATACTGCCTACAACAATCGAATCAACTTCAAAAACGGGGGAACGCGTTGGCGTTGTGCTTGGCTGTCTTGATCTCGATGTCAGGAGTGATAATGAGTGTGCTCGCCAGGTCAGCCAACGCCTCCATTTCGGCGTACTGCTTGGCGGAGATATACTTGTGTGGCTTATAGTCGGCCGCACAAATGATAGCGACGACGGCGCTGTCTGGCGCTCGGATCGGGAAGCCAGCGTAGAACCGGAGACCGGTTTGACTGACGAAGCCCATGTGGCTGAAGCGGATGTCGTTCAACGCGTTCTTGACGACCAGGGGCCGCTCGTGGTAGATGGTGTACGAGCACATGGATTCCTCTCGAGGAATGGACATCCCGATGGCTCCTCGAGGGTGGAGACCCACCACGTACTGCGTTGACTGGTCGATCATCGTCACGTATCCAATGGGGCAGTCCAAATGGGACGCAGCGATCTGAGCCAACATATTCAAAGCACTTCGGTCGTACGTGGGGCTCAAGGCGCCGGAGCCGATAACGTACTGCAACCGTCTCCGTTCTTGAGCTGGTAGCGGCTTTGGGGGCAACGGGTGACTCGGGGACATGGTTTGACTGCCATCGAACTCGAGCTGGTAGTCTCGTTCCAAAGGAGCGATCGAGAATTGGGACTCGTCCGCACCGGAAAACCTCCTTCTTGTCTCTCGCAGTGTCGCTCGTAGTGTGCGCTTTAAATGGTCTTCCACATCGGCTCGCAGTTGAGCAACGAGGGACTCGTCGAATTGAGCTTGTTTAAACCGAGACTGCTTGAATTGACTCTGCGACTGACTCAGTTGGCTCTGAGTGAGTTGCGATTCCTGAAACTGAACTGCACCCTTCAGTTGACTTTGAGTCAGTTGAGTGTCTTTGAACGGAGTCGGAGCCTGCGATTCACTCAGTTGACTCTGAGTCAGCACGTTTTCTCTCGACGATCCAGGCTGGGAGCAACTGAGTTGACTCTGCGTTAACTGGGTGTCCCTGGTATTCTTGAATTGAGACTGGGACTGACTGAGTTGACTCTGCGTCAATTGAGTGTCTCGGGTGTTCTTGAATTGAGACTGGGACTGCTGGAATTGAGACATACTGAGCTGACTCTGAGCCAACGGGTGTTTGAAATTCACCTGCGACTGCGACTGCGACTGGCTGAGCTGCGACTGAGTCAGTTGAGACTGGTAAAGCTGAGACTGAGTGAGTCGAGAACGCTCGAACAGAGTGGACTTCTTTGGTCCATTAATCTGCGAGTTCACCAGCTTATCCAGCGTTTGCAACGCCCTCGAGCGCTCCAGTACATTCTCCGGGTAAAGCTCCGACACGTCATCCGGACTCCCTCCACTCTCGAATTCAGAGCACGCTAACGTAGATCCACTTGCGTACGTGTCGTTCTCGTCTCTCCGGTCGTATTCGCACTCGCTCTCATAGTCCTCATCGAAATCCTCATCGTATTCGTAGTCGTCGATCACTGCCGGACCCAATGCAGCCATAAAGTCCTCATCCTCGAAGATACACGAGTCGACATTGGTGATGCACCGTACACAGAGCCTCTTCTTGGATACTTGTCCAATATTCTCCTCCACTTCGTACAGCTTGGAGCAGTCACTACAGCACACGTGACCGCACAATTGACAGTAGAACTCACGACGCAGCAGCGAAAAGCGATTGTTGCAGACTTCACACGTCTGGAAGCTCTGGCGGTCGCCTCCTCTGTCTCCAGGCCTGATCTTGATAAACGTCTGCAGTCCAAGGCGTCGTCGACGAATCACGCGCTCGAACTGCAGCAGCGACGTTGTTAACAGCTCAATCACGTGCTTCGCCTCAGCGTTCACGTGCGACGACCGGTAGTTGGCCAGTTCCGACGGACTGTAAGACGTCATCGTCCTCTGCTGCTGCTGGCCGAACTGTTCCGGAGGAGTGACGGACGCGTAACCATGAGCAATAATACGCGTGGACTGGGCTGCCCCACGCGCTCCAATGCAGTGAACGTTCCTCGTCTGGATGTCGAAACCCACGGAAATGTGGTCGAGTCCACGCAAACCGCTGCCCAGTACCGAGCGGCTTTGCATCTTCTCTTCAATCGGTGCCAACTGGTCGTGCACTGAACGAGGAAGCGTCTTGATCACGTGTACAGCTCGTTGCTGGCCCACAAACTGGTGCGTTAAGGTGGCCAGACAGAGCTTCTGCAGACGCTGGTGGCGGTTGCGAAGGCGGCCTTGGAGATCCAGTCGTCGCTTCGACTTGAAGCGCGTCATACTGACACTGACCAGCACTTTGCGTTCCGTGTCGGCGTCCTCCTCCTCGTCCTCTGGGATGCTCGAGTTGTCGAACCTGACGCTTTTCCCTCGCGAAGACTTCTGTGTCAGTCGCGTACGTCGGATCGGAGCTCCGTCCAGTGTTGTAGCGTGAGGCTGGAGTAAAACCTCCCCCTGTCGAACCTTCTTCTTAGGGATAATAGCTCGCATCGACGCCTCCAGGTCGTGGTTCGTCTTGTGACTCGTAAGTACGTTGAGAACCTCATTCAAATGGCATTCGATCTCGATAGTCGCCACGACGGAGTGTACAATGTCCATGTCGTCTCCTTTGCCGTCTCGGGTAGGCAACAGCTCGTAGATTTCGACTGAATCGCCACTTTTGGACTTCCGAAGCCAATTAGGCGCCCTGTTTTCATGATCGTCCACTGCCGCTTTGAGCTTAGGCAGAGTCGCTAATAAATCCGTGACTATCTCCTGGTCCGAGAGCTGCACGTTCAAGCCTGAAGAATCGGTATCCTCGGTGCCCCGCGTGATCGTAAGTCGCCGTTGGTTGGGGTCGCATTCCAGTCGAACACCTCGTGAACTCTCGCTGCAGCCGCTTTCGCTGATCATGCTGCTGGTCGCCCACATCCTGGCCCGAACAGCAAAAGAATGGGGAAATCTCCTTCTGCGCGAAACCGAGAGAAAGCTAAACTGTCGAGTCGGACAACAGAGCCAGAATGGGCATTCCCCCAGGCCCTGCCAAGTATCGTTTCTGTGGCAGTCCGCACCGAGTTTGCCTTGTCGATCTTTGCACGGACACCATCTTCGTCACGAAAAGCTCCAGCTTTTGGAGCAGAGACCCGGGGGCTGTAACGCTGCACACGCTCCCACCTGGCGCTACAGAGTCTGTAGTACAGCGTACAGAGTCTGTAACAGACTGTAGTACAGTACATGTACGGCCACTTGCTAACGTATGGAGACTCTCCATTGGAGAGCTTGCAGCCTCAAAGCTACGAATGCGAGGAACGATGGGGCCAAGTCGAGAAAGGACGAGGCCCAATCCGTCGGAGTATCTCGAGATGGGGTCGCTGCCACTGGCTTTTCGGCTTCAACGTACAGAGCGATTCATGCTCTAGTCGATCGTCGGACCACAACTCGACGTGAATGGAGGACCATTTCGATGGTCACGATCAATGACACCACCACCTTCAACATAAAACACTTTGAAGCAGATATCGAGTCTTCAAACATGGACGGAAATAAAACTTTCGCAGCTTTTTTTAGGTGCATCTGCGAGAATCAGTGCAGTATTATACATGTACTACAGTCAGCAAGCTCACGCAGCAAGGAAGAAGAAGAGAAAGGAAGTGGATGCATGATGTTCGTTGAGGTGGAAGGAGAGATTTGCTTAACGGGGTGGGATCGTTGACGAGTTGTGCGGGCACCAGTCTGGTGGCCACAGTGTCAAGGTACCATCTCGGTGTAATTCGAGCGATTGCTTGAAGGTGTAATGAACGAACAACATTGGTCTCATTTGTGCTAAAACTAGATTGGATGGCGACCGATTCGTTGAAAGAGCAGGAGGAGAATGTCAACTTTGGTATTTCGAGAATCTGTCTCTTTTAACTTTTTTTTTCTTCTATTAGCGGAGATGGCGTTCTGACCCTATGAATACAAACAACCTTATCCCCCGTCACCACTTACTCCATCACAAAGTGTTTCGTGGTGAAGGAGTACGTGGCCATGACACTAACTCAAGAGAAAATGGACACTTTGTCGCGCACGAGCTTTCTCCCCGTCATCCTCGTCATGGACGCGTGGGTCTTTCAATACCTGTTGTCCGTGTACTTTAACCGAAGGCGAGAAGTTCGTGTCTGTACGCTGATAATCGCGTCGTTCCTCGTCTTCGCCACGCAGTTGTACTTCCCCGATGATATCAACTTGCTGATGGCGCTGAATAATATTTCCGAGACGAGTTTGCAGCTCACGTTCATCATCCAGATCACATTAATTGGCCGTGCAGTGAGTGTCAAGGTCAAAGTTCGTTCAATTGTCTGGTTTACTTACATCGCCGAGGGGTTCATCATTGCTGGTTGGCTCAATGTGGTCCTTTGCATCCTGGATGTCGCTGGGCTGATCAGAGGCGAAGCTTTTCACATATTTGGGAACGTACTCGAGTCAGTCTCACTCGTCTTCGTGCTGCTTTTTCGCTTTTTCTACCTCTCCATGTCTCTAGGGTTACGAATTTTGGTAGCTGAGCGTAAGGCGGAGTTTCTCGTGTTCGTGTTGCTGGTGTTCCACGAGTTCCCATTTGCGATGATAGAACACGAAACTGGAGTCTCCTGGGAGTTCCCACAAGCGATCTGCCACCGCGTGCTGATGATAAGCTGCATTATTCTTAATATTCGGAACAAAGCTCGCAAGGGGAACCGCAGCAGCGCCGTGATGAAGAGTAAAAGGGAGTCAGCGAACCAACCGGAAACGACAACTCGAGCCAAGGGAACGATTCTCATGACGTTGGCATCGAAGACAAGCACAGGAAGAGCATACCAGTATCCAACATTCTCGGACGCTGCAAAAGTGGCAGTCACTTCAACGAGGTTCTCGCAAAGAGTTGCGGAAAGCAATGGACGCTCTTAAAAAACGTGAACCATATTTTTTTTGCGTCCGGAATTTCGTACGTACTTCACACGACCAATACAGTACCGAAGCGCTTGGATGAGTGGAGACGTACTGTGCGATTCGTACATACCCAGCGGTATACACAATGGTAAAACAATTTCACCAAAACTCCGTCTCGGTATTTTTTTTCATACTACTTTTTGTATCACATGGGAAACGTAATTTTTCTGATCAGTGAATTTGACCACTTTTTTAAAACATAAAGCTTTTTTTTCAGCAAAAGCAAATATGCATCAATCTTATTTTGTGGATTTCCACCCGGACACTTTTTCTTGAAAAAAAGTACTTTTCATTTTTCTGGTTAAATAACGCAAAATAAAATTTTAAAATCAAGGTGTGAATGTTGTCCGAATGTCGTTTGCCCAATACCGTGGGCTATGTGAGTCACGTTGTGACGCTGTCATTAGGATATCCTCCCCATGGCGTCTGTGAATCACGTTCAAGTGCTGGAGAACGTCTGGATCCCCGTGGATACCGAGACGCACTTGTCGGCGCGGATCTGGCTCCCCCAACCTCAAACTGCCAAGTATTCCGTCGTGCTCGAGTACATTCCGTACCGAAAATCGGACTGGACGTCCACGAGGGACTCGAGCAACCACTTGTGGCTGGCTCAACGAGGTTTCGCAGTGGCTCGAGTGGACATTCGCGGCTCCGGCAATAGTGATGGTCACTACTACGGAGAGTACACTGCTCAAGAGCTTCAAGATGGAGTGAAGGTCATCGAGTGGCTTGCAAGTCAAAGCTGGTGTTCCGGTAGTGTGGGGGTATTTGGCAAGAGTTGGGGAGGTTTTAACGGGTTGCAATTGGCTGCAATGGCTCCACCTGCCCTACGTGGCGTAGTATCGCTCTACTCTATTGACGACCGCTACGCAGACGATGTTCACTACATGGGGGGAGCAGTTCTGGGCTCTGAAGCTTTGAGTTGGGCCACTGTCATGTTCAGTTTGAACTCGCTGCCCATAGCACCAGAGACGGTAGGAACTGAGGTAGAATGGAAACGGAAATGGCAAGAGCGACTGGAGAAACAGTTCCCCTGGCTACATGAGTGGCTGGCACATCAGACTCGAGATGAATTCTGGGAACATGGCTCCATCTGTGAAGCGTACGACAAGGTGGAATGTCCCGTGCTGGAGATCGGAGGCTGGAATGATGGGTATTTCAATGGAGTGGCAAGGATGGTCAAGGGCATGAAGAACTCACCAAGTAAAGGGGTGGTCGGACCGTGGAGTCACAACTGGCCCAACCACGCAACCCCAGGACCGCAGGTCGGGTTCCTGGAAATGTGTCGACAGTGGTGGGAGTACTCTTTGAACGGGAAAACGGATGGGACGGCAGTGAAATTCCCGGATCTGCAGCTTTTTGTGAAGGACGAGATCGAAAACCCGACGTCGAGGATTCTCGAGTACCCAGGGAAATGGTGTGGAGTGGATAATGTCGACAAGTTAGAGCAGAAGTTCGTGACGTTCTACTGTTCGAGTGAAGGAGGTTACAAGCTACAAGCTGATGCTGAACCACCAAGTTTCCACGAACGCACCATCGGCTTGAATAGTCTGCAGGGAGCGTGGAGTGGCGAGTGGTTGTCGTTTGGAGGAGAAGATATGCCTGGGAATCAAGTGAGCGAGGACGCTGTAGCTACTACATGGTCTACTGGACCTTTATCTGCGGATATTGAGATTGTAGGACGTCCTGAAATGAGTCTTTTCGTCAAGTCCAACAAGCCTCAAGCGTTAATCATGGCGCGGTTGAGTGACGTTTCTCCTTCGGGGAAGTCGACGCTTATCACTCGTGGCGTTCTGAATCTGAGTCATCGCGATGGCCACAAGCTGGAGCAGTTGAAGCACATGCCCATCGGTGAGAGTACTCGTGTTCATTGGCAGCTTAACGCTTGTGCGTACACCCTACGCACTGGACACAGTTTAGTGCTGTCTCTTACTCCCAACTATTGGCCCATGGTGTGGCCGTCACCTGAACCAGTGGAGTTGACAGTGTCTTTCGCCGATTCCAACATGCTCAAGCTCCCTGTGCTACCTGAAGGTCCATCTCCTGTTGATACTGCCGCTATTTGCCCAGTGAAGGACTATCCTCTGGATGCCGGAACTCCCTCTCGCACAATTTCACTGCGAGAGGCTCCACCAATGGAGAGAAAGTTGACGTTGATGCTGTCCGAAACGGATTCGTCACAGCCGCTTCAACGCCTCGTAGTGAAGGAAGACCAAGGCAAAGACTTGCTGGTTGACGAAGGAATCGCCATGGAGGAAACCGCTACCAAGACGTATACGATCGATCCTCAATGTCTCCACCCGTGCGTTAGTATCCAGCGAACCCTCACGTACGAGAAGCTCTCTCCAAGTGAACACAGTGAGGTGCTAGCCAAGTTTGCTGACCAAGTGACTACTGCAACGCACGTTGACAACTTGAAACTGGAACGTTTCGACTATGCAGAACACCCCGTTTTGCCGTGGAAAGTCAAAGTGGAGACGGACAGCTCCATGTCCTCTGACGCCACCACTTTCTTCCTCTCAGACCACCTGGTTGTCCATTTGAACGGCGACGTCTTCTTCGAGAAGAAGTGGGAGAAGCAGATCCCCCGACAATTTGTCTAGAAAATCCAACTTCAACTTCAGATTGTGTGCACCACATCACTTCAACCGGTGTCATCTTTTGTACAATTTGTCCCGTTCTGTATCTTTAGTCGACCAATCTCCTCCATTCCGCATTCTGTGGTCACCATGTCCGCGCTCCTTCGTTTCGCCGCGCTACGTCGCTCTGTAGCTGCATCGCTGGCGCCTACCGCTGCATCCCACCTCAATGGTTCCCTAACTACTCACCACTCGCGCATGATCTCGCAGAGCGCCGTGCTAATGAAGCGAGGAGGCGCCTCCGCCTTCGTAAATAAGACGAGCAGTTGGAACCGCAGCAAAGGCAACAAGAGCCACAACGCCTTAAGTACGAAGCAGAAGCTCAAGAAAGGCACAATGCCACACCGCAGCCACTTGGAGCGGAAGAGGGACTTGGAGAAGGGGAAGCGCCTGAATGAACGCAACGCCAAGGAGTGGGCGGCGCTGGAGCGTAATGACGAGCTGAACCGCGACTTGGACGACGTTTTCGAGTACCTCAACAAGTCCGGACCTCAAGGAGACTACATCTACGAGCCGGAGCCAAGTCTAGCAGATGTGGACCACTTAGATGCTCTTGCTAAGCTAAATGCTATCGCCAGAGCGGACCCGGATATCATGAAAGAAGTGGACGAAACCCAACGAGCTGCTACTAGTGATATTGAAGTCGAAGATGTGGAAGTGAAGCACGAACTTGCTGCCAGTGACTACAACTTCTTGTTGCGAGTTTATGCGGTTAAAGGTCTGCACAAAGAGGCCAATGCCTTGCTGACCAGGATGGAGAAGAATCTGGACCCTCTAGATGCAGCCAATACGGTAGTGCCAGTACAGCCGGATAGTACGGAGTTGGCTCTGATGGAAGAGCTGGAGACTGTGCCACACGCTGTGGCTCCTGATGCCAAGTCCTACATGTTGTACGCTACGGCGTTGGGCGAGAATGGACAAGCAGCTCAAGCTGTGCGAGTGATCGGACGTATGAAGGAACGTGGAGTGAAACCGGACGTGCCAGTGTACAATGCAGTGATGCGTGCGTGTTCCAAGGCTGGTCGCGTGCCCTGGGCCTACAATGTGATGGAGAAGATGCAGGTGGCTGGATTGGTGCCGGACCGTGCGTCCTTCACGATCTTGATGAACTCTGCAATTGCCGAGGGAGATCTGGACAAGGCCTTCGAGACCTTCCACTTGATGCGGACGCATGTGACGGAGCCGGATGAGGTGGCCTTCAGCTGTCTCATTAATGGTTTTGCTCGTGAGGGACGAGTGGAGCGAGCTTTGAACTTGTTGGAGGATTTACTGGAGTGCGGCCTGACACCGTCGCTCGTGACGTTCAACACGCTGATGAACGCTTGTGCCAAGTCGCACTATTACGCGCACAAGGCTATTGATTTCTACTACGAGATGCAGGAGCTGTACGACTACACGCCGGATCTGTACTCGTACACGACGGTGCTTCATGCCTGTGCCAAGCATGGTGACTTCATCCAGGCCGAGCAGATCATTCGCCACATGGAACGACACCACGTTCCTATGACGGAGTTTGTGTACAACACGCTTTTCAACGTGTACGCTCGCGCGCAGATTAAGAGCATTGTGGACAAGGCTCCACGCAACCAGAAGGCCCCGCCCAAGCCTGAACCGATTTACCAGGAGCCGCTCGAGTGGGATGACGACGGAAAAGAAATCGACTTGACACGCCCTGGCAAGGAGACATTTTCGTTGGAGAACGCAAACTATGATGGACGTTTCGAGGAGGAGGAAGATGAGGACTTCAACGAGTCTGAGAACTACAAGTTGAACCCCGAGGCATTGGCTCAGGTGGAGGCACTACGTCAACAGGACGAGAATACCCACGAAGAGCTGAAGAAGGCCGATTCGACGGAACTTGTCAAGACTGAACGGAGTATGGAGGTTTACGGAGATGACGATAACAAGTTGTTCGCCGACAGTGAGGAATCGCTGGACTTTGAGTTGACGCCGATGGACTTGAACGACTTTGGCAAGTTCCAGACGCTCAACATCAAGCGTGCCGAGATTCGATTCCACGAGATGACGTTTGAGAAGGGGCTCAAGCCGTCGCTGATCACTCTGAATTCAATGATAGCAGTATATTCGAATGCGCTGCGACTGCGCTCGGCTGAGGTTTTTCTGAACGAGTCGTTCGCCAAGCACGACTTAAAGCCTAATATGTTCACGTACCGCAGCATGATGCAGATGTACGTGCGCGCCAAGAGGACAACGCAGGCTGAGCAGTTGCTGGAGCGTGTTCGCGCTGAGATTGAGAGTGGAGACGTTGAAGCCGACAATGTGCTTTTCGGCTTGTTGGTGGACCACTACGCGAGGAAGGGACTGATGCGTCGTGCGCTGACTACGCTTGAAGATGCCGATGCACTGGGTCTGCAATTGCAGGAGAAGCACTTGAAGAAAATCCGTGTTCTGACGGAGAAGTATGGTGTGTTTAGCGACCTCATCCCGGAGGATCCGAATGCTGTGCTGAAGGCTGGCTCTCGTCACAAGCTGATGGAGAAGCGTAAGGTGCGCGCTGAAGTTTTGGAATACAACCGCAAGATCGGCAGGCGCTACCTTCTACCGACGTCAGTCTAGGCAGCAACTTGGACGGGTGTTGCTTTACTGGTAGGTACATCATTAGATAGAGCTGTTCACTTCGGTGAGTTTTATTGCTGTAGCTCCAACTTGTTAGCTTTTTTTTCTTCATTATTCACGAATTTTTCGGAATCTCAGGCACAAAGGACCTTGTTAAAAGGCACACTTCGAAAATAGATTACGAGGATAGATTTCAAACATTTCAGAGATCGTAGACATCCCATTACATGTTGCGCAATCTCGACACCCAGTTTTGGCCCAGCACTCGACACCGCAGACACCACGACCGTAAGTTCAGTTGCCAATCTTTTTGGTAGCTGGTAAACTACACGTACACGAATACACCGTATTTTCTCCCCTTAGTCATGCATTATTCAACGTGCAGCGATTTTAGATGAAGTTGTTTTGTGCCTTTGGCAACATGAGAACCAGGAGCTCGGATTTACTTCGAAGTTATACGCACTACAATTCACAGCGCATGATGCTCTACGTTGTATTTCGTGCAGTCGAAGGCCACGCATTTTGCTAAGAAGACAGACGTTTTCGAACTTCTCAGTTAGTCCAGAAACATATAGTAATTTCTTGCCCCGAAATGTAGTAAATCTGACACGATGACTCTAAGGTGCCCTGCCGATCCACCACTCGTGGTTCTAATGGTTCAAATGGCTCTAATGCAAAGCTGTATCACGCTTCATGCAATAGAGCACCTGCTAGTGCTTCGATTGGGTTCGTGACACGCGCTTTCGTTCACGAATGGATGTTATTCATCACGTTTCTTGATCACTCCACATGTACATGACCTGTTCGGGTGCCGGGTGCCGTCGTTTCGCTGTCGCTAATGGGGTCTTGTGCTCGTTGTTATTGCACGAGCGTAGGATCTTTGAGGCCGTCGAGTCATCCGTTTCACGAACTGTTTACAGCTTCGTGTACCGCTGTCCCTCGCCCAAAACGAACCATTTCCCTTGCTCACTTTGACACAGCGATTAACGACGTCAAGTAGCCATCAAGCCATCCGAGTTGTCCACCAGTCTGGCGTTCTGGTTGGGTCGAGGCGCACGTAGCTAATCCCTTTAGCCCTGCCAGTCGACTCTACATCGTTGTGATGTAACCAGGATGGCATGATACTGCTCAACCGTCCACGAGGTCATCAATGATGGTCGACTGGTGCAACTGTCTCCTGAACGTGAGTCTCCACTAATCGGTTGGTGCCAGCGGAACGGCACGATCTGCTAACTCCCAAATGCCTGGCACTTTCGGATTTCCAAGGCACCAGGCAGATGAGTCCTCCACAATCTTCAAGCACCCCCGAGCCCAGTAAAATGGCTCTGGAATCGCCCTATCTCGACTACGAAGGAGTGAAGACCCCTGTCGACCTCGAAGGTGGCGCGCTTGAGCCTGGAGGTACCCCCCATGTCTTCTCCTGGAAACATGTCGGTCTATTGGCTCACATCGCATCCGTTGGGGTCGTCTACGGCACTCTGTCCGGCGTCCTCTACGCCGTGCTGAACAACTACCTGTACATGTCAGCAGTGCTGACAGCCACTGCTCAAGCTTTGGTGCGACTCCCACGTGCTTTGCGTCTGTTCACCGCCATTTTCTCCGACTGCTACCCGATCTTCGGCTACCGACGTCGCCCGTACCTCATCATGGGTTGGATGCTCACCTTCGTGTGCTGCTTCTTAATGGCTGTGCTGCCTTTGGGTGATCCGTACTACGGAGATCCGTCCCTCTCGGGCATGGATGAGGACGAAATGACCGCGGAACAGTTAGCTCTGATCAACCACGACGCTCCGGACAAAGGCATCAAGCTCATTATCTTCTTCGTGTTCGCCAATCTAGGCACGGTGATCTCCTTCGGAGCTTCAGATGGTTACATGGTGGAGTTAGCTCGTCGCGAACCAGAGGAGATCCGAGGCACCACGCAGTCCTACGTGTCGGCTGTGCGTCAGATTTTCATGGTGTTGGCAGCGTTTATGACTGGACTGGGACTCAACGGAGAGGACTACGGCGGTGACTTCTCCTGGTCCATGGGCTTCAACGCGATCATGGGCGTTTGTGCGGCCTTTTCGTTCGTGACGATCCCTCTCTGCTGGTTCTGCGTTACAGAGGAGAAGGTGCCGCGGAAGTCCATGCGCAAGTTCTTGGCGTATCTGTACGATCTGGTGCAGCATCGAGTCATGTACCAAGTCATCGCCTTCCGGTTCTTCCGTCAGATCTTGTCCTTGTTCTCCGTCACCGCTTCCAGTCCCATTCAGAGCACGTGGGCCAATGTGACGCCATTAAACGAAGGTATTTCAGAGATGATCTCGTGTCTCGTCACGTTTGTGTCGCTGTGGATCGTGCGTCGCTATGGACTGCACTGGAGCTGGAAAGTGGTTGTCGTTGTGTGCCAATTCGGAGTCGTCTTTGTGGACGCCTTCCCGACGTTCTTCACGATCTGGAACGTCTACCGCAGCCAGTGGTTCTGGTTGGGAGTACCGTTGCTCGAAGAGTTCCCGAACAGTATTGGAGACTTTATCGCTACGCTGTTCGTGGTGGAGGTGTGTGACAAGGGCAGTGAAGCTACAGTTATGGGCTTGATGATCACGATTTCCGCCTTAGGTACGCCGTTCTCCACGGTGCTTTACAAGACGGTGGACAGCTATTTCGACATTGAACGTAAGTTCATCGTCAAGGACGACCACCACGTGCGCTCTCAAGTCACGTACGCGTATCTCATCGCCTATGCGTGCAACTTGCTCTCCGTCATCTTTGTGGTTTGGCTACCGCGCCAAAAAGCAGAAGTTCATGCGCTCAAGGCCAAGGGAGACAAGAGCAAACTACTGGGTACGTTGACGGTGTGCTACTTAGTATTCGCCTTCTTCTGGATCATCATGACCAACGTACTGAGTCTCTCCGACTCTACCTCCTGCCTACGTATTGCTGGTGGATCTGGTTGCTAAAAAGTATCCATTTCTACACATGGCTACATTAGGAAAGGTTACTCGAATGTAGATATGACTACACTTTCATTTTCGACATTTTTTGACATTTTCGACACTTTTTTTTTCATTCGTTTTTGACAATAGGATCCCTGAAGATGACGTCGCTTCCGGTGGCTGTTGGGGACCGCGTGGACGACGGCAGTGGGTCTCTGGGCACCGTTCGCTACGTAGGCCCCGTTGCGACCTCGAAGGACCCTTCCACTCTGTATTACGGTATCGAATGGGACGTCTGGGGCCGCGGCAAGAACGACGGCAGCGTGGAGCTTCCGGATGGACAGCGTGTGGTGCATTTCCCAGGGCCCGCGGGTCGTCGCATCAGTGGACCCACCGGACCCGTGAGCTTCAAGTGCTCGTTTGTCAAGAAATCCGTTTTCGACAAGACGTCAAGAAGGAATTCTCTGCTGGAAGTACTGGAAGAGCGATATTCTAATCAAGAGGGAGCTGTCGATGTGATGGTAGCGGGGGAAGTGGGCACAACTTTGGGCAGTGAAAAGCCCATTGAGTTCGTTGGCGCTAAGAAACTGAGCAGACAGCAGACACTGCAGACTATTGAGAAGATTTCGCTCTCGGGCTGTCAACTTGACAAATTGGGGGAATCCGGACTGAGTGATTTAGCGCCAAATTTGACCGAGTTAGATCTCTCGAGGAACTTATTCAGCAAGTGGAGTGACGTGTTGGAGATTGTACGGGAGCTGCCTCTGCTGGAGACGCTCATTTTGAGTGGAAACCGGTTTATTCTTAACGAGGGGGACGGAGTCTTCCAGAACGTGAAAGTGCTCGTGTTAAACCAGACGCTGCTAGGTTGGAGTGATGTCGGGAAGCTCCTAACGCGGCATTTTCCTAAGCTAGAGCAGCTGCATTTAGTGGAGAATGAGTACGATGACGACCAGTTGGAACTGTTTACGGGTGAGAGGCGATTTGAGTCGCTGTCGGTGCTGGATTTGAGTCTCAACGGCATTAAATCCTGGAATCAAGTGCTGCAGGTTGTAGGAGGAACGTTCGTGAACTTGAGCCAGCTGTTTCTCAATGGAAATCGCATCGTGACACTGGCAGGAAACGCTCAACCCGTGTCGGTATTCCAGAAATTGACGACGTTGTCTCTGAGCGAGAATCTGGTGGACTCTTGGACGTCAATTGACGCTCTCAACGCCTTCTTATTGCTGGATACGCTGCGCTTCTCGAAGAACCCACTGACAATGCAAATGAGTGTGGGGGAGGCTCGGATGCTGATTGTTGCTCGAACTGATCACCTCGCAGTCTTCAACGCCAGCCCCATACGCGACAAAGAGCGTAAAGAGGCGGAACAACTCTACCTGAAGCGCATTCTACACGAATTGGCTGTGATTAGTGAGGATCAGATCGATCGTGAGCGTGTACTGGCTGCTCACCCACGCTTTTCTAGCTTACGCGAGCTGTATCCTGAGATTTCGATCGACCAAAGCGGAGGCTCCAGTGCAAGTGGATCTGCAGCTGGTCCGCGTAAATTGGCGTCCAGTCTCATCAAGGTGAAAATTGTTCCAATGTCGATGCAAGCGACTTCGTTCGAACCTTTGGTGAAGAAAATTCCCCAGCAGATGAAGGTGTCGCAGTTGAAACTGCTGATTGAAGCCAAGTTCGGCGTTGACGTTCCCGCTCAGGTGCTTTCCTTCCGTATTGACTCGAGGGTAAGCAGATTTGATATTTTCCTTTGGCTTTGACACATCTGCTTACCTCTTTTTTTTATTTCTATAGAGTATGCCGGTGCTGCTGGATGATGATGGTGCTGAAGTTAGCTACTTCGGCATGCAGGTAAAACTTTACTTTTATGGCGGTTAAACTTGCTTTTACCTTATTGACTGTTGTATAAATGCGTGTAGGACGGCTCAGAGGTGCTGGTTAATGACAACGAGTAACATGGTTCGTTCTTAAAAAACGTAAAGGATTAAATTGTTGTTTTGGCTTGTCGGCAGGAAAAAAAAATCAAAACACCACGTCTTCTGCCCGTTCGCTGTGCTTACAGGTGCTCGGAAAGAGGTTCATCGGTTCCTTCCTGCAGCGGAAGAGACTCTGGGAACGTGTTGACTGGATTGGGCTTGAGGTTGGCTAAGTGGTGGCGGTTCCGCGAGAAGCTCTTCCCTCCCTCGGCCTTGTAGCGCTCCCACGCGGGCATCTCGCGGCGGTGGCGACTCAAGTTCACGTCCGGATTGAGCGTCATGTGGCGCACTAAGCTGAACGCTCCGATAGCGAAGCCGACGGAGACGCAGAAGACCAGTGGATAGATCTCAGCGTCACGCGAAGACACGAGGATGAAGCTTTTCTTGGCTCGGGGACCTGTTGGCACTGGCACCGGCACTTTTGGCTGCTGTACTATGGATGGACTTCCTCGAACATGGCGGAGTTTCTGCATGCAAGTGAAAGTGGCCTTCATCTGTACTTTGGGCTTGGTCCGACGGCTCCCAATTGAAGAAATGAAGACCCCAAGCGTGAAATTCCTGGCGAAACCTCGTCCCGCGTTATCGCCGCATCCCAACGTTCACAGGCTGATGGAGTCCACCTTTCGACGCGATGTACAGTAAAATTCTTCTATTTCTTTAAAATGCAGTCGGAAAATGGCTTTACCTACCAACGGGTAAGCCTGAGACTGCTAAAAACTACGTCTTCGTAGTCAATTATTACTAGTAATTCATCCCTCATGCCGATTGTTGCTGAGCACGCCTCTCTTCGACGTACGTAGTGTAACCTTTTGCAAGATTTTTATATGTGGCATCGAGTTCTCGGTTTTCACCCTGATCCAAGCCCTTGGTCACTTGCTTCGCGGTGAACCCGCTCTTGTACCATCCCGCGTACAACCGCTTGATTTTCTTCGGGTTTGTCAGCGCTTTCTGAAGTTTCTCCTCGATAAACGGCTTCCTCGACTTGCCCTTTTCAGGTGGGTAGTGGTAGACATTCTCTGCGCTTCGTAGCCTTCGCGTTTCAGGCTGGACGATGTTTATTGAGTCGATTGGAGCGGTATCTGGCACCTTCCGGAGGCTGGCGGCTTCAGCTCCATTGCTTATGACTGCTAAGGTTGCTGCAACCGCCATTAGGAAACAGTGGAGACGCATGGTGACGAAGAGCTGAAGATAGGGTGGAGCTGTACCGACCACTTGGAAGGTTGAGGAATGAGCGCCAGTCACATTGTCGAACAGCCCAGGTAGTAAGCGCACTGTACCATAAACACCGGGAAGCGACGTCGGAACGTAAGGCAGTAACCCGCTTGAGTCCAATCCTAAAGCTCGCACGCACGATACGATGTCGCCGATTTGGAACGGGACCGAATCGAAAAGATAGACAGATCGTCGCATACGTATTATACATATCGGAAGTATTGGATATTTGAACACGTCAAAGCTTTAGGATCTCGAGCAATGCTCGCCATTCAGAAGCATTGGTCGAGACTGAACACGTAACACGGTACATGTAGGTGTATGTACGATTAGCTCGTAAACGTCGGGTACGAGCGCAATCTCGCTTCCAATCACGTGTAAAGTTTGATCGCTCGTACTTCGAAGTAAACATGAATAATCTTGCATGTTGTAGATGCCAGCCCAACGCTGAAGAAATCATCAGATTCGTTTACTGTAACTAAAGCGGCGGATTTCTTTACTATCATGGATACTGGTACTTGTATATGCGCTTTCGTTTAGATCTGATACTACATGTCCTGTGCCTTGGATCCGAGAATGTGCTGTAACTCTTCAATAGGACACCCAATACATGTACGCGAAGTAAGTTTACGCGCCTAGTGTGCGTTGACAACGTGAGACGACGACAAGATTGTCGACAGTGAATTCGATCTGACGCTCCGTTTACGCCGTCCGGCAAAAAATCTACATTTACATGTACAATTTACATGTACAACTTGTACATGTAATGTAGATTTTTTGACTGGCAGCAGATCAGCACTGTACTATATCACGTTAGATCTCACTCCACTTGTACTGTACAAGTGGAGTACTGTACAAGTGGAGTGAGATCTAACGTGATATAGTACAGTGCTGATCTGCTGCCAGTAATTTCTGACCCCACTCGTATGACGAGTAGCTTCAATAAAACGATGTTTAGCTTTTGGTTGCTCACGAAACCTTAGTTTACCGGTACAGTACCGTATCGAAATGTATACTTTTGTGGAACTTGCTCTATGAAAGTAACTTTTTGCGCGGTTTGGTGAGGGTTCGGAGTCGCTACAGGCTGCCTGGCTCCACCGTAGCCGTCCCCAGCTCCAATCATTCGTGCGGTTGGCTGGCAGGCAAGAAGCCCCGGATCGAAGAGCTCGCTGCCCCAAGAAGCTCATTCTACAATTTTCCTTCGACTCAGCCAGTCTAGAACTCCTACAGCTAGTTAAACCCTCCTCGCCACACCCGTCAGGAGGTAGTGCCAATATAGCAAGTCTCACGCCCTAAATGAATGAGTCTGAGACTCTGAGGTGACATTGTGCCTGTTTCATGCTTCTACACGCTGTCAATTCAATTCTCTACGGTATGATGATGTTCAGGCACGGATTTACTTCCCAGACCATGTTACATGAGCTGTAAGCTTTCGACTTTCAGCCCGGCTGAAGTATTTTTGCAGCCTCACTTATCGTACCAACGACTAGCAAAACTATAGCTTCTCAACATGTATTATTGACAATAATTTATTGTTTTCGCCCACTGCTCAGTGATAACGAGAAACTCTCAATGCACAAAAAGCAACAAGAAAACAAAAGATTTAAGGTTCTTAAGCTTCTACTACTGCTGTCTAAGGAATGCAGCATACCCTTTCGAAATCTTCGTGTAAGTGGAGATCAGTTCTCTGTTCTCCGTCTGACCCAGATCGCTGGAGACCTGCTTCACGGTGTATCCCTTCTTGTACCAGAACTCATACAGCTTCTTGGTTTTCTTGGGGTTCGTCAGCGCCTTCTGCAGTTTGTGCTCCATGAAGCGTGCGCTCCCCTGATTCTTGACTGAAGTGGAGTCATCCTCGTCTGCAAGCAGCGACCGAACAAACTCGTGCTCGTCGTCGACTTGGCCCGTTGGGCTCAGCTTGATGTCGTTTGTCACCGTAGCGTCGGTGGTTGCGGCAAGGGCGGCCATCGCCATCAGTAGAACGTAGCGGAACTGCATTTTTGCGCTTGAATATGACGAGGAGGACGCGGAGGTTTGAGGCTTAGTTGACTATTGGCAGATTGAGATGTGACTATGACCTCCGAGTCTTTCAGCAGTGGACGGCTCAAGGGACAGGGTCAGACCTCACAAGCAAACATCCACATCCCCTCCGGATGTGATGCAGCGCAGGGACAAAGCTCCAAACTGTAGGAATTTGAACTGCAAACGAACAGCAGAACAAATCGTATGATGGTGGGGAAGCTAAGACGCCAAGGTTTTTGTCCCCAATCAACATACAGTTTGAGGAAGTAATGTGGCCAGGGGAACAACGCAGTTTAGAGAATTCTCGAAGCTGGGATTGGACTCCACCAAGCAGAGCTGGGAGGTTGAGCCACTTAGCCTAAGTGACTTAGGGGCAAGACGGCCGGTGAGAAAACAAAGTCATTTCGATGAATTTTTCCAGAAAAAAAAACACTTTGAGGAGAAAAGTACTTATTTTTTTAACACCAATTCTGTGTACCATGGTCATAAAAAAACGGCCTTTTGCTATGATTGACCGACAATACACAAAATCCGGAAATGCATTTCGACACGTGAAATTACATGCATCCAATAGTTAGGTAAGTTTTCTAAACGGTGGGCCGTCCACCTAGCTACATAGTGCAGCCCAGGACTCAATTCATGCATCGCACTACAGCAACTCCGATCAAGGAGCGTCTAGTCGCCGCAACAAATGGGTACCGTTGTTATTGAGTTTGGTTCGTACTACTGTCCTTTTCTCAAAATTCAACAATAGCACCTCTTTCATTGAAAGTTTCAAGACACACCGTGGAGTATTTGTACGCGTGGAGGGTGCGAGCGTTCCTCTGAACGGAGGTTTCAGCGGCGGACGTGACGCTACCGTCGCTCGGGTACGTCAGGTGTGCTATCGTCTTAGCGTTGTTGCAGCCCACGGGGTCGCCCTGGTAGCAAACCTCAATGCCTTAGAGCCGATGCCCTTGGTGCCGTACTGTCTAAAGCCCTCAACGGTACTGCCCGTACACTTGAGGGGGGTTGCTGAACATCATAATTGCTTTGACGTGAGAAGAGAGCGACTGCGGGATGGTTTCACGGGAGCCCAATGCTCTGATGCCGATCGACATGTCAGTGACGCCGGTACCTTTGGAATATCCTCCAAGAACCAAGACCGTGTAGGGGCATTCACGGATACAACTTGGCTGGTAATATCAGTAGCCCTGGGGCGGCAGTCGTCTGGCCCATGAACGCAAATAAGTTGACCGCAGAGAACGAGACGTTTTCCCCGGGAAGGTTCGAGATGATTCCGCTGACAAGATGCTCCAGCTTCCAAGGCCGGAAACTTCACAGTTTATTAGTGTGCTATCGTCGCACTGTTCAATAAGTACCATAGCGCTTACGCTAATATTTTACGGAAGCAGTGTGAATTCGAGACACCCGATGGAAGCCCTGGAACTGTCGCAGTCGTGGCAACTTCGCCAACGCCCGACACTAACATCGGGCGTCTGTTGAAGAAGTGCCACGAATATTTTTCTGCAACACAAGCTGTGTCCCGAGCATGGGACGACGGTATCCGGTACTAATTCGACGGGGAGGATCATAATGAAGTACGAAGTAACGTGCAAAAAGTTGTGAAAGCGATACATTTACGGGATACACAACACTACCTAATCAATTTTCGACTTCTGAATGGGTTCTTTTCCTTTTCATTGGAGTGATATACCTGTTTTGTTTTTTCAGTTTTGTTTTGATCGATGCCACCTTCGTCGTTATTTTTTTATCAATCAAGTTATGCACACTCATCGGAAACTCGGCACGAAATTGATTCAGAGCTTCCTTCGGTTTGATAGACGGATCACAGATAACAATATTTTCCAGAAAGGATGTATAACTTGGTTCCATATGCTCACTTCTTGCCACAGTGCGCACTGGTTTATTGTTGATTCCAGTTATATCATCTCCATCTTGGCCACCGTCAGAATTTAGTGAACGCGGCTCTTGTCGTAGTCTCTTTCGGCTCAATTTTGAGATCTCCGATCGGATTTCGTATTCAGTTGGGAGATCATACTATTTTTTGGGTGCTTTGCAGCAAGCATCTCAATGATGCGCGCAGGGCTCAACTTGGAAGCATTGTTGTCCTCTCCTTGTTGGCACAGCTCAGCCACCGAGTCTTCGTACTTCTTGATGTAACGAGCCCCGTACATTTTCCCCCATGCTGGACGTCTAGCCCAGCCTTGAGCCAACAATTGCGGTTCAGGTTCAGCGCAATTTCCCCGAAGGCCGGACGCAACTACAGCTACCTCATGATGAAGACCATCGGCTTCAATCACACCAAGATCACCCGCATTTTTCATTGTTAACAGCGCACGTTTGGCATAAGCTGAAATATCGCGCTCTGTTGAACTAGAGGTAGACAAGTGCTGGCTACTCTGTGCATTAGTAGATTGTGTAGTTCGATTCCACTTTCGTGCGCGCCTTCGTATCTGAGCTGAAGCTGTTATTTTCACGCCAGTAACAGCGCCAACCACTACCGAGGGAGATGTACAACGAGTCTCATATTGATTGCAAGCCTCATCATCGGTGCTTTCACCACTTTCGCTATCAGAACCATCTTCGCATAAAGCTTGGTCTCTTATATCTCCAGAATCCACACCCATTCCAAATTCACCCTCATCACAATCAATTGTTTCATCCATGTTATTGGAAATATTATCTTGCTCTGCAAGAGCATTTTCTGGCAAAGCATTACCATTATCGGATCTTATGGTGCATGTATTGTCTTCAAAGCTGACGGAAACTGGTATACCATCCCCAACGCCAGAGTAGGAATACAGCAGAACTTCAAACGATGGAATTAATCGATAGTGAAACTCAGGGCAACTGCCGATGTGAGGAGCAATACTTTGTTCCATCGGAAAAGAATAGATCGCATCGTTGACTCGTGACAATACTGATGAAAGCTTTTTGACAACCTTTGAAGCCATAAGCCCCAGCTGTTGTACCTTCTTCCGGTCATAGTCGATAGCTTCAGCTACGCAGTCTGGAATTCCTCCATCCGAGTTGAGGGCAGTTACTAATTGACTTGGTGTCACACAGTTTAGTCCCTGTTGCACATATCGATGAACCTTTTTCATTGCTCTTGCAAAATGAGCATCCAGCATCGATTTTCCGTCTTGCGTATCGGTGTGAATATATCGAGCAACACGAATTCCATGAGCAGCTCCGATAATAGGAAGTAGAAGTATCACCAATGCATTCTGGTAGCAGCTAGCATTGTCACTTTGCACAGCAATAGTCGACACATGTGGGAGGGTGCGCTTCAGAGATATCACGAGAGCTTCAAAGAGATTTATGACAGCATCTTTGTCTTGTTTATTATCTCCACCAGATATTTGATCGAAGTACAACTTGCTTTCTACTGGATCGTCCGATGGTCTCTCTCTCGTCCAAAACCTCACCATGGCTCCATGCCAGCTCATACCACGTTTCCCATAGTGATCGAGAGGTTTCTCGCGGAAATAAATCGGTTCAGCTTTCATCTTGAAATCGATTACGACAAGCGCTTCTGTAGCGTGGTTATCTACGCAACGGTCTCGCATTTCACCAAAACGTTGCTCTAATGCACGCTATTGGTTGAGTACACGCAGCCGATGCCCTAAGAACAGCTCCATCTTGGTATGACAGTCCTTCACCACGTTTAGGGCACAACTATCAGCACCCGCAAGCTGAAGCTCGCTGGTTATGCGAGCCATGAGGGAATTAAGCCCGCGACACTGTTCACAAACCACAGGTTGCGCATTTCTATCGGCTGCCACGGGGTCCAACAACCCAAATTTTATCTGATGCCGAGGACACAATGCTCCATCAACTTCAAGACCAGATTCGAAGTTTGCCACAGTTCCATACTTCAGCCAGGACATTAGTATTTCCAACCTACGAGACAAATCATCAAATGCACTTGGCAAGATATCGCGAATAATGCGCTCCAACAAGAGAAAATTGTCGTTGAGTAATATCCCAGTAACGTAATCTACGGCGGCACGAGTTTGAACTTCTCCGTGTGTTAAAATTGTAGCCAATCGGTAAAAGATGTTTCTGTTAACACCGTTAGGGTTAGTTTTCTTGTAGCGCTCGAAGATTAAGCTGATTGTACGGCGGCGTAGGATCGTCGGGACATCGTAGTACACACCATCAATTTTAATCCGCTTAGTTCCCCACGAAACAAAAGCCACATTTTCAGAAGCCAAAATGCTTTTGATAGCATTATCAGCATCTGCTGTTTGAAACCGTTGACGTTTCCAACTTGATTACTGCAACACACCAACAGAAGACAACATTTTGTAGTCCTGCTTGCCTTTCCAATAGCTTCTGCGGCAAACATTCAGGCCGGAGACAACTTCTGCAGTGAGATGAAGTTCTTTCCACGAGAAACACTCACATAACACTGCTCGAACAACTCGACGCTCAGTGCTACCACGTACGGTTGTGGTCGCAATCGGGGCGAAAATTCGTTGAAGCGCAAGTGAATCTTGTACGGTGACTGGTTTTCGTGTCGATGAGACGTTGTGTCCGCTTGGTGATGTCAGCCAGATAACAAACAACTGCAGGGAGGCCTCTGCGCTATCCACACCACAAATCGACTCGGCAATACATGTCAAAAGTGTCATATACAAGTTCATTACGATAGTGCGTACTGTTGATTCCTTGCGAGTGAGCTCCACTTTATCCCACAATGATTTAGAAGAACGAATTTTCTTGGAACCGATATTCTTGCCGATGTACATGCTACGTTCGCTGGATTCTCCAAAAAAAAACTCCATCATAGTTCTTAACCCAGGCATTGGACGCTGTGATGGTGTCGGAGTTAGAGGCGGGGGGCTCATGAGCCAGTTTTGCTCCTTGCGAGGGCGTAAGTTTTGTTTTACTGGTGTGGCTGGTGCGTTCGCTGTCGTTGACGAACCTTTAGGTCGCCAAGTCGGCGCATCGTCTTTTCTTCTACAGGAACCTCATCGTGGTCACAGCCGCATCGGGGACACTTGGAGCACTCAGGAACAGGGCACAGTTTTACGTTGCAGGAGCAGCGGTCCTCCTCATCTCGATGCAGGAGCCGCGATACCTCTTCTGGAGGCTCCATGGTAGCGAATCTTGTGATCAATTCAAGATTCACTTCTCTTGTTTCAACCAATCGCTGATGCGATAAAAAATGGGTAGGAAAATTGAGCATCGTATGCGATCTATATAGGTATGGTGACGTACGATCCTTGCTGATGGCGTTATTGTACGTGAACCAGCTACAGTCTTGATCTGAAGCTTTGCCGGGGTACTTTGTAGGTGGTAGCACTGTTGTATACCAAGTTTGAGGCATACCGCATCATTTCCGGATTTAAGTTTTTGCAAGTCAACATATTTTGATGTGACCGTCTTACAAAGAAACGGTGTTAAGAATTTTTTTTTACAACATCAAAGACAAGGGAACATTCTAACCCAATTTACCACAAAAGTGGTGTTACTTAACGAGTACTTTAGTACCAATATATTTGTGACAATCGAAATATTTATTTAGTTTTGGTGCAGGTACCAATAATCTTGGGCAACAGCAACACTAGTGGACATGTCTGCCATTCCTCTCAAAATCTACTTCGATAATTTATAATACGAAAATAAAAAACAAGATTACGATCCGGTCTTACAAATACCTTCAAACTTTATCGACCTGTTATCACAGAACTTATTTCTCCAAAGTACCGCCGAACGCCTGTGACTCACCTTATAATAACATAAAACAGAATCGAATCAATGGAACAAAGCACTAAGTAACATCAAAAGACCTTTAATTACTTATAACCGGTGTAAAACGAAAAAAGACCAGTGAATGTTGCTTGTGTTGGTAACATAGCAACCCACTTACCCATTGAATGTTGCTCAAGCGCTTTAAAAACCGCAAGGATAAATTGCATGGTGGTCTAATTATCATTAGTTAGAGGATTAAAAAACACTAGGCTCATCATCATTACAGGTGAAACGATGATTATCAGTTTTGCTGTAGCACGACACGCTCGTTTCATTGATGCCAAGAGGACATTGAAGTGGTTAACCGGATTTGCTATCGCGAAACTTGGAGCTTCGACCAGGCCGCTACTACAACACAAATTTGTTCCTATTATTATATAGCTACGTCCAAATATGTCCTTCGACTCGCTATTGGCTTCCCTTTGCGACTTTTGTGAGAAGTTCCCACTGACAACATAACGACCTTATTACGCGTAAGAATCCAGAGCTTTCCCGTGTGAAACACGGCATTAATAATGTATAGCTTTTTTGTAACATGGCGTTAAATTGAACACAGCGGCGTTGCTTCCACCTTATAGGAGCTAGATATGTTAGAGGAGTCTATTGTTACGCTGTAAACCTTTGCGGTAAAGGCAACCTGCATCCTATTTTGCTCCATCCTTGGAGAAGCTCTGGATCTAAAATCCAGAGAATGTACGTTATCGGATCCTTTTTGTCATTATTTTAAAATTACGGACGTATTTTGTCTTTTCCCCTTGCATTTAACGTGTGTGCTCGCAAAGGATGTTTGACTGCAGACGAGAAGGAAAAAAATAGATGTTGCCCTGTACAAGTCTTGCTTGGCAGAACAGTCGTCGACAAAGGGGTCGATACAAAACGAGGGGAGGTTCCATCGCTGTAATCCGTGCGGGTTGAATTTTCGGAGGGAACGCGTAGCCTGCCGGAATGTCGATGCGGTCCACGATAGGGTCGACGACGTGAGAGCGATACCGGTAATAGCTATCGTTTCCGTATTCTCCTGACGGTGAATTGCTGGTTAAACCTGACGAACGGAGACTGGGTTGGAATGCTTGAAATACCTCAGGACTGGTACAGTTGCCAGACTGCAGCCGAGGAGGGGCGCGAGAAACCATCTCTTGAAGCTTCGCGTGAGACTTGCAGCAGCCGCGGAACTGAATGAACTTTTGGCAATTGCGGATGCTACAACGTCGACCGCCTCCGTGTGCGAGGCACAGACCCTTGTACTGCGCGAGTTTGCCACAGTTGACCACCGAGCAGCGACGACCTCCTCCATGAGCGACGCAGAGGCCTAGGCTCTGTGCAAGCTTGGTACAGTTCGGACCTCGACAACGCTTTCCTCCTCCATGTGCCTTGCACAGCTTGCGAGTCTGCGCTTGTTTGGTGCACTCCGGAACGCTGCATCGCGGTACTGTTCGGCGGCCCTTGATTTTTGGCATGGCTTCGGAGGAGTGGTCTGCGGATTCGATGGTAGGAGTCAGAGTGACGGAAGTGGTGCAGAGAGTAACCTGTAACACATCAACCGAAGAACGGTTGTGTGAACGCATCACGAAGACTGATCATTTACCATATATTGTACTATAACCCCTGAATCATCCATGGACAAGCTCACGCATCGCCTGACGCGGATATCGTGCATTCAACGTCTATGTAGACTGGCAAACACACTGGCAAAGCTTCGTCCTAATCTAATTATGTAAATTCAGATGGTTTCGAGACCCACGCAATCCGTGATCGGACATTTTCGTCTTTTGGATAGCCTGCGTCACCCAGCCAGTAATTCTGGCGATAACGTTACCGTTATTAGTTAAGGAAAAATCAATTCGTCACTCTGACTTTCATTCTAGGAAATATGGTTTTCTAGGGTTATCGTCTCTCCGTGCACTACACGTACTGTGGTGGCTAATGCGATGAATCTATGGAGTAGAAATACCATGCCAAGTCTGCAGGGCAAGCTATTCCGTCTTGCTTCTTCATATCAGCTCAGGTTTCTGTGCAACGTTTGCTGGCAAAACGTGTCCTTACAACTTTAGGTTCAACTCACGCAATCAGCGATTATGTCCAAGATCTTTATCATCTGACGACCAGTCATGTCGTTTCTCAAGCACTTTAACGGATTTGATCTTTCACTTTCTGCTCGTGGTAAGGAGGTCCTCCTTTCCGTGCACTGCACAGGTACACGTACACCAAACTGAATTATACACAACGTGGACAGATAGCCCTCACTTTCTTCAGCACTGTCATTCTGTATTTTACTGTCCAAGCTTCAATCAGCCCTTTATGACTTCCAACATCCTCCAACCGCCCAACAATCACCTTGAAGACGTCTTAATCGCTCACGTGAAGCTACGTGACAGACCACTGGAATCGGGTGATAACCATCACATCAGAAGTGTGTTATTGTCGTCGCATAACGAAAGATTAAGCGGCGTGGAGACAACTTTCTCTACGCATGCGGACGCAAGACACTGTCAGTCGACAACGAAGGTATCTCTACCGATGGAACCTCGGCCGTACGCCTCTCACACGGCCACCAACGCCGAAGCGAAGGAGGCAAGTCGAGCACTGATAATTGTTTCGCGGCGGGAACGACATCGGGAAGGCATGGTACGACTCAGAAAGCGACAGAAGGAATGGTTCATCCAACTGGAGAAAGACACTTGCCAACTCCGACAAGAAGTCCGTAAGTTTGAGCTACGCCGCAGTCTACTCGTGTCCTGTATCCCGACAACAAACAATATGTGGGCTGTTACGGCTGAGTTCTTCCGCCTCTTTCGCTACGGCATCCAGCCACTCGACGTGCCGACTCCAAATGTCCAGTTGGACTTTGCCAGAGCCGTGATGGCTCCAAACGTACGATGCGGTCGAGAAAGATGTGGAGCGGAAGCGCTAGTTGACGCGTGGAGTCAGCTTTCTTACTGGTTTCGGGACGTCGAAGTCAAGCTCCAGCGTTTAGAAAAATATTCCGATACTTTGATAGTGGCTACCACTACTACCAGCCTAACTATCACAGAGCAGACACTGTGCAACGTGTTCCCCCACTTATGGATAGACACAACAGACAAGAGGGAAGATACGTTACCTCTCGCTACAAGACTTTTGGGCGAACGAATTGCCTTGCAAGGATCGATGGTTTTCGAGTGGGATAGCGGGTATGGGCACGTCACCAGCATCACAACAGGGTCGGACATGTTGACTCCAGTACTCAAACTTCTCGGAAGCTTGGAAAATGTGTCGCGTGTATTCGAGCACTCGTTGATTTCTCCAGATTTCCAGTGGTAATATGCTTAACCTTCGTTTTAAAAACAATATTGTTTTAAAATATATTCAAAAATCAAAAATGTATTTTTATTTTAATGATTATGCAATTTTTTGGTGGATGTGCACAATGAGCTCAAATTAATTGCTATAACTGGGATCACCTTCCAATGGGTAAAGTTCCAGCTTCTTATGCCTTCATCTACTCTTGCGGATGCCTTTCTTTGGTGTAGGCAGCATAACCCTTCGCCAGCTTCTTGTACACATCGTCGAGCTCTCGGTTTTCGTCCTGGTTGAGGCCACTTGCCACTGTTTTCGCCGAGAATCCGCTGTTATACCATTGCTCGTACAGCTTTTTCGTCTTTCTTGGGTTTGTCAACTCCTTCTGGAGCTTGTCCTCCATGAACACCGAGTGATGGCCATCTCGATTGGCCGGGTCATAAACGTATACGGCGTCATTTGTATCTCCCGTCCGCAGAAGTCGCTTGTGTTTTGTAGTCGAGTGGATTCGGTTCGTAGCGTCTTTTGGGATTGGCGCGGCCTCATTGCTAGCGACAAGAACTGGCATAAGCACCAGTAACGCGTACTGCAGGCGCATCCTGGAGAGAAAATACCTACCTGGTATTGGGTAAATCGTGGAATGAAGAGTTTGTACATGTATGATAGCCGGAGTAAACAATACCATCTTCCTTGTCACGTGGTGACAACCAGTGATAAGCATCAACAAGAGTGAAACCTAGTGTACACTGTACAATGTACATGTACCTATTGTGCTGGAACTGGGAGATCTCTAATACTATGCGCTCTACAAAGCCGAATCTCGCGATATGTTGTTGCCCATTTTCTTGGCCAATCAACAATTATATACAGAGCATATGAACATGAATACCTAGACAACGCTTCAACACGCCCACAGTTTAGCAAAGCTTCGGCATTTGCGGTGCAAGAACAAGGTGACTATGCACCTGAGAATCAGAATCTGGCCAAGATACCAGCCTGGTTACCAGTTAATCGATCAAAAATCCACGATAATTCAACGATTAATCGCCCGCTCATCTTGTCTGCTGTTGCCATTGCAGCTATTACACGCCAACCTTCGCGTGCGTTGGGGGATCAGCACGCGAGCAAGAGTATCAAGAAGTAAGTTGCGTGGTCTTAAAGAAAAATACTGCCTTGCGCTCAAATATATTTCTTCAGAGGTCAAATGTGAGCATAAGACGTTTTTCTACAGCTTGGGGATGCATTTGTGTAATTACCTTGTAGTTTGAATTATCTCTGTGGCCGCCGTGCAACTGCAGTTCGTAGTACTAGTACAAGAATGCCCGCAACGTCTCCACTTCTACCTTCCGGCGTCTATGCTGTCCAATTTCGCTTTGGGTCTCCGCCATATCGTCGCTGTCTCCGTCGCAAACGGCAGCATCCAGAGCCGCGACGGCTGATAAGTAGTGAGTGCGCATGCGGAGGTAGTGCACGCGAGCTGCTCGTCCAGCCGCCACTCGACTCACGCGGTCCAACGTCAACAATTCTTCAATGGCGTGTTCGATCTCACTGGAAGCCACGTGCACTGACGGTAGTTTCACAAGCGCGGTAGTATCAGTGAGCTCTCGTTCTCCGACCTTAGCCTTTGCTGTTTCAGGATTCGCATCCACCTCCGGGTCTTCATCCGCCGCGCCAGTGTCCGTGGGTCCGTCGTAGTCAAATGAACCGACACGCAGACCACAGCTATCCGGTACCCACTCCTGCATGATCGGCGTGTTGTACGTCACTGTAACAGCGCCCACAGCCAAACTCTCCAACACTGTTTCCTCGTACTTCTCAAGCTCGGGCGGAACTGGGAACAGGTGCGTACCGATGGTGTTCTTGAGTCTCACAATCTCCTTCAAAGAGTTCGCCTCCTCCTCGCACACCAGATCAATGTTACTCTGGCGCTTGGTCGTCTTTTTCGCCGGTTTCTTGGGAGTATCCAGACGCTCAAGCCAATCCTCTGTAGCTCGATCTGGGTCAGCAGCTTCTGCCGCTTCCGCTGCTTCAGCATCGGCTTCGTAGTCCTTCAACATACTACTCAGGACGCGCTGGAACGAGCCGCAGAGAGCCAACGAGCGCTGGAAACGCACGTGGAGCATCGGCCACTCCGGGTGTGCTACCCAAGCCGCAAGAAGCTCCTCCGTGAACTGTTGTTTCTTGTCTGCGTCCCCAACCACTACGACGTGCAGATACTCGTCCCATTTTTTTCGGATGTGTCTGTCGTACACATCCGGCACTGTGGTTTTCAGCAGGTAAATGCCAAAATGGCTCGCGGCCAGGTCGGAAGTGCCCAAATCCACCTGTGAAGTCCGTCCCAAGGCATTGAGTGCGTTAACACCAGCTCTTCCTCTATGGTCTCGTTCTTCCTGTCTTTCCTGTCGGAACTTGAGCATTTGTCGAAGTGCGAACTCCGTCTTCACCAGCACCAGATCCGGGAACCTCGGGGCAAAGAGCGCTGGTCGCATGGCGCTCAATGGGAACAAGGCCGCAAACACTCCAGCAGCTGCACTCTGCGTCTCTGAGGCTCTGTCAAGTGGACTCGAGCCCACCGCTACATGAACTCGACTTGCCATCTTCGAGTGGGCAGTCGGAGCCACAATTTGACTGCGGGGCCACAGGAACGCCAACTCCGTAGCTTGAGCCATGGCGCTGTCACTGCCTGTAGGTGTCACGGCAAGACACGTCCAGGGTAATCTCGCTTGTCCTGGTTGTCTAGCTCCTGGACTGTATTGTTGCTCGAAACGACGCTCCAAAAATCTCAATGCCGCAGCTCCAGGCTGCACGTGAGAGCTTGGTACTGCGTTGGGCAGCATAAGATCAGCTGAAGCCAGTAGTCTCTCTCTAAACACGCACTCGTGAACTCTGAGATCGAAGGAAACTGTCTGGAACTTCCAGTAGATGATCAGCTGCAGCAACACAAGGCTGATACTAGCGTACGTGAGCCATTGAGTAGGGTAAACCCAGTACTTCACTGGAGCCGTAGGGTCTCCTCTCCACCTCTTGATCCATTCCTTAGGTCCATTAAACAGCCAGGAAGTCCTCTGTCTCCATTCTTCGACCTTGGACGCAGCAGCAGGGAACTTGGCGGCCCAAGCAACATAGAGCAACTGAAGCCATGTTGCCACTCGCCTCCACATATCTTGGAGCAACTTAACCAGCCGCTGCAATACTGAGTTATTTTTAGCTCGAAGTAACAATTCTTGGTCTTCGCTTGATGCTTTAGCTCCGTTTTGCTTGCCAGGGCTCACTTTACCCGCTTTTAGCGGCGAATTAGCAGAACTGTAGCTCTCCCCGTCGCTGAGCGAAGTCGATGCTGACGCCGCGGACGTCAAGTCGCTCTCGTTAAGCGTGATACTTTCGGTAGTCGTACTCTCGCTCTCCATACCCTCGAAGTAGCTGCGTCGACGCAGGCGAGACGTCGGCGGCGGGTCCATCTCGCTCATCATATTCTCTAGGGCTGGAATGAAAAAACAAAACTGCATAAACACATGAATGGTGTGTGGTACACATTTAATTTGAAATTTAGCAAAGTCTAACTGCTTTATTGCTGAACCAGAGCTTTTTTGACCAGAAATTCTGCTGTGTCGTTTCAACAAAACATAAAATAGTCGATAGTGTAGGTTGCAGTAGGTACTGTGTGTACAGCTTAACCTTCGGCAAGTTGTCTGTCTGGACGTGTCCAAAGCTTGCGTGACGGTAAGATTATACAGTACATGTAGATCTTGTGGATTCCTGTAATATCTGCATACAAGACCGCACATCATGCTACGGTTTGTTTGGTGATAAGTACAGAGAAAAGGCTAACCTAGATTACGTCTGCCCGATCATCACGTGGCACGTGACGCTTAAGTTGACAAATTGAGCGCCGCTCAACTTGTCTATATATGTTCTTGCATCCTCGTACATCACTACCATTTGAACTCTTTTACCAGTGGTACAACACCGAATTGCCGAAGCATGCCGCCACTAAAGCGTCGCCGTCGAGCTGCCCGATGCAGTGTACCGGAGTGCAACAAGCAAATCCAGACCCGTAGATTGTGCAAAGCTCATGGAGGAGGTGTTCGATGCCACAGACCTAATTGCACAAAATTTGCGCAAAGCCGTGGGTTGTGCGTCGCACACGGTGGAGGGCGAAGGTGTTCTTTTGAAGGATGCGGCAAACTGGCGCAGTACAAGGGCGTGTGCCTCTCGCACGGAGGTGGGCGATATTGTAGCATTCCGGGGTGCCAGAAGTTCGTGCAGCTTCGAGGCTGTTGCAAGGCTCATTTGAAGGAGAAAGAGGCCAAAACGACGACATACTCCGATCCTGAGCACGTTCCGACGAGTTCCGTATCGAGATTTACCGTTGCTTTCATGATGAATCCCAGCGACTATTCCGTTGGTTTATCGGACAGCCCCACGATTTTCACAACGCCAGCAGACGTTAATGATGGATTCTGTTTTTCGATCCCGTAGAATATAAAGCAGTCAAGCTAGATGTATCAAGACACTGCCAACATTTTGTCGTACTTCTTGGCAAGAAGCTCTTGTACAGTAGTTTAGAATGTTTAGGTAGTTAACTTGCATTCCCGCGGAATAAGTTAGACTGCGGGAATTGTCGAAATAAGCAATATAAAACTTTGAAATTCGTGCGTTTTACGGCGCAAGCCGTTAAACTGCATAATTTATTCTTTATGGGGGTTTCTTTTTGCATGGCACACTCGAAATGAAGCTTCTTGCCACAGCAAGACGTAATATTGGCCAATCAGAAGAAAGTGCGGATTTGTTGGGACCTTCACCAATAGCCCAAAAAAGGCAAATTTGGGCGAGAAGCACAATACCAAGTATGTTGTAAATCCCTCATTCTTCGGAAATTACAACTTGTAATGTCCGAAGAATGAGGGGGTGGGGATTAACCCTATTGTGGTACAAGGAAACATGGTGCTTTCTTTCAGCATTTCGTCGAAAATTGGTACCAAAGGAGCCCCTAAAAGGAAGCACCATGCTTCCTTTTAAAAATGTCGCTTTTTTAGACAGTCATATGCTAGTGTTCCGTGGTGTAGGTGTCGCAACTCAGGTATTTGCGCTATCGTCTTTATTGCTTTAGGAAGCTGAGGGAAGATCCCAATGTCGATCCTGTCGTGTGTGGGACAAGACACTCATGAGCAGTATTTAGATACAAAAATTTCGTTCACAGATACTGAAACACGATAGATTCATACTTCGATTTATCTGGTGGACATGCGCACAGACTTTCTGGGCGGAGAGTACAAGCAACTTGTCTCGCTCGCTTTCGAGTACGAGTCCGGGGGGAAGCGCATCACCTGGAATGACCACGCGAGCAGGATGCGGAGGAAACGTCACCCGCGCGAGCTGAAACAAAGACTACGTACATTGAAGCGCACGTTCGGAAAAGACATCGCGCGCTTTCATCGGTGTTTACGGCCCAGAGCGGCGATGGCAGATACTCAGCCCGTTGCGCTTCCTGCACCTACTCCCCTGCAGGATATTCAAGCTGAAAGCGCCATCCAAGATATATACCGCAACGTTTCTGCTGCCGAGATCCGCCAAGAAGCTGGGAAGACGGACGAGAACGCAGGTGGGGTGCAGCCCACCGCAGTCTCAAGTATTTTACACATGATTGGAGAAGTGAGGTGCGCGGACATGTTTGTGGAGGTTGGGGCGGGGCTGGGCCACGTTGTTGCGCAATTTGCTCTCCAAACTAAATGCCCAGATATGCTGAGGCATCGAGAAGAGATGTGAAGTCGTTGGCGCTGGAGCGAGGAGATGTATCACGACTTGTTCATCTGCAGAAAGTAATAGTTCTCGCTGGAGATGTTCTCGATACGCCACTCTCAACGTGCGCTCCATTTCAAGCAGCGACAATTATTTTCTTTTCACTGAAGAGGCGAAGCTTGTTGTCCAAGAGAAGCTCAGTCGTATGGCTAACGCATGATTGATAGTATCGACGTCGCTGTATTGTCCCCGTCATAGAGGTTCGTGCAGGAAGTTATTTGTGGAAGATGGAAACAAGTGGAATCTACTTATGGTCGCTGTAGCTGGAAGTCCCAGACAGTTCCTATCTACCTATACGCGCCGGGCAACGTAGACAGCGATCTGGAGGAGGAAGCCTGTGCGAGTGCATAATGAAGACCTATAATGCATGTGGTTTATAGTTCGCCGTCTAAGCTGCAACTTGCGTTAACGTTACCGCCGCCTTCTCTCTAAACTCGTCATCCACGTACTCCGGCTCGGCCTCGACGGCGTCCACTGTCTCGGCATGCGCGGCCACGACGCCACGCTGGCACTGGCAACCTCAACAGCAATGGAGTCTTCGCTTGGAGACGACGCACACGAGCGAAAGAAGCATCAAGAGAGAGAGAGAGAGCCACAAGCCCAGGTGTGCTCTGCGTCGTCAGCTCCTGTGTGCACGTATTGCGATACAGTCAGTGTAATTTTGTAAAGTCATATGCACGAGGACACCAACAAAATATACAGTCTGTTTATTGTACTCAAGTCATATACACAGTACATTTCTTTGAAAAATATGCCAGTTGGGTGCCTTAGAAAACCCCCATAAAACGGTTTAATCACGTGACATATGTTGCATTAAAGGGGTCATTAAACTTGGTGAATAAACGGAATTGTTTGGTGAGACCAAACAGTGGTCTGACCAAACAATTATTTAATCAGGTTTTATCAGCATTTTAATCGTCCCTAAATGTGCAACCGAATAAAACAAGACTTGCTTTAAATATGCGATCAACTAGCACCCTAAATCAGCAAACTTAGGCGACACCACCTCGCACAAGTCAGGAGCGCATGCGCCGCAAGTCGCGGGCCATGCCACCCTCCCCCTTCGCAATGCCGGGTTCGACAGCCCACGCAAGATCATCGCTCCCACCTCTGGAGTGGATGGAGATAACAGTGCTGACGTATCGCTATACTTGGGTAGCTTAGGCTGCCGCAGCTTGGCATCTGTAAATGTTGAGATCGTTTATAGCATTTTGTCCAACGTAATTCTGCCATCATACATATTCCAAGTCAATTTATTAAATTGGGACAGATAGACCAGTCCAGATCAAAGGAGTTTTGGACGTCGTTTTTGGAGCACTTATTTTATGCGAGATAAAAGCTGATAAGGACTTGATAAAAGGGTGTATAAAAAAGATTTGATAAAACGTTTTTATGTAGGTTTTGGAAGGCACCCAATGTCTGAGGACACCAATAAAAATACAGTCTGTATAATGTTCTTAAGTCAAATACAGCAATATAAAACAGTCTGTATAATTTAGACAAGTAATATACGGGATACATTTTATTTTTTAAAGATGCCAATGTCTGAGCACACCAGTCTGGATATTGTATTCAAGCCAAATGCACGGTACATTTCTTACAAACCTTTGTCAAACTCTGAGCACACCTATATAAAACAGAGTCTGTATAGTATACTCAAGCTTTGCACTCATCAATTTTCCATCACAGCACAGTCAGTATCATGTACTTAAGCTTTATGCATGGAACATATCATTTATAAATTTGCCACGAAGTTGTTCTATTAGAGTTGCATAGTTTATTCAAGATACTCGTAACTTTGCATTCACCAATTTGTCACAAAGCTATAATAGTGCAGTACTCAAGCTTTATGCATGGAACATATCATTTATAAATTTGCCACGAAGTTGTTCTATTAGAGTCAGAATAGTTTATTCAAGTTATTTACGGAACGTTTCATTCACAAATTTGCCGAGCTACAGTATTTTGTTGACGTATCGTGGTGCTCTTTTGGGTGTTTGGACAATGCTGTGCCTTCAACTTTGCTAGCTGTGACGACCTGCGCACGTTTCCTTTATCAGTGAAGAGCCCGTTTGGGAGATAAAATTTGTGGAAATTATCCCAGCACGTCCAGGTACTTTGCGGACAGGTGGATAGCCTCTCAACATAGTCGTGAATCAGTCGGCAGAGGCACACAGAGTGCGTCTGGCAGAAGTCAGCCACCTCGGTAGGATATCTTTTTTTCGAAACGACAGACAATACACTGTCGCTTCTTTCTGCCGTCACCCTAAACATTTGCCTTGATGTAATTGATTCACATATTTTTTCAAGGTTTCCACCACTTGACGAGGGAAATTCTCGGCTTGAGGGTGTGGTGGTTGTCTCTGCTACCGCTTTTTCCAAATCACCGCTCGTATACACCATCCTACCGTCGCTGGGAGCAGATTTCCATCTTCCAGAGATTAGATCCGATATCAATTCAAACCATAAATTTTCTGTGGGAAGCCCGGTCTTTCGTAGTGTCGATTGCCATTTTTCGCGTCGAATATGCATTCACACGTGCAATATCAAGGAGAGCAAGTAGCATATCCTTCACATGGTCGGGAACGGCTCCACTGCGCATGGCAACCACATCAGAATCGTTCAACGGCAGCCACGCGCCGCGGCCCTCGTCTTTCTTCGCCAGGAAGGGCTGCAGGTCGTCCGCAGGAAACTGGTACAGCTTCTCCACCTTGATCACCTTCTTCAAGTGGCCGACGGACAGACTCACGTCAATGTCCACTGGGAACACGCTCCCCGCCGCACCAACGACAGCACAGAACAGAGTCACCATCTTTCCTCGGGCGGGCAGATTGAAGAAGGGGGAGATAATTTCTGGACGTATTTAAGCGGAAATGAAGGCGTGTCACATAGACTTCCAACCAATAGTGAGACGCCGCGCTGCTCTGAACTATTCCTTGCGGTAAAAATATGCCGGCGTAATTTTCTATTGCATTTTTCAATGTATAGTTTGAATGTTGTTGTTTGAGCGGTTCTAAAACTACCCTAAGATCCAAAAGACGTTGATTTCACTCTTAGGTGATCGAGAGGTTGTATCGTTGAAACCACCGGCTGTCGCTTCTAAGGAGACGAGAGCATTTAAAACTACTTTCTGAAGTGGTGGCGCTTTCTCTCGTCCTAAGGTGGTCGAGAGGTTGTGTCGTCGAAGTCGTAGCATTGCATTAGAAACAGTTAGCCCTATTCTCCTTGTTAAATAAAGCTAAGAAAAAAAACTGCCGGTTTAATGTGCTGGCTATTACTACTACCGCTTCACTTGAACGTCGTCACCTTGGATAAAATCCCGCAGGATTTTTGGGCAGATATACCGCATCGGGACACTCACTCCATCTTCGTCGGTGTAGCTCCCTTGCGTTGGTTCAGGTTCAGGAGCTGGCTGGTTCTGCTCCAGTTCAACGACCAATCCACCAGCAGCATTCACGTTGTAGTGGATACTTTCATGGACTCTCCCGGTCTCCTGGTCGTCTCCAACAGGTTGAAACGCCACGTTTCGGAGGTTCCGCCACTTGCTCAACATGCGCAATAACTCGAGAACGGGGCAAACCAACGAAGCCTCGGACCGGAGCTGCACGTGGTCGTGCACGATGCGGTAGAAGAACGGACATGTCCATGTGGTAAGTCTATGAAGCGTTGGAATTACGCGCATCATTGTACTTACCCAAAGCATAAAGCTTTGGTTTTGACCATGCCAACTTCGGAGAACGGGCATTTATGGAGCATAAAACCACTTGATGTAAATGCTAACATCTTGGTGAATGATGAGCAAACTAATGGATTTACTTCAATGCAATGAATCCAGTCATTCTTTTTTTCTTTCAAGTTTCATATGGGTTATTGAGAGAAAAAAAGTCATTGTCTTACATCAGCTCATCAATAGCAGCACATAGCTTCGGCGCCTTTTCAGTTGCGAATTTGGATGAACGCAACCACTGTAGATATTGTTCATCAATAGCAAAAACTTGCTTTACTGACTTACCCTTGTACTTCCCGAAATTTAGTAGGTACGATCCATCATCGGATCCACTTGCGAACTTGCTCACTAGAAAAATTGTAATTTCCTCATCTAAATTTGGTTGATTACGGAGCCAGCGACAGTAGCTAGGATCCTTTTCGTACAGCCTCTGGATAGAGCAGTCTTTGTACTTGCCGAACGTAATAGTTGTGTCCATGGTATCTATATAGATAGCCACCAAACTTAATCAAAGTATTAATTATTTAAGCCGTGGTAAAATCGAGTATCTCACCCGTTCGACGATCGTAGGATAGTTCTTGCTCACTCACAACCAGTACGAGCATGTCGGTACCTTGGCAACCGGCATTCACACCTTGAACCTGAATCGCCTGTGGTACATCAAGCTCGGTTAGGCGACTAACATCGGCAATGAGAATGCGGTTAGTTAGCGACCACGTCTGGTAGTCAAGAAGACCATTTACCAGCTCAGGGGTCAGATCACCGTTAATCGAAGCAATCTTTGCGATTTTATTAGTGAAGTGGTGGAAGTCATAGTCGTGGCTGATGTCAAACGTCTGCTGGGATCCGATACGAACGTTAAAGTTGCGGATACTGGAACCAGGGTGAAGAGTCCAAGGAGCAGAATCAAACGGACTCTGGAACTCTTGTACAGCAGCGGAAGCAAAACTACCAGTCTGTTCAGCAAAAGGAAGGAGGATAACGTACTTGGCATTCTTAACAGAAGCCGAAAGCTGGAGATCAAATGCAGCATTAAGCTGAGTCGACTGCTTACCAGTACCAGCACGCTGGTAGAACCATTGTGCATAACAACCATTGTATCGAACCTTCTTCACGGGCTTGGAGATAATTGCCTGAGGGTTCTCAAGATGTACGAACGGTACATACAAACGAGAAGTTGTGAATGGCATGTAAGTACCGTCGATAGTAGGTTCAAGGGCATTGACAACAGCACCCCAGGAAATACTGAATGGAGCGGAATTGGCAAGAACACCAGCCATAGGATTACCGGTGGAAGAAGCCGCAACCATTACAGGACAGACATTACCACTCGCGAGAGTAGTACTGGTTAGCGACATACCCTTCGATGCATCAACAGCAACAGACGAAGTACCCTGATTGACGCGGAAACGGAGACGGATTTGAGGATTAGCCATGAGGTCGAGTTCCTTAAAGATGGGGTGTAGGTCGGTTAGCTTGATCTTGAGCATGTAGTTCCACGTTCCCATGATAGCGTTAGCAGTAGCAGCACCCGATACGAAAGCACCGCGAGCCGTTTGGTTAGCAATTGTAGTGGAGGCAGCTGCCGCTCCTACTGAAGGCCACGAAGTAGAGAAATCAGAGCCAGCATTAGGAGGGTTAGACAATAGGCGCTTTAGGAGACCATCGTTAGGGATAGATGCACCACCAGAGAAGCCAGTGGTAGCAAACGAAGATGAGAATGCAGTAGTGTTTGAGTATCCATCTCCAGTAGTCGAGGTTGTAGCAGAACTGTACAAAGCGGACTGAGCAGCATCAGGGAAGAGGAATGACTCCGCTTCATGCTTTTCAACGTACTGGGGACTGTAGCTCGTCTGAGCACGAACATTGTTCCAAAACAGCTTGTAATCAGCCATCGAGACAATAGTCTTACCATTTAGTTCCAGCGACATGCTATCAATGACATTCCAGTTGCAACACTTCAGAGTGGGACAGAAACGATTGGCAGCAGCGGTCTGAGCAGTAGCACCATTCTTCATCGATACCTTGTATGGGAGCATGATGTAAGCATCGCGAAGACAAGCAAATCCTTCAGATCCGTTAAGCTGAGCAGTTGCGTCGATAGTGATAACACCATTCTGGTATGAACCTTGGTTAAGATCGATTACAAACGGCACTCGCTTACCAGAAGATACCTTGATCTCCGGATCACTCTTGAGCGAGCTCTGGTACAAATATTGGTCGGATAGTTGAGTTTCACTCATCGTTGATTGTATATGGTTTCTAATATAGTTTGAACGAAATTAAATATTATGAGCGACCTTATCAAGCCGATCACCAGCGACCACGATCTAATTGAACTCGCGAAAAAATTGGAGTACATCTGGATGATATCTATGAATCGAGTGAAATAAGGAAACCGATATCTAAGAATGGTTCATATCTGGTTCTACTACGACCGCCTAATCTTGATGTAGGACACTGGACGGCTGTCCATAATGGTGAATACTTCGATTCGATGGGTGAAGCAGCTCCTACAAAGTATGGTATCGGAAAATACAACTCGAAACAATACCAAGGTACGTATGGGGACTATTGTGGCCCATTCTGTTTGCTTTGGCTTTATTCCAGGCAATATAAGAAACCACAAGTATTTTCAAAGATGAAAGATTTAAATTTAACTATTATTTAGTTCAGAAAATATAGATTAATCATGTATCGTGAATTAACGATCTCCAGTGATATTCCAGGTCCCAAGCTGACCAAAGCTTTCAAGACTGGTAAGCTAAGTCTTACAGCTGACCAACTCAAAGGCAGTGGATCTGTTATCCATCTTCACCCCGCTTCGTATGAGAAGGCGCTCAAGGCTCGCAAGGCAGGTCGCGGTGTGCGTCTTGACATCACAAGATCCGAAGTCAAGAAGGGATATAAGCGTGCACAAGGCGGCAGTATCTGGTCCAAGGTATGGAGCTCTTTTTAAAAGGGTTATAAGACGTTGAAGGACTCTGGTTTGCTATCCAGAGCAGCTGACGTTGCTGTGCCCGCTCTCGCAACCGCACTTGGAGCTCCACAGGGTGCTATCCCAGCACGAGCGGCAATCCGTTCTATGACTGGAATTGGCGTTTATGATTCTGATAGTGATAAGGAAGGAGGGCGATTAACCATGACGGACGTGAAGAAGGGTGCAAAGCGTGCTCTTTCATATGCTAAGCGTAGAGGTGTTCTAACCGATGCCGTTGATGCTGGAGAGAAGTTTCTACTGAGTAAGGCAACGAAGCCTGAGCATGGGGATCTAATTAAATCTATTCGAGGCGAGGTCCGTCGTCGTTATGGAGTAGGCGTTGCCAAGCCGAAGGGTAAGAAATTTGCAAGGGATTCGCAAGAGGCTAAGGATCACATGGCTAAGATTCACGCAATGAGAAAGAAGCCCATGCAAGCTGGAAGTTTTCGATTATAAGTCTTTGAAACAAAATCATCCTAAGCACGAGCTTATTTTTTTGGGCGAAGCAACAGCATGATCGATACTGATGTGTCGCGAAAGATCACCTTCTTATCGTTTTGGTTGTAAATACTGATAGTAATGGTAGAGCGAGAACCATTATGACAATTCATCCACGCATACTGACTGGGTTTGTACGATATAAGCTTACCAATTTCAGCATCACCTCTATCAAAGGCACTGACAATATCGCCAGATGCAACGTACTCATTTTTGATCAGATCACATCGAACGATGTATGAACTGGTGGGATGAATCTGAGGAATGATGTCAGAGAGCTGAGCACTGGCAACTGTCGCTGAGGCAGAGGGATAGGTACTTACGGTTAGGCCAACCACCTTCCCAAACTCGACATTATCGATGATAAGACGAGGAACGCGAGTGGTAGTAGGCAATCCAGTTCCACCAGCTGAGTATAGACCAGTAGCTGGTCTTGTCCAAGTACCTCCAAGAGTTGGTAATGTTGTTGGCGTCGGAGAAAAATCGACCTGGCATGCGTAATAAACGCTGTTTTCGCTAAGATTTATGTAGAATACGTTGTTTCCAGATGGATCGATCAAATACGCTCCAGCATTAACAAGGGCTGTCTGAATGCTGCGATTGATATCATCATAAGAATATATACCATCCTGGAGAGTGATACTGATAGTAGAGGTGGTTGCTGCAGTCGGTACTTCGACCTTGAAGCTTGTGTTTTGGAACTGCATCGCGTCGATATTATATTCCGAGTTGTACATGCTAATGCTTTGGACTGCACATACTACATCACGAAAGTCAGCAGCTGAACCAGGGAACGAGTATTTCCAAGTTGAGTTGTATCCATCTTGGATTAGGTTGGTACTGTCAAGTTTGAGAAAGCTTGCCATTTTAGTTGTATATGATGTTAAGCATTTTTCTGATTGATTAATTGGAATTACTCTTCCATCGCAATAGGCCTATCAAAGTTGTACCTGATCTGACCCTTCACAGAGTCGATGAACAACATCTGACATTTCTGCTCAGTGGCTTTATTGTAGTAATAGACGATCGATCGATCATCCACGCCCTTGATATTGAAGTCCTTTACAACAATCCGCTCTTCATCAAGGTGGACGCCTATTCCAGCAGTACTGTGTCGATCAGAGAGCTAAGTGTGAGCAAGAACAGCTTCGCTGGATAGCGAACCATCAGAAAGAGATTCGAGCTGATCTATACAGCGGGATACGAGATGCATACCTCAGCGAAGCTTTAGACGAAGCCAGCACTACTCTGGGCGATGGCGAAGGACTTCTGTCGGAGTACGATCGGGATAGTGGCGAATTGGCCCATCCAGATCGAGCGAGGAACCGACATTTCCTCAATCAGGTGGGGAAAAGGATCATCCTTCCGTCTTCTCATTCTGGGAGCCCGCGTCAAATGTATAAATCGTACCAAGATTCCATGGCTATTGTTCGGGAGTATGGCAAGCCGGACCTCTTCGTTACCATGACGTGCAACCCTACGTGGGAAGAGATCAAGGAAAAAATTCCAGCCAGAAATCAGAGTGCCCAGGACCGCCCCGATGCCGTCGCGAGGGTGTGGCAACAGAAACTGAATGCTCTCCTGAAGGATTTGGACGAGGGTGTGCTCGGACAGATCACCGCTTGGATTTACGTTGTGGAGTTTCAAAAGCGGGGCCTACCACACGCCCATATCTTGATCATCTTAGCTGACGAGGACAAGCCACGCACGCGGCAGATTATCGGCAAGATGGTGTCTGCCGAACTACCAGATGCTGACACCAACCCGGATCTTTATGAAACGGCCACGCCGTGTATGATGCACGGTCCTGTGGTGCCGCAAACCCCACGTGTGTCTGTATGAAGGATGGCAGGTGTTCGAAAGGGTACCCCAAACCGTTGCTGGAGACAACACGGGCCAATGAAGACGGTTTCCCGCAGTACAGACGCCGACGTCGACCGGAAGTGGCTCTCACGTTCAACGGAAGAGAGTACGACAACGCTACAGTGAATCAGTGGGTGGTACCGTACAACCCCTACCTTTCGCAGAAGTACAATTGCCACATCAACGTGGAAGTTTGCACGACGCTCTCAGTGGTGACGTATCTGTACAAGTACGTCTACAAAGGGTCCGGCAAGACAGTTATTACAGTAGAAACGGTGCAAGGCGAGGATAGTATTGACAGACGGGAGCCGAACGAGATCATTCGATTCTTAAATGCCCGGTACATTTCCCCTGTGGAGGCGTGCATGCGTCTCCTCGGACACGTCGTCCAGGGAAAATCGCATTCGGTTGTTCAACTTACGGTTCACCTCGAAGACGAGCAGACGGTGGTTTTCCGGGAGACAGAAGAAGCTGAATGCGTTCTTAGTCGTAGTGGACGAACGATGCTTACGGCCTTCTTCGAAACATGCGCGAGCGAAGCCCCCGAGGACCAGGTAGCCAAGACAATTATGTACCAGGATATACCAAAGTACTTTTCGTGGGAGGACAAGCACAAGGAATGGCGCCGCCGCAAAAAGTACCAAGCCGCGCTAGGACGCTTGGTGCACGTCTCCCCGAGAGATGTAGAGAGGTTCTACTTGCGTGTGTTGCTGTGCCATCGCAAAGGCTCCACCTCTTTTCGAGTTATTCGTTCTGTGGGCACCGGCGACGACGCCTACTGTGAAAAGTACCGTGACGCTGCATTTCGTTGCGGATATCTTGAGAATGACGCGGAGTGGGCTGCCTGTATGGAGGAATCCGCGACTTTTCAGATGCCGTTTCAACTTCGACAACGTTTCGCTACTATTTTGGTATACTCTGAGGTCACACAAGAGCGTCCGTTATGGGACGAGTACTATGATGCGTTGTCCGACGACTTCAGACAGAGGTTCTGCGCTATGGAAGGCCAGGCGAGGGACGACTTGGCAACGTTTGATACGCTCAAAAGCCTCAATGAGTTGCTACAAGTTAGTGGGTACGCAGTCGCCAATTATGACCTGCCACAACTTCATGAGTTCCCAGATCTACTACTTCAGGAAGCACAAAACAGCCTTATTGATCGTGAGAGTGTGGCTTACGACCATGACGTGCTTGAGGACATTGTGGAGCAGGAAGATCAATTCAATGCTGGTCAACAGGCAGTTTACGCTAAAGTCATGGCAGCAGTCGAAGATCCTTCAATTGAAAACAAACTTTTCTTCGTGGACGGTCCAGGAGATACCGGAAAGTCAACCTTGCTCAAGCATATCCTCGCTAAAGTGCGTCTCTCTGGGAAGATTGCCATCGCGGTAGCGTCAAGCGGGATTGCAGCACTTCTGTTAATGGGCGGCCGCACAGCGCACTCCACTTTCAAAATCCCGCTGAGACTCGGTGCTGAGTCTACGTGCTCGATTACGAAGCAGTCGGCCTTGAGGGAGCTTATCAAGAAGGCCAGCTTGGTCATCTGGGATGAAGCTCCGATGACCCATCGACATGCCTTCGAGGCTGTTGACCGATCGCAACGTGATATCCTGGACAACTCGGAAGAACCGTTTGGAGGAAAAGTGTTCGTGCTTTTGGGTGATTTCAGACAGATTCTTCCTGTAATAGTGCAGGGAACCCCTGCGGAAACCATCGATGCGTGTCTTAAGTCGTCGGAGTTGTGGAGCAAGTTCGAGTAATTGCATCTTACGGAGAACATGCGCGTTAAGTCCGCTGCAAACGAAACCAGCGCTAAAGAACTGGCTGCCATCTCCGAATTTCTCCTTCAAGTGGGCGAAGGAAGACACGAGGTCCATCCAGCGCTTGGGTCAGACTTCATGAAGATTCCGAACGATATGTTGATCGATAACCAACAAGACCAGGAGCCTGAAGAAAATGAAGAGATCCGACCTGGTGCCATTCCTTGATGCTTGCGGCGTATTATTGAGAAGATGTATGCAGACATCAACAACCCCGACATCGCAACGGACGAGTATTTTGCCAACCGCACGATTTTGACGACAACGCATATGGTAGTGCAGCGTATCAACGAAGCTGTCTCACAAAAACTGGAAGGTGAGGCCACGGAGTATTTGTCAAACGATTCTGTGGATAACGACGCTGACGTCGACTACTTCGAGCCCGAACTTCTCCATACCGTGAATATGAGCGGAATCCCGCCACACAAGCTGACTTTGAAGAAGGGTGCACCAATCATGATGATGCGGAACTTGAACCCCAATCTTAGACTGTGTAGCGGAACGCGCCTTCGGGTTGTCGAGCTGAAACCACATGTGATTCACGCCACCATGATGACAGGCGAGCGCCATGGTCAGCATGTGTTTATCCCGCGGATTGTGTTCATCAGCGACGGGGATTCGCGTGAGTTTCCCTTCCCTCTGCGTCGCAAGCAGTTCCCGGTGCAACCAGCTTTTGCCATGACGATCAACAAGGCCCAGGGGCAAACGGTGCAGAATCTGGGACTGTACTTGGCGACCCCTTGCTTTTCACATGGGCAGCTGTACGTGGCGTTGTCGAGAGTGACGGCACGGGCGAGACTCAAGGCGATGATCGAGTATCCGGACGGTGTGGAAGCCGACGGGGTTTACACGCAGAATATTGTCTACCGACAGATATTCGAGATGTGAGCAAGAGCAAGAAGAAGGAGAACATTATAACAACAAATACATGTTGACTGTGCATGTGAATCGGTTTCAACTAAGAGTACGTCTTTTGTCCCCGCTGAGCGAAGCGAAGGCGGGGACATCATAGTAGCGGGGCGAGCTGGAACAGCGAGCACCACGGGTTGGGACCTAACATCAAACCTTAGGGACCAACGCCTCCCGAGCGCAGCGAAGGCGGGAATGGCGTAGTAGTGGGGTGAGCTGGGACAGCGAGCACCACGGGGTGGGACCCAACGTGCCTATCCGCCCGCAAGGCGGGCAGCACTCGGCTAGTCTTAAAGACTGATCAGAGCAACCTTCCTGTCCGTCCGTCACACGATATGATCATATCGAATTTTAGCCAATAGAAACATTTTAACGTTTTTTAGCCAATTAACATTCTATTTAGCTGCCGAGCGAAGCGAAGGCGGCCTCAAAGCACTTCTGGGGTCGACACGCATGAAGGTAAACGTCGGTACAAGTACGTGCGTTCTTCTGTGACTGGTACATTAACAAGCTGACCTTGCTCGATATAATTATACACGCAGTGCGATAGTTTGCTGACGTGATACCGTTGTGCTGGGTTCGTATTTATTCAATTCTAGCCACTGTTGGAGCCTATGTACATTGTTGGAGCCTATACACACTGTTGGAGCCTATGTACATTGTTGGAGCCTATACACACTGTTGGAGCCTATATACTGCATTTATACTGCATTCAGGACATGAATCTCGCGCTGGACGTACTTGGGGAGCCAACCATGAAGAACAGATTCTCCGCGGTGACTTCGTGTTGATGTAGCCAACTGGCACGTAGGATATGTGCGTGCCGCTGGGGGAGTTGGAAGCAGCGCGTTGGCGTTGATGTCGCGCAGCCCCCACGTTTCCGTAGTGGCGAACTTGATGAGCTGCGGGTACTGCGCGTAGTTGTTGCAGTATGTTTGCTGCAGAAGGGTGTATCTACACACGCTGGCCTGCTCTGTGCTGGATCTGCATGAATTTACACTTTACCTAAAGGATCCTAAGCGTGAAGCGACTTACAAAGCAGGTAGTTCAGATGATTAACTTGTTTTTCCTGGTTATTCTATTGGCTGGGTGAACTACTGAATTGTTTGAATTGATTTTGAATGTGATATTGGATTTTATTGAGGGTTGCTGGTCTTGGGTACTGTGTACCAGTTGTACTCATTAATCGGTTAACCCGAACCGGTCCAATACGATCCCGCGATGATTACGGTACGTTATTTACGCCACCGATGATTAGACGAGTAGGATGATTGGACGAACACCGGTGAGTGATCGTTGATTGGATGCACCAAATGATTGGATGCAGACTAGGTAGTGAAGACAGTGTAAGCTCCGATCAATCAATCACTTTCGAATCTTCCTTCTACCCCTCAAGTGGTTTCCTGCCTCCGCTCCGGTCTCGCCCAGAGTGCTGTCTTCCCTCCGCTTCGTCCAAGCTTCGTGTCCAAGACCCATACCTTCCATCAGATTTGAAAGTGAAATTGAATTGTGAAATGATTCCTTCTTCTTCTGGATGTTTTTTGTGAGCGACCCCCGGAGGGACTCGAATCCCAGCCAAGCCAAGTTGGCGAACTTCGTGGGTCTTTGCCCACTGGACCACCAGGAGGCCCTAGCGACTTACAAAGCAGAGTAGCAGATGCTTTCGAGACGACAGCAGCATTTGAATCCTACGTATCCAGTTGTATCATCAGGACTGTGCCATATACTACGTAGTATATAGGCAGATAGGATGTGCGTGTACACGAGTACAGAGTGCAACGAAGAAAACAATGCTACTTCTACATTGAAACCACATCTACAGCAGGCTCACGTGACCGTCTGAATACCAGGACGTGTACTTTCGCATGTATCCAGCGACACAACCCACATTAACCGCCGCGTAGCGGCGGCGCTCGGCTAGTAATTAAATAGTAGACTCGGTAATTTAATGCTTTTGCACATTTATCGTTGCCGCTGCTTATTACTACTGTACATGGAAAGCGGTTTCTCTGGCCCCAGATGATAGGCAAAGCCAGCGTTACTCCCTATAAGGCCCCTGATTTGGACCTGTAATATGGAAGGAATATGCCTTACCATAGGCTGGTCATGATAAGATTCCATTTTCTTCTTTCAGTGCGGTACATTTTTGTCACTTAACCACCTAGTTAATGACATCCCTATGACCTCGTCGACGGTTGTCTCTAACCACCCATCCTAATAAGCCCTAGCAAGCTAGAGCCCGACCTGCACATTAGCTCGTGTTGCAAATAAGATTCCATTTTCCATTAATGCAATAAGTCAGGTTTATGCTGTATATGCTACTAACCCTATTGAGGGGTACACAAAGATTATGGAGACCGCTCATACAAGTGCGGTACGAGTCATGTTCTGGCATTCTAGACGTGGATTCTCGCCCATTCCGACTTTTTTTACCAGTGGTACAACATCGATCCTAAGCATTCCGCCACTAAAGCGTTCCCGTCGTGTTGCCCGATGCAGTGTACTGGAGTGCAACAAACAAGTCCAGACCCGTAGATTGTGCAAAGCTCATGGAGGTGTTCGATGCCACGGACCAAATTGCACAAAATTGGCGCAGAGCCGTGGGTTGTGCGTCGCACACGGTGGATGGCGAAGGTGTTCTTTTGAAGGATGCGGCAAACTGGCGCAGTACAAGGGCGTGTGCCTCTCGCACGGAGGTGGGCGCTATTGCAGCATTCCAGGGTGCCCAAAGTTCGTGCAGCTTCGAGGCTGTTGCAAGGCTCATTTGAAGCAGAAAGAGGCCCAAACGACGACAGACTCCGATCCTGCCACTCCTGAGCACGTTCCGACGGGTTCCGTACCGAGATTTGCCGTCGCTTTCGTGACGAATCCCAGAGACTATTCCGTTGGTCTTTCGGACAGCCCCCGAAGGATTTCGTGCACGGCGATTTTCACAATGCCAGCGGACGCTGATGATGAATTCTGTTTTTCGATCCCGTAGAATGTAGAGCAGGCAAGCTACATGTAACAAGCGCACTTTCAACATTTTATCATTACCGACATATTCTTGTACAGCAGTTTTGGATTTTTAGATGATTCGCCATTCCAATTTATTGCCAATAGCATTTTTATTCAGAACCAAACAAAAGTATTCGCTTCTGAGTTAACGCACACAAAACACATCACCAGGAACACTGTGATGCGCCCACTTCGTTAGGGATTAATCGCCGAATCGCCTATTGAACCAAGCAACAAACGCGTTGACGCCTTCCGGCTCCTCCGTAGTTGGTGCTGGCGTTCTCGCTGTAGGAGCAGGTGTCGTTCCCGGTTCAGGAGTGGCAGTAGCATTTCCCGCAGGGGTGGCTGTCGGAGTTGGCGTTGGGGTCTCCGTTGCTTTGTTTTTCTTGCGTTTCCTCCTTTTCTTCTTCCTCCCAAAGAGCCGCTCGTCCTCGCCTGAACCGTCAGCAGACGAACTCTCGCTGTCTTCGTACTCTTCCTCCTCCTGCAACACGTCGTTGTCTTCTTCCTGCAGCGTTGAAAACTCGTAACCAGTCGGAGCCTTCGTCACCGCGTCATTCTTTGCCTCAGTTATCAGAAACCGATCTGTCTTGCCTTCAACGTAAGGCTGATAGCGGGTTTCAGCAGGAGCTCGCAGTGAAGTGGACTTGGCCGAATTCGGGACGACTTGGAGGCCGTCGGAGCTCGCGAGTAGAACGGCGGCAGCCACCACCACTACGTGCTGGAGCTGCATCGTTGTGCGCTTCTGCTCTCGGGTGACGATTACGGACTGTCGCACCAGTGAAGCGGCATCACTCAAGGCGAGTGACTGCCCTTCCATCCGGGGATTAGTCGATGCGAGAGCCGTTGCGTGAAAATATTTATGATGGTGAGCAGGAAACACTGATGCCATCTCGCAAAGTTCCCCACCTTGAAGGTGGCACCTTCTACTGTGGATGAGTCAAGACTGTAATTTCGTACAGTGAGTATAGTGTGATACATTTTCAAACTGTGTACATGTACATGTACAGGTTGCCTTCCTTCCACTTCACTACACGTACTTTGTCATGCATGTGCACAGTTAAGTGAGCAGATCACGTTCTGTATCGCAGTTTTCATTTTGAGGTGAGATTTGGTCCACACTTGCAAATTACGACGAAACACTTCTTTAAACATTGACGAGCTTTTATAGACGAGCTCGCATTCCCAACAACTACATTTGGCTCCTTTTATTCTAGCACCCGTAGAACCGAACCACCTGAACCGACGTGTCCGTCGTTCCCTTTGACAGATACACCACACTGCCGTCGGGGAAACTCTTCAACGCCTGGTACCGGTTGCCCACCACAGACTTGTCCACCGTCACTTTGCTACTCACAGTCTTGCCCGTCGACGCGTCCAGCACTTGAGCGTAGATCGTTCGAGCTCCGCCCTCCGTCAGGTCACCGCCCGATGAACTGCCTTCCCACATCGCCAACAACCCTCCGTCGCCGATAGCAGCCAGATGTGGCGCACGCTCGTTCGCATCCGTGCCGCCTAGCGTGATATCATCGCTGGCCGCGGCGTTGATCGCGAACTGGATCAAATGAACCTTCGCGTTGTCTCCCTCGCCGTTGCTCACCGTCGCCCAGTACTTCGACGACTCGCCGCTCGGCACGATGTCGCCCAGATTGGCGGCCGCCAGGTCCACGGGGTAAATCGTCGTGCCCCAGTCGTTCGGCGGCATGATGCGGTTGTTGCTGTCCGTCTTACAGATCGACGCGTACCCCTTCTTGCGGCTGTCGTACGTGATACGCTCGTAACCGGAGTGCGAGCAACCCCAGTCGAACGAGTCCGCCTGAGCCAGGATCTTGCCGGACGGACCCACCACTTTCATGCGGTCGCCCTGGTGGATGTTGATACAGCCACCTTCGGACGTCGAGATGGCACAGCCGAAGTATGCAGCCCAGTTCGTACCGTCCGACGCGATGCGGCCGTGGTGAGCGTACCACCAGATCATGTACACGTCCGCGCCGGTCTTGCCGGACGAGTACGGAGGCAGCGACGCACTGGACGACGTCAGCTTCGTGGCCCACGACTCCTTCGTGCCGTCATACCGGACCATGTACATGTCGTAGCACGGCACGGACGGGTTCGGGGCGGCGCCACACAGGTTGCTCGGGTTGCCACAGTTCAGAGTTCCCCCGCCCTCCGCGTCTCTCGTGCCCAGCAACACGAATCCTTTCTCGTCGGCGTAGATGTCGGCAAAGTCGTGAAGCGGCACCTTGACGGTGCTGCCGCTCACGAGCTTGTCGCTGGCGTCCAGTTCCTGGACGATGACGTTGTCTCCGCTGTGGAAGGCAATGCGAGAGCCGCCCGACGGCAACGCCGCGATGGCCACGACCTTCAAGTTCACCTCGTCTTCGTTCGCGTCGACGGCCACACCGAGATCCACTTTTGTGATTTCCACGCGCGGCTTAGCGCAGAGCTTGGAGTTGTCCGCTGATGTTGTGCTCGAATTCGTTGCGGATGAAGGCGTGGAAGCCTCTGACGAGTCCGTTGTGGCTGGCGTGTCGGTCGTCGGTGTTGTCGGAGTAGTAGGGGCGCTAGTTGGCTTCACAGTTGGCGTCTGTGGAGCCGTTGTCGGTGGGACGGCTGGCGTCTCTGGTGCGCTAGTTGGTTCTATGGCTGGAGTCTCAGGGGCGTCAGTCGTCGGAGCAACTGGAGCATCCGTCACCTCGGTCTGAGCTGCAGGATTTGCTGGCGCGTCGGTCACCTCTGTTTGAGCAGCAGGGTTTTCAGGGGAAGCAGGCGTCTCGGCAGCAGGAGTCTCTGGCGCCGTCGGAATCTGCTGCTCGGCGCTAGAACTACCGGTGTCCACACCTGGTGTAAAGTTACCAAACGAGAACCAAGAGGGCCACCCAGCGTCGCCGGTCTGTGTCGATCCCGAATTCCATCCATTAAATGAAGGCCAAGAAGGCCACGAGCCGGCCACTGTTCCAGGAGTTCCAGGAGTTCCGGTGGTCTGCGATCCGCCGGTGTTCCAGTTAAACGAAAAGGACGGAAACCACGAAGAAGACGATGAAGTGGGACCTTCAGGACAGTCGATTGTGCCGGTTCCAGCGACGCTATTGCTACCAGCGAGAAGCGCGATCTCCGCTGCGATTAGTACGTGGTTCAGCCGCATTATCGCTTGGTGGCAAGAGAAGGAATGACGTGGTTTGCTGTTCGAGCGCTGGCGGTTCCCACCCGATCAGGTCCAAAGGTTCGGATGCCAATGCCCACCTCAGTGTGTCAAAACGGTTGTGAACCAACGTAGCGGAGCCTCAATCCACGCTGTAGAGAGCTCAAGGACAAAATTGGTGCATGAGCTTTGGATGTGTACACGCTAAATACCAATTGGTTGCAGCTTTATCTGGCAGATTGACAGTTTTATCTGGCGATAGTACCAACCTCGTGCATAAAGCAGAGAACGTCTCGCTTTTACTAGACGAGCAAGTTGCTGGTTCGCACTTTGGCGATGCCTTCAGCTCTGATCCGCAAGCGCGAAGCTTGAAGCGCCGACTTAAAGATCAGCTCGGTGGTTGTCGAAAAGATGAAGATTGGCTGGTCCTGACTTGATCGATGCCGTCGCACATTCCTACGAAACAGCAGTCTGGGTTTCGTAGCGGAGCTCGCCAACCTGAGTAAGGATCCGCGAACGAAGCGAACTGTAGTTTGAAGGCTTGAGCTAGCAAATGTGTGGCAGTAAGCAAGGGAGCACAACTGGTTTCAAGGAATGGGTGATCGAGTGCCACAACAACGTCAATTTAACGTCAGTGTATTTCCAGAAACTTTGGATATATTCTACTCAAACGGAAGAAGTCCATCGTTCGGCATCGTACCAGACATGTGAGCTTCGTTGACAGACAAACATTGCACACATACATTGGTATTCAGAGCAGCACTACACACACAGACTTCCCTGGCTTAGCACCCGTAGAACCGAACCACCTGAACCGACGTGTCCGTCGTTCCCTTTGACAGATACACCACACTGCCGTCGGGGAAACTCTTCAACGCCTGGTACCGGTTGCCCACCACAGACTTGTCCACCGTCACTTTGCTACTCACAGTCTTGCCCGTCGACGCGTCCAGCACTTGAGCGTAGATCGTTCGAGCTCCGCCCTCCGTCAGGTCACCGCCCGATGAACTGCCTTCCCACATCGCCAACAACCCTCCGTCGCCGATAGCAGCCAGATGTGGCGCACGCTCGTTCGCATCCGTGCCGCCTAGCGTGATATCATCGCTGGCCGCGGCGTTGATCGCGAACTGGATCAAATGAACCTTCGCGTTGTCTCCCTCGCCGTTGCTCACCGTCGCCCAGTACTTCGACGACTCGCCGCTCGGCACGATGTCGCCCAGATTGGCGGCCGCCAGGTCCACGGGGTAAATCGTCGTGCCCCAGTCGTTCGGCGGCATGATGCGGTTGTTGCTGTCCGTCTTACAGATCGACGCGTACCCCTTCTTGCGGCTGTCGTACGTGATACGCTCGTAACCGGAGTGCGAGCAACCCCAGTCGAACGAGTCCGCCTGAGCCAGGATCTTGCCGGACGGACCCACCACTTTCATGCGGTCGCCCTGGTGGATGTTGATACAGCCACCTTCGGACGTCGAGATGGCACAGCCGAAGTATGCAGCCCAGTTCGTACCGTCCGACGCGATGCGGCCGTGGTGAGCGTACCACCAGATCATGTACACGTCCGCGCCGGTCTTGCCGGACGAGTACGGAGGCAGCGACGCACTGGACGACGTCAGCTTCGTGGCCCACGACTCCTTCGTGCCGTCATACCGGACCATGTACATGTCGTAGCACGGCACGGACGGGTTCGGGGCGGCGCCACACAGGTTGCTCGGGTTGCCACAGTTCAGAGTTCCCCGCCCTCCGCGTCTCTCGTGCCCAGCAACACGAATCCTTTCTCGTCGGCGTAGATGTCGGCAAAGTCGTGAAGCGGCACCTTGACGGTGCTGCCGCTCACGAGCTTGTCGCTGGCGTCCAGTTCCTGGACGATGACGTTGTCTCCGCTGTGGAAGGCAATGCGAGAGCCGCCCGACGGCAACGCCGCGATGGCCACGACCTTCAAGTTCACCTCGTCTTCGTTCGCGTCGACGGCCACACCGAGATCCACTTTTGTGATTTCCACGCGCGGCTTAGCGCAGAGCTTGGAGTTGTCCGCTGATGTTGTGCTCGAATTCGTTGCGGATGAAGGCGTGGAAGCCTCTGACGAGTCCGTTGTGGCTGTAGAAGTGTCCGACGTAGTGGAGGCCGATGCAGCCTCGGAGGAATCCGTCGGTACCGAGGCAGGAGCGTTGGTTGTTGTCTGATCTGCCGGCGTCTGCGGTGCGTTGGTTGCCTCCTGTTCGGAACTTGCTGCGCTAACGTCGGTATCGGCGGTGTTGGGGGTTAAATTGTCGAAGGAGAGCGATGAAGCGGGCGATATAGGCGCGTCGGTTGTAGACGGAGTTGAAGGTGCCAACGTTTTGTATCTGCAGGTGGCAGCACCAGCAAAGTCTCCAGTGGCGAGCAAAGCTCCCATCGCTGTAAGTACAAGGTGCAGCCGCATCATCTAGAGGAAGCAAATACAGGAATGAAAAGCCTCGTGGTACGGAGCTTTGCACTGTTCGAACGTTAATGTTGGGCTCTGTCAGAAACGTTCGGACACCATGCACGGATATCGGAGGGGTTCCCGCCTCGAATGCATGGAGACCAAGCGAGTCCTCTACGCTGCTTGAGTATTTTCATCAATAATGAATACCTGAATAATTTGATTGATTTTATCACTCTGATACTTATACTTCGTATCTTAAATACAACCTGTATATTTTATAATTTGCTCAGGACTAATTGTTTACATGGAATGTTTTTTTTTGTAAAGGCACGCTTTTACACGTGACAGTCAGTTACACGTGTGTAAAAGTGCTGGAATTTGCTTCACTCTGACTCAGAGCGAAGACCCAACTCACTACATGTAGCTGGTTTTGCGTTGGGGGTTCAGCGATCGATGCCTTCGAAACAGCAGTCTGGGTGCCTTCAAGACACCCAGGTTCTCCAAGCCGAAAGCGTTTCTGCATGGATCACTTCCAACAGCTCTGACTGAGTCAGCAAAGGCGCAGCAATAGTAGGATGGCGTCTGCTCTCCAGGAATGGATACACAGGTATGCTACGCCGAGTGTTTGGCATTGCCAAATTGGCTGACATATTCACTGCCGCCGCCAAATTGCGTCGAGCATGTCACCGATAAAAAGGAGCGCTGTATTCCAATCATGTTCGTTGTTTGCCAATCGGTAAACTCCTAAACTTCTGATGGCTTGCTGTGCAGAACGCTCTTCCCTGTCCATTGGCGCGAGATCATGTCACTTGACGTTATCGTGTGTCCGGTCGTGCGACCAGCAGATGGGATCTGTCGCCCGTCGCTGTGGCACGCCCTACCTCAAACAGCGAACTTGGTCCTTGATGGAGAGCTGGCACTCTTGAGTCAGTAGCCGTCGGCAACTCGGCAATGCCGTTGGGCCAGTCGCCTTGCCATCCTCGTGCGTAGAGCCTAGGCTAGGCACATCAGTCCAAGGGGTGTCTTTTGTCCGCTGATAATGATTCCAGTGTCGAGCAAATTGTGTGTCTCAATGCAAACCAAAGATTGTCTCGGAACGGAGGGAGCGCAGATGCTGGCCCGGAAGCGCGGCGCTGATGAACACTATTGGCCTGCGAGCAATGGAAGTCAACGCGGCGTACGAAATCGGTGAACATTGATCCGTTATGATGGCCTCGTCAAAGGTACGCCACCCAGCTGTGACTCATGGGGCATCCGCGCGTGACCTCTTTGCATGAAGGTGCAGGAACTATGAGGAAGTTGTCGATAAGGCGCGAGCAGCTTTGCCGGTCTCCTTCGTTTTCATTCCTCAATTGGCGCTCCAGTGCTGCAGCTACACTTCATTCCAGCGACCATGCGTCTCTACTCCGTTCTACTAGCAGCTGCAGTTGTAGCCTTGGCCACCAGCGACATCGCCGCTGAAAAGTGCACCATTAAGACGACCGCCCCGACGACCACCACTGCTCCTGTGGCCTCCACGACGTCTTCTTATGTCGATGAAACGTCCACCGCTACATCGGCCGTCGATGCGTCGGCCGCCTCAGCCTCCGACGGCAGCGCTGAAGCTGCTTTCGACACGGACGCGTCTACGACTGCGTCGGCTGTAGATGCAAATCAAGCCACATCCTCATACGTGGACGATACGGCTTCGGCAGTTGATGCTTCAGCTGGCACCAGCTCCACGGCGTCCGATGCCGACCCCACGGTTGACACGACAGAAGTCCCGTCGAGTACGACGGCCGCATCAACTGCTGCGTCGACGGCTGCTTCAGCAGCGACAGCTTCTAGCGCCAGCTCAACGTCCACTACGGCCGCTTCTTCGACTGCTTCGTCGAGCTCCGGGTTCTGTAGCACGCCGCGCGTGCGTATCACAGAAGTTGACGTTGGTGAGACGGTCGAGAATAACGAGGACGAGGCCGGGCTCACGGTCGTCGCCATTGCGTCGCTACCTTCGGGTGGCTCACGCATCGCCTTCCAGAGCGGCGACAACGTCATCGTTCGTGAACTTGACTCCGATGACGCTCTGGTGAGCAGCACTGCTGCCATTGAGGTCCCGCTTGTGGATTTCGCTGACATCCACGCGGACGACGACGGGTTCGTGCTGCTTGGCACGAGAGATGCTGAGGGTGGAGGCACCCTGAACTGCGGTAGCCCGAGCAACCTGTGCTCTGCGCCCAGTGACGCCGTGCCTTGCTACGACATGTACCTGGTCCGTTACGATGGATCCACCGAGACGTGGGCCACTAAGTTGACGTCCTCGAGCTCGTCGCTGCCGCCGTACTCTACCTCTGCTACTGGTGAAGAGGTGTACATGATCTGGTGGTACGCTCACCACGGTCGTCTTGCATACGACGGCTCAAACTGGGCCGCTTACTTCGGTTGTGCGCTGTCCGTGTCGGAAGATTCCTGCATCAACATCCACCAGGGCGACCGCATGAAGGTTGTCGACTCCACGGGTTCCGTCACGTCGGATACGGACTCGTTCGACTGGGGCTGCTCGCACTCCGGTTACGAACGTATCACGTACGATAACCGCACGGACGACTACAAGATGATCTGTAAGACGGACAGCAACAACCGTATCATGCCGCCCAACGACTGGGACACCACGATCTACCCGGTGGACTTGGACGCTGCCAACCTGGGCGACATCGTGCCGGACAGTGACTCCACCAGCAAGAAGTATTGGGCCACGGTTAGCAACAGCACGTCCGACAGTGATGAAAACAACGCGCGCGTGCATTTGATCCACTTCTCCATGGACGCGGCGGCCAGCGACGACATCATTCTGGGCGGTACAGACGCCAACGAACGGTCCCCGCATCTTGCCTCTATCGGTGATGGCGGTCTGCTCGCTATGTGGGAGGGCAGCTCGACCAGCGGCGACCTCGAATATGAATCGAGTGGCCGCACGATCTACGCTCAGGTCCTGGACGCGTCGACAGGCTCTGCGATCAGTGAGAAGATCACAGTTAGCAGTAAGGTCATCGGTAACCGCTACCAGGCGTTGAAGACGTATCCGGACGGTAGCGTAGCGTACCTGTCCATGGGCACGACGAGCACTTCCGTGCAGGTTGTGCGTTTCTTCGGGTGCTAAGAGCACGAGTGTTGTAGCGTATAGATGTGTACTTGCGTCTGCAAGATTCTAGGCACTAAAGCTGTCCAATGCGTATTGCTTGACTATGTCACCAGGAGGTTGTTGTTTGCTTTTACTTGCTGACTCAGCAATTTGCTGAGACCTTCGTAGCACTATCCACGGATACCAGTAGGAAAACTGAAACGACTTTAGTGAAATCTAAGGGAATATGATCTCTTCACATTTAGGTTCAAGCAAGATTCTATTAAGCTTGCAGTCTAACATCAATGATGTTACATCGTACACACAACACTGTTCTAGTTGTTCTCCTTCTCATCGAGAACGAACGAGATCGATCTCGTCTTAGCAGCCGTAGAAGCGCACCACCTGCAGCGAGGTGTCCGAAGCACCCTTAGACAGGTACGCCACGCTGCCGTCCGGGTACGACTTCAGAGCCTGGTAGCGGTTGCCCACCACAGACTTGTCCACCGTCACCTTCTCACTGATAGACTTGCCGTTCGACGCGTCCAACACCTGCGCGTAGATCGTGCGGTCACCGCCCTCGGCCAGGTCGCCGCCCGAAGAGCTGCCCTCCCACATGGCCAGCAGACCGCCGCTGCCGATCGACGCCAGGTGAGGAGCGCGCTCATTCGCGTCCGTGCCGCCCAGCGTGATGTCATCGCTGGCCGCCGCGTTCAGCGCGAAGTGGATCAGGTGCACCTTGGCGTTGTCGCCGTTGCCGTTGCTCACCGTTGCCCAGTACTTCGACGACGCGCTGCTCGGCACGATGTCGCCCAGGTTCGAAGCCGCCAGGTCCACCGGGTAAATCGTTGTGCCCCAGTCCTTGGGTGGCATGATGCGGTTGTTGCTGTCCGTCTTACAGATGGCCGCGAAGTTGTCCGTGCGGTTGTCGTACGTGACGCGCTCGTAGCCGGAGTGCGAGCAGCCCCAGTCGAACGAGTCCTCGTTCGCCGTGATCTTACCGGACGCGTCCACCACCTTCATACGGTCACCCTGGTGGATGTTGATGCAGCCGCCCTCAGACGTCGAGATGGCGGCGCCGAAGTACGCGGCCCAGTTCTTGCCGTCGAACGCGATGCGGCCGTGGTGAGCGTACCACCAGATCATGTACACATCGGGGCCGGTCTTGCCCGTCGAGTAGGGCGGCAGCGACGCACTGGACGACGTCAGCTTCGTGGCCCACGACTCCTTCGTGCCGTCGTAGCGGACCATGTACATGTCGTAGCACGGCACGGCCGGGCTGGGTGGGGATCCGCACATGTTGCTCGGGTTACCGCAGTTGAGGGTGCCTCCGCCCTCCGCGTCTCTCGTTCCGAGGATCACGAATCCCTTCTCGTCGGCGTAGATGTCGGCGAAGTCGTGAAGCGGCACCTTGACGGTGCTGCCGCTCACGAGCTTGTCGCTGGCGTCCAGCTCCTGGACGATGATGCTGTCACCGCTTTGGAAGGCGATGCGCGAACCGCCCGACGGGATGGCGGCGATGGCCACCGGCTTGAGGGCCACTTCGTCCTCGTTGGCGTCCACGGAAACGCCCACGTCAACCTTCGTGATCTCGATACGGGGCTTGGCGCACAGCTTCGAGTTGTCGGCCGAAGAGGTCGATGGCTTGGTGGTGGCGGCCGTGGTGGAGTTGTTGGAGGTGGTGGGGACCGAGCTGGAGCTGGATCCGCTGGCGCTGGAGCTCGAAGCAACCGTGGGGGCGGTGGTGGTGGTCTTGGGCACCTCCGTGAACGTCAGGGAAGTGTCAGCGTCGCCGGCGGTCTCAGAAGAGGAAGCAACGTCAGTCTTCTGCGACGCATCCGAGCCGGAGGCAGACGGGAGACCCTGCTTGGTGTCATCGCCGTTGGAGTTGGAAGCCTCGCTGGCACCGACGTCCGAAGCCTGCTGGATCGGGGAGTCCGTGGCGGATCCCTGGCTGTTACCGTACTCGGGGAAGTCAGGCGTGGGGCCGCTGTAGCTGCTAGTGAACGAGGCGTCCGACGGCGCGGATCCCTGCTGGATCGGGGAGTCCGGGGACGAACCCTGGCTGGCACCAACATCCGAACCCGGCTGGATCGGGGAGTCCGGGGACGAACCCTGGCTGGCACCGACGTCCGAGCCCTGCTGGATCGGGGAGTCCGGGGACGAACCCTGGCTGGCACCAACATCCGAACCCGGCTGGATCGGGGAGTCCGGGGACGAACCCTGGCTGGCACCGACGTCCGAGCCCTGCTGGATCGGGGAGTCCGGGGACGAACCCTGGCTGGCACCAACATCCGAACCCGGCTGGATCGGGGAGTCCGGGGACGAGTTGCTCGAAGTGTAGGACGACGAACCGCTCGGGGTGGCAGCGGTGACGTCGGGCACAACAGGCTCCGGGGTCACCATGGTGCACTTCTCGTCAGCGGCAGCGAAGCCGTTGCAGGCAACAAGTGCGACGGCGGACGCGATCAGGACGTTATACAGACGCATGGTGGTTTGTTTCTTGGTCTCGCTTGGGCCGAGGAGGTTGTCGCCGTAGAAAGCCAATTGGGAAATGATCAAGAGACAGGTTGACGCATTTTCATTCGAACAGCCAAAGCGTTGGGAGTTGAGACCGTGGCTGAGACCCAGAGCGTTATCCGTGCACAAGGTTCATGCTCTCCAGCTGTACATGTAGCAACAAAGTTTTTGGCGGTTGTAGTGCGGAGCTTGGTGTTGTAGTCTTGTCGACCCCGCAGCAACCATGCGTTGCCTCCTTCTTCTCCAGCATCTGTCAACTTCAGATCACAGGAGATTGACATACATCAGAGCAAGCGTGGCGCCAATGGCCCATTGGCAATGGGACGGTCGCAAGCGTCAAGAAGCGGCGCCGATGTGGCGCGCGGCCCACAATTTCTTCTCTCTCTAACCGTCATGTAGGGCGATTGCTTCTGATGAAATTTGTCTACATGTAGCAGGAATCTGTGTGTAGTTATGTAAATGTACATGTAGAAAGCATTATTACCGGCTCATAAGTATCTGTCGATCGATCGTGAAGCTAAGCAGCATTTCAAACGCCACGATGACCCCTGTAGTCGTTGACGCGGCTGGTCTCCCCAGTCGCAGCCGGCTAAAACGCGGGATTTGGTCACGTCGGTTAAACTTTGTTTCGGTAACGTCACGACAGCTGTGTCAATGGAGGTTTAGAACGCGAGAGCTGCATCATCAGGCTTCTGCAAAAGGGGCATTTCTGAAATAGTGCCCCTTTTAGTTAAAGGGGGTAGTTTTGAGAACCTTCAAAGGGGTAGTCTTAGAAGCAAAGCGAGTAGAGAAGAGAAAACTTGGTATGGGTAGGCAATATGAATGTAGCACTTCGTATGGAGGTGCTCCTGAGTCCACTACTTCGCCCCCACGCCGTTCACCAGTGTCATCAAAGCGAAGTACTGTCGAGCTTGTAGCTCCCCTTCCATTGCGTAGTTGCTAAGTTGACCACGGTGAGGCCCCTTCGTCCGCTTTAAGGTGCTGAAATCTCCCTCGACGGTGTGTGTCCCTGGCGAAATGCTAGCAAGGCCAAGCGCGAACATACTCAACAGCGTGAACGTACCTTCGACGTTCGCTTTTTGCCAGGTTTCCTCTAGTGTCAGGTCCAACTGGTTGTCAATGCGCCTACGGAAGTCGCTCTTCGTCTTGTAATCATGGACAAGTTTGTTACGCTGTGCCCATACTTCCTCCTTCGCCGTCGCGCCATACTGGACTTGCAGCTGTGATGCATGTGACTTTAGAAGTTTCCAAAACGAGTCGTTCTGACAGGTAATGATGTCAGCAGGTCGTGTAGGAGGTTCCACACGTACATCCTTGGATAGATCCAGCTTAATCTTGGACACGCTCTGAATGAGTGTTGTAATAGCTGCTACCACAGCTTTTACCATTTCTTCTCGAGTCGATGCGAGACAACTTTGTGGCAGTGTTTCGTCGTGCTCGTGATACTCTTCGTCTTCACCCACGCTATCGTCCGCATCATCTACCGCGAGTAGGCTAGGGACTGCCTCTATAGTTTCTCCAACGCCTTGCCCGCTGTCGTTTCGGTCAGAGTTCTCTGATTCCATGGCTTCAAAGAGATCCACCGACTGAAAAGAGCTCCATTTAAGGTGATGTTCAACTCGTTCATGGTCAACCTGAGTAGAACCATCCCCCAAGTTTCTTTCGTACTTCATTTGCAGCGCCAGCACCAGCTCGTCAAGCGCTGCGTACTGTTCTCTCATCGTGACGGTCTTAAACTGCATCTTCCGGAAACACACCCGCAGGATCTCAGTAATGTCGGAAACGACGAAAAGACACAACCACCAAGCAGAGTTGGACTTTGAATGATTCTTTTCGTTTTGTGCTGCCACGAGAGAGACATAATGCTTGGCGAGAAAATGGCACGCGTCGTAGATTGACTCCCATCTCGTCGTAGAGTACGTCGGGCATAACCCAACCGCAAAGCGCACACTCTCAAACTTTCGTGTGAAAGAAATTTCAGCAGACATACTGGACCTTAACTTGAAGTGATAATCGAGTACCTTCAAAAACGCACCAACAGCCAGGTTTAGCTGATGACTTCCACACCAGTTCACTGCGACAGCATTGTTTTCTGCGGCAATAGCTGCTTCCCGAACTCTTGTAGCAAAACCTGCAATGCACCCGTTATTTGTGGAGGTATGGGCGAATACAGCTTCACGGCGAATGTTAGCAAACCAATCTAGCAGTAGGCGCCATCAAAACCGCAAATGGAGGCTGAGTGCGTTCGTAGGGTGTCATCCCGCCCCAACTGTAGTTGATTTCAAAGGGGCACTCACGGGGACCTCCAAATGGGCATTCTCGTCTTTTTATGCAATAATACCTTTTGCAGAAGCCTGTGCATCATTCAGCCTGCAATGCAGGCTCTGCATGTACGACTTGCGCCGTATTTTAATAAATACATACACTTATTTATTAAAATACGAAAATACATGTAGTATACCGTTCGAGGACGCAGACAACTGGGGTTTATCGACGGTGCGGAGGGCCTGCTGTGGGGCTTAGAGCTCAATATAATGCGCTCAAGTGATGGAGTTGACGCTACGTCGCCTGCTCTGGGTTATCACCAATAGAAACTTTAAAATGGACAGTTTACCCGTATTCAGGACACATATCCGCTTCATGATCTCTGTGGAGCTCGTCGGCTGAACAAGCATTTAAAGAAACTTTGTACTCGTGTATTGAACTCACATCTAAAGACACTACCCGCATGTCTATTCTACTTACACGGATATCTTCTTAGCAGCCGTAGAAGCGCACCACCTGCAGCGAGGTGTCCGAAGCACCCTTAGACAGGTACGCCACGCTGCCGTCCGGGTACGACTTCAGAGCCTGGTAGCGGTTGCCCACCACAGACTTGTCCACCGTCACCTTCTCACTGATAGACTTGCCGTTCGACGCGTCCAACACCTGCGCGTAGATCGTGCGGTCACCGCCCTCGGCCAGGTCGCCGCCCGAAGAGCTGCCCTCCCACATGGCCAGCAGACCGCCGCTGCCGATCGACGCCAGGTGAGGAGCGCGCTCATTCGCGTCCGTGCCGCCCAGCGTGATGTCATCGCTGGCCGCCGCGTTCAGCGCGAAGTGGATCAGGTGCACCTTGGCGTTGTCGCCGTTGCCGTTGCTCACCGTTGCCCAGTACTTCGACGACGCGCTGCTCGGCACGATGTCGCCCAGGTTCGAAGCCGCCAGGTCCACCGGGTAAATCGTTGTGCCCCAGTCCTTGGGTGGCATGATGCGGTTGTTGCTGTCCGTCTTACAGATGGCCGCGAAGTTGTCCGTGCGGTTGTCGTACGTGACGCGCTCGTAGCCGGAGTGCGAGCAGCCCCAGTCGAACGAGTCCTCGTTCGCCGTGATCTTGCCGGACGCGTCCACCACCTTCATACGGTCACCCTGGTGGATGTTGATGCAGCCGCCCTCAGACGTCGAGATGGCGGCGCCGAAGTACGCGGCCCAGTTCTTGCCGTCGAACGCGATGCGGCCGTGGTGAGCGTACCACCAGATCATGTACACATCGGGGCCGGTCTTGCCCGTCGAGTAGGGCGGCAGCGACGCACTGGACGACGTCAGCTTCGTGGCCCACGACTCCTTCGTGCCGTCGTAGCGGACCATGTACATGTCGTAGCACGGCACGGCCGGGCTGGGTGGGGATCCGCACATGTTGCTCGGGTTACCGCAGTTGAGGGTGCCTCCGCCCTCCGCGTCTCTCGTTCCGAGGATCACGAATCCCTTCTCGTCGGCGTAGATGTCGGCGAAGTCGTGAAGCGGCACCTTGACGGTGCTGCCGCTCACGAGCTTGTCGCTGGCGTCCAGCTCCTGGACGATGATGCTGTCACCGCTTTGGAAGGCGATGCGCGAACCGCCCGACGGGATGGCGGCGATGGCCACCGGCTTGAGGGCCACTTCGTCCTCGTTGGCGTCCACGGAAACGCCCACGTCAACCTTCGTGATCTCGATACGGGGCTTGGCGCACAGCTTCGAGTTGTCGGCCGAAGAGGTCGATGGCTTGGTGGTGGCGGCCGTGGTGGAGTTGTTGGAGGTGGTGGGGACCGAGCTGGAGCTGGATCCGCTGGCGCTGGAGCTCGAAGCAACCGTGGGGGCGGTGGTGGTGGTCTTGGGCACCTCCGTGAACGTCAGGGAAGTGTCAGCGTCGCCGGCGGTCTCAGAAGAGGAAGCAACGTCAGTCTTCTGCGACGCATCCGAGCCGGAGGCAGACGGGAGACCCTGCTTGGTGTCATCGCCGTTGGAGTTGGAAGCCTCGCTGGCACCGACGTCCGAAGCCTGCTGGATCGGGGAGTCCGTGGCGGATCCCTGGCTGTTACCGTACTCGGGGAAGTCAGGCGTGGGGCCGCTGTAGCTGCTAGTGAACGAGGCGTCCGACGGCGCGGATCCCTGCTGGATCGGGGAGTCCGGGGACGAACCCTGGCTGGCACCAACATCCGAACCCGGCTGGATCGGGGAGTCCGGGGACGAACCCTGGCTGGCACCGACGTCCGAGCCCTGCTGGATCGGGGAGTCCGGGGACGAACCCTGGCTGGCACCAACATCCGAACCCGGCTGGATCGGGGAGTCCGGGGACGAGTTGCTCGAAGTGTAGGACGACGAACCGCTCGGGGTGGCAGCGGTGACGTCGGGCACAACAGGCTCCGGGGTCACCATGGTGCACTTCTCGTCAGCGGCAGCGAAGCCGTTGCAGGCAACAAGTGCGACGGCGGACGCGATCAGGACGTTATACAGACGCATGGTGGTTTGTTTCTTGGTCTCGCTTGGGCCGAGGAGGTTGTCGCCGTAGAAAGCCAATTGGGAAATGATCAAGAGACAGGTTGACGCATTTTCATTCGAACAGCCAAAGCGTTGGGAGTTGAGACCGTGGCTGAGACCCAGAGCGTTATCCGTGCACAAGGTTCATGCTCTCCAGCTGTACATGTAGCAACAAAGTTTTTGGCGGTTGTAGTGCGGAGCTTGGTGTTGTAGTCTTGTCGACCCCGCAGCAACCATGCGTTGCCTCCTTCTTCTCCAGCATCTGTCAACTTCAGATCACAGGAGATTGACATACATCAGAGCAAGCGTGGCGCCAATGGCCCATTGGCAATGGGACGGTCGCAAGCGTCAAGAAGCGGCGCCGATGTGGCGCGCGGCCCACAATTTCTTCTCTCTCTAACCGTCATGTAGGGCGATTGCTTCTGATGAAATTTGTCTACATGTAGCAGGAATCTGTGTGTAGTTATGTAAATGTACATGTAGAAAGCATTATTACCGGCTCATAAGTATCTGTCGATCGATCGTGAAGCTAAGCAGCATTTCAAACGCCACGATGACCCCTGTAGTCGTTGACGCGGCTGGTCTCCCCAGTCGCAGCCGGCTAAAACGCGGGATTTGGTCACGTCGGTTAAACTTTGTTTCGGTAACGTCACGACAGCTGTGTCAATGGAGGTTTAGAACGCGAGAGCTGCATCATGCAGCCTGCAATGCAGGCCGTATTTTAATAAATACATACACTTATTTATTAAAATACGAAAATACATGTAGTATACCGTTCGAGGACGCAGACAACTGGGGTTTATCGACGGTGCGGAGGGCCTGCTGTGGGGCTTAGAGCTCAATATAATGCGCTCAAGTGATGGAGTTGACGCTACGTCGCCTGCTCTGGGTTATCACCAATAGAAACTTTAAAATGGACAGTTTACCCGTATTCAGGACACATATCCGCTTCATGATCTCTGTGGAGCTCGTCGGCTGAACAAGCATTTAAAGAAACTTTGTACTCGTGTATTGAACTCACATCTAAAGACACTACCCGCATGTCTATTCTACTTACACGGATATCTTCTTAGCAGCCGTAGAAGCGCACCACCTGCAGCGAGGTGTCCGAAGCACCCTTAGACAGGTACGCCACGCTGCCGTCCGGGTACGACTTCAGAGCCTGGTAGCGGTTGCCCACCACAGACTTGTCCACCGTCACCTTCTCACTGATAGACTTGCCGTTCGACGCGTCCAACACCTGCGCGTAGATCGTGCGGTCACCGCCCTCGGCCAGGTCGCCGCCCGAAGAGCTGCCCTCCCACATGGCCAGCAGACCGCCGCTGCCGATCGACGCCAGGTGAGGAGCGCGCTCATTCGCGTCCGTGCCGCCCAGCGTGATGTCATCGCTGGCCGCCGCGTTCAGCGCGAAGTGGATCAGGTGCACCTTGGCGTTGTCGCCGTTGCCGTTGCTCACCGTTGCCCAGTACTTCGACGACGCGCTGCTCGGCACGATGTCGCCCAGGTTCGAAGCCGCCAGGTCCACCGGGTAAATCGTTGTGCCCCAGTCCTTGGGTGGCATGATGCGGTTGTTGCTGTCCGTCTTACAGATGGCCGCGAAGTTGTCCGTGCGGTTGTCGTACGTGACGCGCTCGTAGCCGGAGTGCGAGCAGCCCCAGTCGAACGAGTCCTCGTTCGCCGTGATCTTGCCGGACGCGTCCACCACCTTCATACGGTCACCCTGGTGGATGTTGATGCAGCCGCCCTCAGACGTCGAGATGGCGGCGCCGAAGTACGCGGCCCAGTTCTTGCCGTCGAACGCGATGCGGCCGTGGTGAGCGTACCACCAGATCATGTACACATCGGGGCCGGTCTTGCCCGTCGAGTAGGGCGGCAGCGACGCACTGGACGACGTCAGCTTCGTGGCCCACGACTCCTTCGTGCCGTCGTAGCGGACCATGTACATGTCGTAGCACGGCACGGCCGGGCTGGGTGGGGATCCGCACATGTTGCTCGGGTTACCGCAGTTGAGGGTGCCTCCGCCCTCCGCGTCTCTCGTTCCGAGGATCACGAATCCCTTCTCGTCGGCGTAGATGTCGGCGAAGTCGTGAAGCGGCACCTTGACGGTGCTGCCGCTCACGAGCTTGTCGCTGGCGTCCAGCTCCTGGACGATGATGCTGTCACCGCTTTGGAAGGCGATGCGCGAACCGCCCGACGGGATGGCGGCGATGGCCACCGGCTTGAGGGCCACTTCGTCCTCGTTGGCGTCCACGGAAACGCCCACGTCAACCTTCGTGATCTCGATACGGGGCTTGGCGCACAGCTTCGAGTTGTCGGCCGAAGAGGTCGATGGCTTGGTGGTGGCGGCCGTGGTGGAGTTGTTGGAGGTGGTGGGGACCGAGCTGGAGCTGGATCCGCTGGCGCTGGAGCTCGAAGCAACCGTGGGGGCGGTGGTGGTGGTCTTGGGCACCTCCGTGAACGTCAGGGAAGTGTCAGCGTCGCCGGCGGTCTCAGAAGAGGAAGCAACGTCAGTCTTCTGCGACGCGTCCGAGCCGGAGGCAGACGGGAGACCCTGCTTGGTGTCATCGCCGTTGGAGTTGGAAGCCTCGCTGGCACCGACGTCCGAAGCCTGCTGGATCGGGGAGTCCGTGGCGGATCCCTGGCTGTTACCGTACTCGGGGAAGTCAGGCGTGGGGCCGCTGTAGCTGCTAGTGAACGAGGCGTCCGACGGCGCGGATCCCTGCTGGATCGGGGAGTCCGGGGACGAACCCTGGCTGGCACCAACATCCGAACCCGGCTGGATCGGGGAGTCCGGGGACGAGCCGCTCGAAGTGTAGGACGACGAACCGCTCGGGGTGGCAGCGGTGACGTCGGGCACAACAGGCTCCGGGGTCACCATGGTGCACTTCTCATCAGCGGCAGCGAAGCCGTTGCAGGCAACAAGTGCGACGGCGGACGCGATCAGAACGTTATACAGACGCATGGTGGTTTGTTTCTTGGTCTTGCTTGAGCCGAGGTGGTTGTTGCTGTAGAAAGCCAATTGGGAAATGATCTGAAGACAGGTTGACGCATTTTCATTCGAACAGCCAAAGCGTTGAGAACGTGGGGGCACCGAGAGCGTTATCCGGGATAACTTATCCGTGCACGAGGTTCATGATTTCCAGCTGTAGTGTCAAGGTTGTGCGGGTCTTCATGTTTACAGCCTTGCAGGCCCCACAGCAACCATGCGTTGCCTCCCTCTTCTTCAGCATCTGTCAACTTCAGATCACGGGAGGTTCTATATGTAAGCTTGCTTTCTACAGTAGGACCCTTCATGCAGGGCAATCTCTTCCGGTGAATGATTCTGCATGAATCGGATAAATGTTATGGTAGTTCTGCAAATGTAGTTCATGTACAGTACGTGTTCATGTAGTTCGCAAATTAGAAGCACAGTAACGTATGAAGTACCTTATTCTCATATTTGTCGATCAATCGTGAAGCAGCACTTTAAACGTCATGATGACCCCTGCAGTCGTTGAGGCGGCTGGTCTCCACAGTCACAGCCGGCTGAAACGCGGGAGTCATTTGATATCTGGTGGCCCAAAGTGCTTTTCCTGCGCAAGTACAGTTTTTAGGACATTTTTGACTCACGGAAATGAGCTTTGCTGCTTATCCCCGGCTTACATGTACCGGTATCACAATTGACGCAGGCTGCCAATGGCAGCTGGAAACGCCGAAACGACTGTGCCCACAAACAGCGAAATACGATTGCTCTCGGTGCTTGATGGGGCCTGCATAAACGACGACGCGTTGCAATTTGCAACTTGCAAATGCTGTTTTTCAGTGAAAGACTTTCGCCCAGTGGCTCACTTACAGACTGTAAGTTACAGTACATGTACATGTAGCTGACTCATTTCACCTAGCTACTCTGCAGGTAAACTTGCACATGTAACTTAGTACCATGCAGGTATGTGAAGTAGAAAACCTGTACATGTATACCTGTACAGTATGAAAGCGTTTGCGATTGCGTTCACGTGTAGGCAGTCTACCTCGCATCAACGACCTTTCTTTCAGCTGGTTAATCGTGATCGGCCCACAAAAGACGCTGCCGAATTGATGAAGCTTGGTGCATTACCAGGACCTGACCGAAGGCACGCCACTCCATCTGGAGTCCGGTTATCCTACCTGTCATGATCCCATCGTTGGCACGGACTCCGTGACGGAGGGGTCAACATGCTCCACCCAAAAGTGGCTGTTTAAATTAAACTCATGCCGCTTTTACTCACTTTCCAATTTACTAACCGGAAGCACAGTACACTTCAACACAACAACTAAATCATGCGTCTGTATCACGTTCTGATGGCTACCACCGTTGCCGTTCTTGCGGCTTGCACCAACGGCCTTGAAGCTGCGACTACGAAGAACGGCTTCTGCGCCAAGCCCCGCGTCCGCATGACGGACGTCGATGTCGGCGCTGCCGTTGAGGCCAACGAGGACGAGGTCGCTCTCAAGATCCTCGCTATCGCTTCGCTGCCCTCGGGTGGCTCTCGCATCGCTTTCCAAAGCGGCGACAACGTCATCGTTCGTGAGCTCGACGCCAACGACAAGCTCGTGGCTAGCAGCCCCGCCGTCAAGGTTCCGCTTCACGACTTCGCTGACATTCACGCAGACAAGAACGGCTTTGTCATTCTCGGAACGAGAAATGCCCAGGGCGGAGGCACCCTCAACTGCGGTAACCCGAGCAACATGTGCGGATCCCCACCCAGCCCGGCCGTGCCGTGCTACGACATGTACATGGCGCGTTACGACGGCACGAAGGAGTCGTGGGCCACGAAGCTGACGTCGTCCAGTGCGTCGCTGCCGCCCTACTCGACGGGCAAGACCGGCCCCGATGTGTACATGATCTGGTGGTACGCTCACCACGGCCGCATCGCGTTCGACGGCAAGAACTGGGCCGCGTACTTCGGCGCCGCCATCTCGACGTCTGAGGGCGGCTGCATCAACATCCACCAGGGTGACCGTATGAAGGTGGTGGACGCGTCCGGCAAGATCACGGCGAACGAGGACTCGTTCGACTGGGGCTGCTCGCACTCCGGCTACGAGCGCGTCACGTACGACAACCGCACGGACAACTTCGCGGCCATCTGTAAGACGGACAGCAACAACCGCATCATGCCACCCAAGGACTGGGGCACAACGATTTACCCGGTGGACCTGGCGGCTTCGAACCTGGGCGACATCGTGCCGAGCAGCGCGTCGTCGAAGTACTGGGCAACGGTGAGCAACGGCAACGGCGACAACGCCAAGGTGCACCTGATCCACTTCGCGCTGAACGCGGCGGCCAGCGATGACATCACGCTGGGCGGCACGGACGCGAATGAGCGCGCTCCTCACCTGGCGTCGATCGGCAGCGGCGGTCTGCTGGCCATGTGGGAGGGCAGCTCTTCGGGCGGCGACCTGGCCGAGGGCGGTGACCGCACGATCTACGCGCAGGTGTTGGACGCGTCGAACGGCAAGTCTATCAGTGAGAAGGTGACGGTGGACAAGTCTGTGGTGGGCAACCGCTACCAGGCTCTGAAGTCGTACCCGGACGGCAGTGTGGCCTACCTGTCCAAGGGCAAGACTGATACGTCCGTGAAGGTTGTTCGTTTCTTCGGCTGCTAAGTTGCTGTAGAGTCCAAAGTTTGGTGATCGGTCTACATTTCACCCTACCGGTAGAATGTGAGTGGTTAGAATGGAATGGAAGTAAATTGCCCAGATCGTAAAAATAAAGACACATTTGAACAAGTATTTTGCACGCAGAACTACGGCGTTGTGTATCTTAAACTGGAAGGCATTCATCATGAATCTCATGAGGTATCCAACACTGTGCCGACAACGTCGCTCCACGAAACTGTGTGTTGTTGTTTTCCTGTTCGAAAGGTTGACGTGTGCCAGGCCGATCCATCAGGTGCAAACTGATGTCTGCAAATTATTTTTCATTTTCAGCCGGCTGTCCCAGCCGAAGCACAGCTGTCGAAATCCAAGCCACAAACAGTGAAACGGCGTCTCCCTTTCTTGAGGCTGGCTGCATGCTTGAGATGTCAACGAGCCGTTCAACGCTTTTCACAGCTCTCGATGAAGCGACTGCACGATATTCATCGCTTGAGCTTGACGGCGGACCTCATAGCGACTGCAAATCGCAGCAAAACACGCGGGGAGCGGCTCTCTGTTTCCGAAAAGCGATCGGATTTCCGATCAAACGTCACGTTTCGGGGCAACCTGTCATCTGTCGTGACGTGTGCTGAGTGCAGGTGTTTCAACAGAACTGTACTGCTGTGGCTTGCCCCGAGTGTCAACTTCACTTTCAACAGAAAGCTCGTGAAGTAGGGGCGTAGCAGCGGGGTACGCCATCCCTACATCTGTAACTAGTGAAAAGCTGCTTGCGCGTGACGTCTGCACTTGTACAAATGGTAAACGCGCTCGCTACCACGATGAGCTCCAAAGCCATGGCTGTTCGAACGCCTCATTTTCCAATTGGCTTTCAACAGCAACAATCTCCTCAGCTCAAGCAAGACCAAGAAACTAAAAATGCGTCTGTATAACGTCCTGCTCGCCGCCGCGGTTGCTCTTCTCGCAAGCAACAATGGTTTCGCTGCCGCTGACAAGTGCACCATTGTCACCAAGGCGCCGGATGCTTCCACTGACGCCCCCATCGGTTCCTCTTCGTACGCCGCCAGCGGTTCGTCCACTGACACTCCGGTGACTCAGGACTCCACTGCTGCCTCGGATGTCGGTGCCAGTGAGGCTTCCACCTCCAACGGAGACGACACCCAGCAGAGCGCTTCTTCTACCTCTGGCTCGTACACTCCGTCCAGTGTTGACGCCTCACAGAACACCGATGATACGTCTTCAACGGCTGGAGACTCTGACACTTCCCTGACGTTCACGGAGGTGCCCAAGACCACCACCACCGCCCCCACGGTTGCTTCGAGCTCCAGCGCCAGCGGATCCAGCTCCAGCTCGGTCCCCACCACCTCCAACAACTCCACCACGGCCGCCACCACCAAGCCATCGACCTCTTCGGCCGACAACTCGAAGCTGTGCGCCAAGCCCCGTATCGAGATCACGAAGGTTGACGTGGGCGTTTCCGTGGACGCCAACGAGGACGAGGTGGCCCTCAAGCCGGTGGCCATCGCCGCCATCCCGTCGGGCGGTTCGCGCATCGCCTTCCAAAGCGGTGACAGCATCATCGTCCAGGAGCTGGACGCCAGCGACAAGCTCGTGAGCGGCAGCACCGTCAAGGTGCCGCTTCACGACTTCGCCGACATCTACGCCGACGAGAAGGGATTCGTGATCCTCGGAACGAGAGACGCGGAGGGCGGAGGCACCCTCAACTGCGGTAACCCGAGCAACATGTGCGGATCCCCACCCAGCCCGGCCGTGCCGTGCTACGACATGTACATGGTCCGCTACGACGGCACGAAGGAGTCGTGGGCCACGAAGCTGACGTCGTCCAGTGCGTCGCTGCCGCCCTACTCGACGGGCAAGACCGGCCCCGATGTGTACATGATCTGGTGGTACGCTCACCACGGCCGCATCGCGTTCGACGGCAAGAACTGGGCCGCGTACTTCGGCGCCGCCATCTCGACGTCTGAGGGCGGCTGCATCAACATCCACCAGGGTGACCGTATGAAGGTGGTGGACGCGTCCGGCAAGATCACGGCGAACGAGGACTCGTTCGACTGGGGCTGCTCGCACTCCGGCTACGAGCGCGTCACGTACGACAACCGCACGGACAACTTCGCGGCCATCTGTAAGACGGACAGCAACAACCGCATCATGCCACCCAAGGACTGGGGCACAACGATTTACCCGGTGGACCTGGCGGCTTCGAACCTGGGCGACATCGTGCCGAGCAGCGCGTCGTCGAAGTACTGGGCAACGGTGAGCAACGGCAACGGCGACAACGCCAAGGTGCACCTGATCCACTTCGCGCTGAACGCGGCGGCCAGCGATGACATCACGCTGGGCGGCACGGACGCGAATGAGCGCGCTCCTCACCTGGCGTCGATCGGCAGCGGCGGTCTGCTGGCCATGTGGGAGGGCAGCTCTTCGGGCGGCGACCTGGCCGAGGGCGGTGACCGCACGATCTACGCGCAGGTGTTGGACGCGTCGAACGGCAAGTCTATCAGTGAGAAGGTGACGGTGGACAAGTCTGTGGTGGGCAACCGCTACCAGGCTCTGAAGTCGTACCCGGACGGCAGCGTGGCGTACCTGTCTAAGGGTGCTTCGGACACCTCGCTGCAGGTGGTGCGCTTCTACGGCTGCTAAGAAGATATCCGTGTAGAGTAGACATGTGAGTGAGTAGTGTCTTTAGATGTGAGTTCAATACCCGAGTTACAAAGTTGCTCTTCCAATGTTTTTTTTACCATAGATTCTTCTGATTAGCCAGAGAGTTCCAACGTTCCACAACTAGAAGTACTGCATTCACTTCCTTCACAATAGCATCCGCAGCAACATAACGCTGGCGATCTTCTTGAGATAATTCATCGCGAGTGAATGCGTCGGCTTTCGTCCAGAGTGCGTTGACCCAGATCGTCCTCATCCCCGCTCGTTTAGCTCCTTCCACGTCGCACTCGTAGTGGTCGCCGACGTGCACGAGGTGCTGGCGACTATACGATCCCGGGAACTTGGCCACTGCCGCATCGAAGATAGCTTGACCAGGTTTAGCCGAGCCGACGAGCTCCGCGGAGATCATGAAGTGCATGTGGTCCTGGAAATACTTGGGCAAACTGTCCATTTCACAGTTTCCATTGGTGATGACCCCCAAAACAGGTGACGTAACATCAACTCCATCACTTGAGCGCTTAATCTCGAGCTCTAAGCCTCGAAACAGGCCCTCCACGCCGTCGAACAGCTCCGGTTGGCTGCGCGGCACCAAAAAGGCTCGAAACGCTGCGTCTACGAACGCATCGAGCTTCATTTGGTCCTGGAGATGCAAATTTTGCGCGCCACACACCTCCACACAGTGGCGCAGCGTGTATTTGCGAAGAAAAGTGTAGTCGTGCGCATGGTCCGGCAATGCGCGTTGGAACTGCACGAGCAACGCGTTGAAAGCAGCGGGAGGGAACTGGTCCACCAACTGCGGCGTCTCCTGAGCCAGGTACGCGTGGAAGGCGGCGTCGGCCTTGCGGATCACGGTCTTGCCACACCACAGGGTGTCGTCCAGGTCGAAGGTCACGCCGCGCACGGCGACGACGGCGGTCGAGAAATCCGCCATTTTCGTCCACAAAAGTATTTTCAAAAGTGAAAAACCGGTTTTCACAAAACAAAATGGTGTGGTACACGTAAACCTGTTTTTTTAGTTGAAGTTACTCAACCGACTTCAACTTGGTCATGCCGACAATTTGGGGTTACCTTGTCGTATCTACTGCTGGCTGCAGGTTGTCTGCTCAGTGTCTATCTCGCCAGAATCGCATCAAAGTCAATGTGGTTGGCGTAGTGCTCTCCGCAGGCATGCACCTTTTGCTCGTCTGTCGGATTGAATTTCGCTACAGCAAAGAAACGTTAGAACTCGCAATTCCGTAGTAAAAACAGCTTCAATCAAACCTACCGGTGAAATGCGTGATCTTTTCCATCGCCTCGAAGGTTGTGATGGGTGCGTAGAGCACGGGAGTGTGTGCGTTTTTGACGATATTCGTAATGTAGTCCTGCGGCTGGTCGTCGGATGGCGAGCCAGTCAGGATCAGTCCGCCACCGTAAGGTCTCTTCGTCGTGAGCTCGAAGTTCTGCGCATGTGAGAGAAAGCCCAAGATGATGTCGTTTCGGGACACGTGCGTGACGAACAGCGAGTGCTCAAACTCGGGGTCCGTGAGCTTCGCCAAAAAGCGTCGTAGTCCAGCAGTCACGAGCGTAGTCTTGTTGTACTGCTGGAAGCGTCTTGACCTTGACGTCAGCATTTGTGTACTGAACAGCCCTTCAAAGTCCAACATACTCGCGTTCGACAGCGCCGGCAGATTCGGAACCACACCAATCAGCGGCACGTTATCCCCCCAGTGCTCCATGGCCTTGGGGAAGTACTCCCTCACCATATCCACTCGGTCTTCGCGTACTTTGTTCAAAATAACCCCTCGAACGTTGACATTGTGGGCTTTGCACATGGAATAGTTAAGCGCCAGATCGTCAAAAGCAGAGCCCAATCCCCCATTGGCCACCAAGACCATGTCCACCCCCAACTCGGCAGCTATCCGAGCATTATTGCAGTCCACAATAGAGCCAACTCCTGTATGACCTGTGCCTTCCACTACAGTGAACTGAACAGCAACAAAACACGACTTTTAGCGCAATTCTCAGCATCATAACGTTCTCAAACGGCAATTTTACCTCATTAGCAGCCGAGATGCGCTTGAAACTCGTGCGGATCTTGTCCAATTGGCTCTCCACTGTGATATGCCCATCCAGAAAGCGCTTGGTATATCCAGGCATGATCACTACTGGGGACATGTCCGCGTAGCTGCATGTGTCCAGCTTAAACACCTCTGCATTCGAAAAACCGGTATTTGGTACAATCATAACGGTACGATCAGCCCAAAAGGTCAAGTATATTCAGTGTCGCATAGACCTCAAATGATAAGACCTTTTGCCACTGCGACATCTTTGTCCACCCTCAAGGAGCCGCCCTCTACAGCGACGCTCTCCTGCCCCACCGGCTTGAGGAAGCCGATCCGGTCCAGGCGCGACGTCAGGCCTTGCAGCAGGCCGATGCACGTGCTGGTCTTCCCCACGTGCTGCCGCGTCGCCGCCACATACACCGCGGCCTTCGGTGACATTATCTCGGGTATAGTGAACTGACGTCAACGGCTGGCCAACTTCAATGCTTGTGTGTGTGCCACACGATTGTGTAAGAGTAGCACGGATGCTGTTAAACCCGACGTGATTCGGTGGTTAATTACACAAAATGAAACAGAATGACTTCAACATCAAGGTTCATTATAGGTCAAGCTACTATTTCAGTTCCTTGCCCGATCAAACAAATACACCGTCTAAACATATTAATGTCATGCGTATCGGATTCTCTTCTCCGATTTCTTAGCAGCCGTAGAAGCGCACCACCTGCAGCGAGGTGTCCGAAGCACCCTTAGACAGGTACGCCACGCTGCCGTCCGGGTACGACTTCAGAGCCTGGTAGCGGTTGCCCACCACAGACTTGTCCACCGTCACCTTCTCACTGATAGACTTGCCGTTCGACGCGTCCAACACCTGCGCGTAGATCGTGCGGTCACCGCCCTCGGCCAGGTCGCCGCCCGAAGAGCTGCCCTCCCACATGGCCAGCAGACCGCCGCTGCCGATCGACGCCAGGTGAGGAGCGCGCTCATTCGCGTCCGTGCCGCCCAGCGTGATGTCATCGCTGGCCGCCGCGTTCAGCGCGAAGTGGATCAGGTGCACCTTGGCGTTGTCGCCGTTGCCGTTGCTCACCGTTGCCCAGTACTTCGACGACGCGCTGCTCGGCACGATGTCGCCCAGGTTCGAAGCCGCCAGGTCCACCGGGTAAATCGTTGTGCCCCAGTCCTTGGGTGGCATGATGCGGTTGTTGCTGTCCGTCTTACAGATGGCCGCGAAGTTGTCCGTGCGGTTGTCGTACGTGACGCGCTCGTAGCCGGAGTGCGAGCAGCCCCAGTCGAACGAGTCCTCGTTCGCCGTGATCTTACCGGACGCGTCCACCACCTTCATACGGTCACCCTGGTGGATGTTGATGCAGCCGCCCTCAGACGTCGAGATGGCGGCGCCGAAGTACGCGGCCCAGTTCTTGCCGTCGAACGCGATGCGGCCGTGGTGAGCGTACCACCAGATCATGTACACATCGGGGCCGGTCTTGCCCGTCGAGTAGGGCGGCAGCGACGCACTGGACGACGTCAGCTTCGTGGCCCACGACTCCTTCGTGCCGTCGTAGCGGACCATGTACATGTCGTAGCACGGCACGGCCGGGCTGGGTGGGGATCCGCACATGTTGCTCGGGTTACCGCAGTTGAGGGTGCCTCCGCCCTCCGCGTCTCTCGTTCCGAGGATCACGAATCCCTTCTCGTCGGCGTAGATGTCGGCGAAGTCGTGAAGCGGCACCTTGACGGTGCTGCCGCTCACGAGCTTGTCGCTGGCGTCCAGCTCCTGGACGATGATGCTGTCACCGCTTTGGAAGGCGATGCGCGAACCGCCCGACGGGATGGCGGCGATGGCCACCGGCTTGAGGGCCACCTCGTCCTCGTTGGCGTCCACGGAAACGCCCACGTCAACCTTCGTGATCTCGATACGGGGCTTGGCGCACAGCTTCGAGTTGTCGGCCGAAGAGGTCGATGGCTTGGTGGTGGCGGCCGTGGTGGAGTTGTTGGAGGTGGTGGGGACCGAGCTGGAGCTGGATCCGCTGGCGCTGAAACTCGAGACGACGGTAGGGGCACGGGTGGTGGCCGTCGGCACCTGAGTGGTCTGGAAGTTAATATCGGATTCCCCAGCGACGTCGGTCTTCTGGGAGGCATCGTCGTCGTCGGCAGGGCCGGCAGGAGTGACAATGCCCTGCTTGATGTCGTCGGAGGTCGAGGCGGAGGCGGAAGCCGATGTTGAAGCCTGGTTAGCATCTACTCCAGAGGCAGCGGTGGGTTCCTGGGTCACAGGAGCATCCGTGATAGGTCCCTGGCTACCAGAGGAAGTAGTGGACGTCTGCTGAATCGGCGAGTCCGGGGCGGATCCCTGGCTAGCACCGACGTCCGAGCCCTGCTGGATCGGAGAGTCCGGGGACGAACCCTGGCTGGCACCGACATCCGAGCCCTGCTGGATGGGGGTGTCCGTTGCGGATCCCTGGCTGTTGCCGTACTCGGGGAAGTCAGGCGTGGGGCCGTTGTAGCTGCTGGTGAATGAGGCGTCCGACGGTGCGGAGCCCTGCTGAATCGGCGAGTCCGGGGCGGATCCCTGGCTAGCACCGACGTTCGAGCCCTGCTGGATGGGGGTGTCCGTTGCGGATCCCTGGCTGTTGCCGTACTCGGGGAAGTCAGGCGTGGGGCCGTTGTAGCTGCTGGTGAATGAGGCGTCCGACGGTGCGGAGCCCTGCTGGACCGGCGAGTCCGGGGCAGATCCCTGGCTAGCACCGACGTCCGAGCCCTGCTGGATCGGGGAGTCGTTGGATGAATCAAAACCGTCGAACGAGTCCTTGGGAGCCGAACCACTGGCCGAGGACACCTCCTGGCTGGAGCCAACATCGGAGCTGGTAGTAGATCCCTGCTGGATCGGGGAGTCGTTGGATGAGTCAAAGCCGTCGAACGAGTCCTTGGGAGCCGAACCACTGGCCGAGGACACCTCCTGGCTGGAGCCAACATCGGAGCTGGTAGTAGATCCCTGCTGGATCGGGGAGTCGTTGGATGAATCAAAACCGTCGAACGAGTCCTTGGGAGCCGAACCACTGGCCGAGGACACCTCCTGGCTGGAGCCAACATCGGAGCTGGTAGTAGATCCCTGCTGGATCGGGGAGTCGTTGGATGAGTCAAAGCCGTCGAACGAGTCCTTGGGAGCCGAACCACTGGCCGAGGACACCTCCTGGCTGGAGCCAACATCGGAGCTGGTAGTAGATCCCTGCTGGATCGGGGAGTCGTTGGATGAATCAAAACCGTCGAACGAGTCCTTGGGAGCCGAACCACTGGCCGAGGACACCTCCTGGCTGGAGCCAACATCGGAGCTGGTAGTAGATCCCTGCTGGATCGGGGAGTCGTTGGATGAGTCAAAGCCGTCGAACGAGTCCTTGGGAGCCGAACTGCTGGAGGATTCGACCATATCACCGGGGGTCATGGCGCAATCGACAGAGCCGGCGGATGCATTGCTGGCAAGCAGCGCGACTGCTGTCACGAGAAGAGCGTGATACAGGCGCATTGTTTCTTGTTGGTCTTGACTGTAGCGGGAGAAGGCCAATTGGAGAATGAAAACAAAGCAGAAGGTCAAGGTTTCGTTCGAACAGCAGCGTCAATGAGTTCGTCGTCTGCTGTTCGAACGGTCGATAGCATTTGAGTTGCTTCACGAACTGCAGCTGTGGCGGCATAACGCGTCGCTTGAACCCCCTCCTGCCTCACGGCCATCAGCACCACGTCCCTGACAGCATCTGTCCTCTGGTAATGCCACGACAGAGGATATGCAGGCACTCGTAACGCGCCGGAGAGACACCATTGCACCGTCACACCCCAAGACTTGCTCTCTGGTCGTTTTGTTGCAGCCACGGCGGAACTCTGCAGTCAATTTGGCCAAGACTGGTGGTCCTGCGATTTGACGTGAGTCAACAGCCGCGGCGGCAAAATGCCGCTGCGTCGGGTCGAAATCCGCATTGACAGGACTCATCGTGCTTTTCATGCAGCAGGTTTACGTAAAATGGCATTTACGGTATCGAAAAGCCTCAGCGCACCAACCAAGGCAAATCTGACGCCAAAACTTGGTACGGACATGAAAGACGTACCAAAGAACCTTGTTTTTGAGGCGGAGACGCGCGTGTAGAGAGCACACGATCGGAATATAAGCACTAGGAAACACTGAAAGGAGCACTAACTATTATTGGGTTACATAAGTTAATCAACTTTTACCTACCTATTATTGGGTTATATATTATAACATAAAAAGAGAAAGGTTTCCTGAAAACTGGAATTCAGGTAAACAGATACCAGGTAGGCAAACACTATATTTCTGCTTTTTAAACCTGAGAAAATACTTTCTTTAATTCTTTAAAAAATGAACAATTAATTAAACTATATTTAAAGCAATTTAAATTATACTAGCAAAAGTGTACGATGCTGAAGCGCAAACCCTGCAGTGCCACGAAAGGCATTGTTGCATGTGAAGTGTAGACTAACGAGTACTGTACGACCAACACGCCTACGAGTAGCGACCCGACTAGGATAGTACGGCACACCTTCCGTCACTACGACACACTAAACGACCAATTGAACCAAAGTCACGACGAATGCCATAATAGATTATTAGGTTACAGCTTGCCGGGCTTATATTGCGCAGCGAGCACAGTGTGCTCTGCTTGTCTCGAGAGATTCGTGCGGTGTCAAGCCGTTCGATGTTTAATTGAAGTCCCTGTAGCAAGGTCTCTGCGTCTCGCTTGCTCGGCGTCGTAGCTCTGCGTTCGTGACTCGCGTCGTGTTCTGTATGGAGACGTGAATGTTCTTGAGCTTTTTAGTCCGTGTCCTCCTCTCTGCGCAGCGACCCGCGCGCGAACAAGACGGACTCGTCGCCCATAGCGAGCATGTGGCGAGCCTTCACGCCGGTCTCTTCGACATTGTTGGCGCTGGAAGAGGCGACTGTGAGTGTCAATACGACCATAGTGATGCAGCTGAAGAACTTCATTGTCGATACGCTTCCAAGTGAACACTGAGCAAAACAGGAAATGAACTGAGCAACCAAGCAGACCTGGACCGGACCTCTCGGTTTTGTCACACGGAGACTTGTGCAAAAGCTGAACTTTCACATGGGGCATTTGTAGCTGGACACAGTACGTCACATTTACGAAATAGTGACTTATTCTGATACAATATCTCTTTGCTGCGTCCAAAGCGAAATGCCTCCGTACGGACGAAAACAGGCGTGTTTGTCCACAGTGTGTCGTGTCCACATCCGAGCCTCGGATGTGGTCTAGCCGGCAGTCTCTGCTCGACGACCGCATGGCAGGCTCCTAGCCACAAATGCTGCATGTTCCAGAGCACAAACTGACTTGGCTCGAAAGCTCGGCCGAACAGAATCGTCCACAGCCGTTTGGACCACAGCAACATGAACCTAGGTTGTGAATGCACTCGAGGCATTGACAGATAGCCGCAAGCGGCGTTCCACAAGATGACGGCAGTCGCTGCAAGTGGGTGACATCCAAAGAATTCCGGCCACAGCCAACTCGTCTATAATGACGACCTCGTCGTCTTGCGGCTGTTCCCCAAGCGCTTCTTCATTCTCGTCCGGCGTCGCCAGGTGACAAGCGGTGCTTCACCGGACCCAAGCACAACAGCAGAAGGTGGGCATCAATGTTCATTATGTAATGGTCTTATAACACGCAGGAAATACCACTCGCGCTCTACCCAACGGAGCGCGGCTGCTAATAAATAAGCGGAAAAGAGAACATATCAAAGAACCTGGTCGCGACTGCCTTAGACGACCTGGCGGCGCCACGGAAGCGTCGGTTTCCGGAAGACGGAAGACATGGCGTCCTCCGTGCGGCTCAACAAACTCGAAGCCTGCTCTGAGAACTTCTCCACCTCTTTCTTGCTGTAGAAAAGCTCCGGCACCTGATCATCTGGCACTGTCGGGATAGTGCGCACCAGGACGCTGCCGAAGAATGAAACACGGCGTTTCTCGACCGCAGCTGCGTCGCCCTGCTCCTCCATGGACGCGCTCTTGACGCGACGGACTTCGCTGCGCATTGCCAACTGGTAAAAGGCCGAGACCCACTGAGCCTGGTCGGCACGGCTGAATACGCGAGCTAAGATGTCGCGGCCATCCGCGAACGTGAGCTCCACGCCCAGATCGTTCTTGGGCGCCACGCGACCGCTGACGAGCTCCAGCGTCTCCAGGACGTTACGGCGGTAGCTGGCGTCCTGTTTGTTCTGGAAAACGAGCAGCTCCGTGTTGTTGAGCACTAAGAAGCGCGTGTTCCACGTCAATACGTTACGGCGCTTGATGCGCGCGTAGCCTTCGCAGTAGATGACGGACGAGACGGTCTGGTCCAGACTGAAGCGACGGTTCTTGGCTGTGGAGGCTGGAACGGTCGAGATGATGCCTGTGTGGGTGCGTCGGCGCATGTTGGAAGGCTGTCGGCGGGACATTATGAGGGATATGCCGCCTAATTGGGGGCTTTAAGCTGAGGTGGGGCTGTTGGCTGCTGGCAGCTTTGGCGAATGAAGAATGCTGGGCGAACGGCAAAGTGAAGGAGACCAGCTGCTTGATGTGTAGGTTGGAAGACTCTGAACGAGCAACTAGACCATTATTGGCCAATGGTTAATGACCTTGAAGGATGGAAAGACAAGCGGAGGGATTTTTTCACTTGGGTTGATTATGGAAAGACAAAATGTCGCCAAGTAATGCGCACAGACGGGGCAGATCCAAGCCCTCTTCGAGCAATCCATGTCATACACACCATTTTGTTGGGATCAGATTATTACATGCCCACCCGGGGTTCTCTATGGGATACCCCCACCAAGATTTTCTGGTTCACTTCACTTCTGGCAAGGAGGAGCTGCCAAGTGAAACGCTTCAAGTCTGCTTGAAGGAACTTTTTGCTGAAGGTTGGTGCAGATTGCATGCATATCCAGTGGGTTGCTCGCTACAATTCATCTGGACTTCGCCAGCAGCAACACTGGAGACGCCACTGGCGTCACGCCAGTTATGTCTGCTATGGAGGCTCCATTGGAGGGGGGCTCCCAGCCAGATGGGTTCAGCCAGCTCAAAGGGCCGTTGCTCAAACTGCGCTGGAGCGGATCGGACGCTTCACTCCGCCAGCACAATGATGATCACTGGTATCGCGCCGGAACTTCGTTGAAAGAAGCTTTTCCTGGAACAGTCCAAAAATGAATCAGCGGTAACGGCGATTCGTTTCAGACGAGAATATATGGAGAGTTTTTTAAACGACACCGTCGATTTTGCCACAGCGGCAACTTACTTTCGAGAAAAGTGAACCCACCTATTGCTTCCTAAACTAGGATATCCTCCTCATTGGGCCTATGTTAGGAAATAACTCAGGAAATTTCAGCTAATCAAATATGAGCTCAATATAACTCAGGTGAAAGACGCCTTCATGAATCGCGTAGCCGATCATCGCAACTGGTTACGAGCTGCGCCGAGAACGACCTTCAACACCGAAATTGCCATGAGCATGTCAATCCTTCCACCACCATCTCACACTCGCCGAGCCGCCACCAGTTCAGCTTCTCTTCCCGTATCTTACAGTACATGTGCATGTAGCCATCGTGCTCCAATGTTACACCAAAACACTTCATTTGAGTATACGATGCGAGATCTTGGTTTGAGTATCTGCGTGACGATCGGCATTTGAAAGCCACTCGACTGATTTTTCAGCTCACTTCCGGATTCGCCCCTCGACCAGCAGCTTCCCCACATTAAATATCACCATGAAGTTCTCCACTGTCTTCACCGTTGCCGTCGTCGCCGTCGTGTGCCTGCTGCAGCCCTCGGCCGCCGAGGAACAGGCCTCCGTGCACCTCCGCGTTCACACCGTGGAGCAGAGCCCCAACGGCGCTATCTGCTACAAGGCGTGCCCGTCCGGCCAGTACTGCCCGCGTGGTGAGAATGCCTGCCGCAAGCCCACGAACGGCCAGTGCTTCAACCCCGCGACGAGCCTTTTCCGCCAGGGTTGCGACGCCGGCTTCAAGTGCGACAACGGCAAGTGCGTGTACAACTAAGCCGTCAAGATTCCAAGGCAGCCAGACGTCGCACCGACTGTGCAGTAGTCTCCTTTTCTCCATTATGTCCATATAAGCTCTTTAGTGAGCAGTCTGGCAATACAAGTCGCATTTGTATCAAACACACCAAGTACTGTAGTCACAAAAAGATACTCACGTTTCCGGTGTTGCAACCGTTTCAATTTCCGGGTTTCGGGTTCCGGTTTTCTAAATGGAGCACTACTAAGAAGTTCTAGGACAGCATCAGCCTTGCTTCCGGCCCGGGAGTTCCGGGTGGATAATGCTGCACACTGAGTTTCAACGCACAATTCTTGAAATTTGCGCTTCCTCTTCTCGAAGGTGCGATGTCGTGTTTCAAGGATTTGCACGGTAGGCACGAAATGAGATCTTGGTGGCTTGCAGTGCACGCCTTGCACTCGCGGGCCCTGATTTATCCTGCGTCGGTGGAGGATCGAGACTGTCATTTCCGGATTCACCTCCCAAGCAGTAAGCCCTCAATCTCCTGAAACGATGAAGTTCTCGACCGTCTTCACTGCTGCCTTCATCGCTGCTGCGTGCCTGTTCCAGTCGACCACCGCCGAAGAGCAGGCCTCCGTCCACCTCCGTGTGCACAACGTGGAGCAGGCTGACAACGGAGCTATCTGCTACAAGGCTTGTCCTTCGGGTCAGTACTGTCCGCGTGGGGAGACTGAGTGCCGTGCCCCCAGCAACAACCAGTGTTTCAACCCAGCCACTAGCCTCTTCATCGCCGGCTGTGACTCGGGCTTCAAGTGCGACAACGGCAAGTGCGTCTACGCTTAAGCGAGACAAAGATCTTCCTGTTCAAACCCCTTTAATGGCAAATATACTCTCACTTGCATTCAAAGTCTATAGAATGCCGAAGCTTTCGTCTATGCTCTACTTGAGATCGTCACGATGCACACAGAGCCATCGCGTATGTTTCCGCTGGCTTTGCGTCTGATTCGGGTGTTCGTTTTGATTTGCCTGCTCGGTAATAGGGAAGTGAAAGTGCTGCGGGGCTGTCACCTGCGGCACACGGGAGAATGGGAGCGGGTGGCGCAGTGCGATGTCCTCAATCGGAATGAGATTCGTCCAGTCCGACGAATTGTGCGCGGTCTCTTCGTGCTGAATCTCAATGTTCACGGTCGTCATGTCCTTCCAACGCGCCACGAGGTCCATTGAGATGGAAGGAGCAGCGGAATCCTCGCCTCCTGCTTGTGCAGCAGCATCCACTGCACTCCTCTTGCCGTTCTTCTGAGTGCGAGCCTTGGCGTTGGTACTGTTGTAGCCGTTCAGCAGAGCGAAGACGTGGTCGCGGCCTTGGTCGTTCGTGACCACGCGACCCTCACGCCCCATGAGTACGCTCGCGTACAGCCAGAAGAGGTCGTCCGATAGGAAGTCCGTCCGGCAGCTGTAGATCATGTCCTGCTCTTTCCAGCGCGCCAGAATTGCCTTCTCCGCTGCTGTGCGCTCTCGTGTCACGAACTTCCCCTGACGACGCATCGCCTTGTATTGTTTGCTGCGAATTCGCACCACAAACTTGTCCGCGAGGTAAGCGGCCGGCATCGTGATGCTAACGAGGTGTCCCTGAGCTTGGAGCTCCTTTGCGACGGCATCCACCTGGTCCAATCGATATGTTCCTGCTTCGAAGTTCTGGTTGATGTAGGCGATATTAGGCCCGTCCAGCACGTAGTGCAGTGGTTTGCTGCCTTTAACACCCCCAGCCAACGCTTGCAACCGGAACGTTTCGTGACGGTGCATCAACCAGTGTCGAAAAGGCTCCAGGAACTCTTTCACTGTCCTCCCAGGTGTCACCTTGCTGCGGCGCAGTTCAATCGCAGCCAACATGTACTCGCGCTCTTGTTCCGACATCCCCAGCTTGATCAACGCGTGACCACAGCACGGACACTTGGGTCGCATGTGGGCGTCACTTGGCACCGTCTCCACACTGTACTCGGCATCACGGAAGGCCTGAAGCAGTCGCTGCGCATTCGAAGGGGACACTTCTCGACAAGTGAGCTGAAGATCATGCAGCAACGACCCCATCTGCGCATGGAAGTGCGACTCGATCGTGCTGCTCTCGGGCATGGCAGTGTACTCGTTCAGCTGCTGTTGGTCGTTCTTGACGCACGAGACGACCATTTGCACGAGAACGTCCTCCATGGCGCTCGTCCACTCCACATCGTACTGCTTCAACTGCTGCCACCTCGAGTACGCGCTCAAGAACTGGCCGTGTCTGCATTCATGCTCGAGCAAGGGACTCACAGTTCGGAAGTGTAGTTTTGGAGCTTCCTCCTTCCCTGGCTTCACCGCTCGTCTCAGCTTGTTAATGAGCTTCCAAGCAGCCTCCGTGTCTCCTCCAGCAAGATGCAGCTTGATCACTGAGCTGAAAACAGCTTCATTCAACGTCTTGCCGAGCACGAAAGGCGTGGTCTCCTCTTTGAAGAGCTCTTGGTCGAAATACTGCAGTACTTGTCCTCGGAGTTCGTCCGGAAGTCCTTTTCTCTCTGCGAGTTTAGCGCAATGGAAGTAAAACGAGTCCACGGCTTGACGAACCATCGGAAGAGCCAGAGACTTGCTGCGAATTTCACTTTGTAGCAATGGCAGCACGTCTTCTAGCGGCATTTGCAGGTGCACCACGTACCGGTGCACGTTAAACCTGTTTGTCTTGCCTTTATGCTGCTTCTTAGGAGTTGCACCGCTTGAATCTCCTTGCGACGACTCAACAGCATCGGATAGACGCTGCTTCTCGGCTCTGCGGCGTGCCAAACGCCCGACTTTGGGCAGCTCTTGAGTTACCGAGACGACACTTAAGAACCGCCGGTTTGCGCTCCATTCTGAAGCGTTCGAGACCGTAGAAGCTGCAATAACACGAGAAAATACAACAGAAGGTGTTGACCCATGAAGATGCTGCCTAACGGCAGTGCTCAGCCCACGCGACAGCCTCTGCATGACCAGCTAATCGAGGAAGATGCCCCTCTGATCTGATGGACAGGGTAAAATCCTCTTGAAATCGATATCGGTACACTACATCGGTATCACTGATACCCTTAAACCGGTACTGATACTATCAGTACCGGTTTAAGGATTTCGCGTCCTTACGACGAAACGGGGGAGCCAAACCGTGCAGGAAGCTCTTGTCTTCTGTCACTTGCTACAGCGCCTACGCCCTGCCTTCACCCTCTCCTAGCGCTTGTATCTGCTTCTTCTCGGTCTGGTTAACCTGATTTAATTTCTAACATAACCAGTTATGGAGGCGTTGGTGCTCAAGTCCCTGGGGAAGTTACGCAAGGCGTGTACCCGAAGCCACCGCGAGTTACGCGACATGGTGGACGCCGCCCAAGCTAAAGTTACAGCTGCTAGTCAGGATGGTACCGGTACACTAGAGGTACCTTTCGAGCCCTTCCTGTTGGCGTGCCTGACCCGCCATGCGAAGCTCGTGGCGGTGGCTCTGGACTGTATGGAGAAGTTCCTAGCCTTTGGCTTCCTGAAAGAGGCCGGTACGATCCCCGAAGGGATCAGACGCCGCTTAGTTCAAAAGGCAGCAGCCGCTTCGTCCACTTCTGGTAGACGGTCAGGTTTCGGTCTGGGATTAGGCTCTGGGTCTGGAAATGGGTCAGGGTCAGGTCAGGCGCCTTCATTTGGACTTTCGACGCCGTCCAGCGGTAATCGAGATGCGGGAGGAGAAGAAGACGGAAACGAAGATAATTACAGACTCATTGACTGCATCGTGGAGGTGGCGTGTGACTGTAATGACCACCCGGACGAAGGCGTGCAGATCCAAGTCTTACGAGTTTTATTGACAGCTGTGACGACGCCTACGTGTGAAGTCCATGAACATGCTCTTTTAAGAGCAGTGAGAGCTTGCTACCACGTGCATTTGGTCAGTAAAAGCGCCACCAACCGGACAGTGGCCAAGGCTACGTTGCAGCAGATTATCAGTATCGTGTTCCAGAGGATGGAGACGTTCGATCGGCGCGTAGAGGAAGAGACCAAAGCCACACTACAAGCTCTGGATAAACAGGAACAGCAAAGTCAGGAAGAGAACGAACAGGATCAAGACGGACAAGCTCACGACCACCAAGACGTGAGTGAAAGCGACAGTGACGAGGATATTCTCCCCAAGACTCGACGTGCAGCACCTTCCGCTGCTTGGTATCCGTCCGTTGCTGTAGCCCTTGGGCTTCCCCACACTCCGCACGCAGAGAAGGCGCCGATCTCTTCGACTGTGACGAAAAAGGTAAAGGCGGTGGCTACACTCTCGCAACCGGTGAATGCCCCAGCGTTCCCGTCTGTGCTCCACAAGGACGCGTTTCTGCTGTTCCGGTCGCTTTGCAGGATCTCCATGCGGTCGGTAGCTGATGATTCAGCCAATGGAGCGAACGGCTCCATGGCTGGGAATGCAGGTACCGGTGCGAATCCGGAAGATCCGTTCGCGTTCCAAAGCAAGATCCTGTCCTTGGAGCTCGTGAAGGAGATCGTAGAAAATGCTGGGCCCTCTTTTAGGCGTGGGGAGAGATTCGTACACGCTATTCGACAGTATCTGTGCCAATCGCTGCTGCAGAACTGCACGAGCAACTACACGCAGATCGTGTCGCTGTCTCTGCAGGTTTTTCTCGTTCTTTTACGCAACTTCAAGCGTCATTTGAAGACGGAGCTGGACATCTTCATCACCAGTATCTTCCTGCGTCTGCTGCAGTCGGAGAACGCCAGCTTTGAGCACAAATTGCTGGTTCTCGAGGCGCTGCACACGATCTGCGATGATCCGCAGACACTCGGAGAGATCTTCATCAACTACGACTGTGACTGGAACACCAACGACTTGTTCAAGCAGATCGTGCATGCGCTCGCTAAGGCCGCGAAGGGCGGACGCTCACAAGACTCAGCCGCGCAGCAGTACGCTGCCAGCTTGTCCAATAGCGCACGAATCAAGATGCAGCAGCAGGATGCGGCCCTCGCTCTGAAAGGCCTGGAGTGTCTTACAGCCACCGCTGCGTCACTGAAGAAGGCTGCGAATTTCGTGGAGACGGAGCGCCAATTGTCCCAGCACGAAGGAGAGAGCGAAAACGGCGGAGAGGAAGACAACATCGCGCCTCCGGACATGGTCCCGGTCGTGTCGTCCACTATGTCGGCGGTCGAGGCGTTTGAGAGCAAGAAGAAGCGCCAAGAGGAGATGGCGACAGGTATTCTCAAGTTCAACGTCAAGCCCAGCGCTGGCGTCGCGTACCTCGTGGCGCACGGCCACATGGGCGAAGGTTCTCCTCGTGATGTGGCTCAGTTCCTGCACGCGCACAACGACAAGCTGGACAAGACGATGGTGGGCGACTACCTTGGAAACGGCGTTCACTATCAAGGCGGTTTCTGTGTTAAAGTACTGCACGAGTACGTGGATATGCTGGACTTTACGGGCTTAGAGATCGACGTAGCTATCCGCCACTTCCTCGCCGGCTTCCGGTTGCCAGGTGAGTCCCAGAAGATCGACCGGATGATGGAGAAGTTCGCCGAGAGGTTCTTCAACGCCTGTCCACCTGGTCTCTTCCCCAGCGCCGACACAGCCTTCATCCTGGCGTTCTCTATCATTATGTTACAGACGGATCTACACAACCCAAGCATCGCGGAGGAGAAGAAGATGGACAAGTCTGGATTCCTGCGGAACAACCGCGGGATTAACGACGGTAAAGATCTGCCTGAAGACTACATGGGTGCTATCTTCGACCGGATCAAGGCCACGCCCATTTCCTTAAAGGAAGACGACGACTTCCGTAGTCGACGTGGAGGAGCAGCTCCTAGTGCGGCCAGTTCGTTGTTTGGAGCTTCCAATGCAACTACAGACCGGATGCGACGTGACGCGTACATTAAAGAGCGCGAGTCCATGGTGCGTCAGTCCGAAGCGCTCTTTAAACGTCGAGTACCGGCGTCAGCAAGAGCCCAGCAGCAGTTTTCGCTCTCTCCTCGTAGCAACCGGCCTTCTTCAGCTGGGGCGTCTCCCTCTCGAGGTGATGGTGTTTCGTCTTTATTAACTCCCGATCCATCGGCGTCCACTTTCCACGAGGTTTCCGGCTACAACGAGCGTTCGCACGTGCGCCCCATGTTCGAGACGCTGTGGGCGCCACTGTTAGCTGCTTGTTCAGTGACGTTCGAGAGCTCTGAGTCCGCCGAAGCGATCCAGTTGTGCTTGGACTCGTTCCGTCACGCCGTTCATCTCTCTGCTAGACTAAGTATGCCAGCAGAGAGAGACGCCTTCGTGACGGTGTTGGCCAAGTTTACAGCTCTCCACACGACCAACTCGCGTCTCATGCGGTCCAAGAACATGGAGGCCATCAAGGCGCTCATCTCCATCAGCGTCAAGGAAGGGAACTACCTTGGGGATTCGTGGCATGACGTTCTACAGGCGATTTCCCAGTTAGCTCGTATCCAGACCCACGCGCAAGGTTTACACGAGCGTTCTGCAGCTGGATCTGTCTCCGGCGATTCCTCGTACTTTAACCGGCAGCCTTCGCCCGGCATGAGCCACTCCAGCTCAAGGAACAGCAGTGGGAGCTCCACGCCATCGTTCAGTATGCTTGGCTCTGCGTCAGGCAGTAAACGTGGCGGCTTGGGGTCGTCGCTCTCGTCGCCTTCCCCGTCGCACCGCGACATCGGTGGACGTGGCAGCGGCTCGGAGCTGGATGAAGCTCAAAGTGCAGCTATCGAGGATGAGAACGCCGCTCGTGTACTGAGCGAGATCGACCAGCTCGCGAGCGACCGCGTGTTCTCCAGTTCTGTGTCACTGAGCGACCAAGCGCTGCAGGACTTCGTGGTTCAGCTCACCGTCGTGTCGCTGTCGGAGTGTTCGGGCGTCGGGCCTTCCGGCGCAGCGGGCGGCTCTCCTCCTCGCGTCTTCAGCCTGCAGAAGCTGGTGGAAGTGGCGGATATGAACATGCGCACGCGCTCTCGTATGGTGTGGGCGGCGACGTGGCAGACGCTGTCCAGACACTTCACTACGATCGGATGCCACGAGGACCTGACTGTGGGTATGTACGCCATCGACTCCCTGCGTCAGCTGAGCATGAAGTTCCTGGAGCGCGCGGAGCTGCGCGACTTCAACTTCCAGCGCCTGTTCCTGGCGCCGTTCGAAGTCATCATGGCGAACGCGACGTCTCTCGAGACGCGCGAGCTGGTCTTACGCTGCGTGGAGAACCTGGTGCTCGCGCGCGTCGGGAACATCCGCTCCGGCTGGAAAACGATCTGGGGCGTGCTCCGTGTAGCTGCCGAAACGTACGCGCCCGGGAGTGAAGACCGCGTGGTGTTGCTGGGTTTCCAAGTCGCGCGTGGCGTGCTGGAACGCCACTTTGACTGCATCGTGGACGTGTTCGTTGACGCCGTGGAATGCTTGCTGGCGTTTGCCGTTTGCGGGTGCGAGGAGGTCGAACGGCAGATGGAGGAGCGTCTCGCGCTGACTCAACTCGGAGTAGACAGCATCGGGCTCCTGCGCCGTGTCTGCATCGAGAAACTCGCGACTGGGGAGGTCATTGAGCCGCTCACGGCGCGCGAGACTGCCGGGTCCCTCTCGGCAGCTGCGGCTCCTGCTGCTGCGGCCGCCGCGGCCGCAGCAGCCAAACAGGCTGCGCGTGTGGGCTTTAAGAAGATCAAGGTGGTAGCGGAAGACCCTGAAATGAGCGCTGATCCGGCTGGCGTTCATTCGCCTTCCAAGCGCGCGTCCATTCGCTACCAGAAGCAGGAATCTGTGCGTTCATTGGAAGAGGAGGTGGCCGAGCTTTCCCCGCGTAGGAAGGTGCTATCGCCTTCTCCATTATCCCCCCGTCGAAGAGCAGGTTCCGTTGAGGCACAGGAGGAAGACATTCAAAGCAGCGAGGTGGCGTACAACGACTCGGCTGCGCACACGCGCATGTGGTGGCCCGTTCTAACTGCGTTGTCCACGCTGGCTGCCGATCGTCGGTTAGACGTGCGTCTGGCAGCTTTGGAAGCCATGTTTGACGCTCTGGAGACGCACGGCAACAAGTTTTCGGCTGGTCTCTGGGGGTTGATCTTCAAGGGCGTACTCATTCCGTTGCTGGACGAACTGCGGCATCTCGAAGTGGTCGTGGAGAAGGGCGCGCAGATGCTACCGAAGCTGCCGTTACCGCCGACGCGCAACCCGTCGACGCGCATGCCCCAGTACACGGCCGGCAAGACGACGGCGACACTGTGTCTGGAGCGATTGCTGGAGTGCTTCGGTCTGTTCTACGATATTGTGGGCTTCCTACCGGAAGTTCTCTTCTTACTTGGCAAATGCATGGATGCTGGCGACGCGGAGGAGCAGCTTGCAGCCGCATCAGCCCACGCACTGGAGGTGATGCTCGTCACGCACGGCCACAAGTTCCCGGAGGACGTTTGGGGCCTCATTTCAGACGAACTGCGTAACGTCATGAAGCGCGCGGAGCCCACGTGGATCTTCTTCGCCTTGCCTCCTGAAGATGAGGGTGAACCTGCTCCTATTCCCATCGACAGTCCGGCTGGAAGCCCACCGAAGTTGTCTCTGTCTCCACGAGCAGCCGATTTCGCGGCGTTTAACCTCACGTCACCACGCCAGCCTTCGCTTCTGAGCATGTATCCAGGCGTCGTGGCGACTTTAGGTTTCACGTTCGCTGCCAGTTTCCCGCCCAAGGTCATCACTGTGGAAGAAGTGGAAGCCCAACGAGTGCCGTCACGCACACATTTGGCTGTGTTATTGGCGCTGCAACGTGTAGCCGGTAACGTGCTGGCTAGCCGTCGGAAGGAGAACTTGTCGCTGAGTGTTGGCCACGCGCGCTCATTGCTGTCGTGCTTACGTGAGAGCTTCCTGTTCGCTCGTAAGGTAAATGACGAGGTGCAGATACGGCGTTACTTGCAGCGCGTTGGCTGGCGGTACGGCATGACGGTACCGTCCTCCAGTGAGCTGCCCAGCTTATTACCGCAGGAAGTCCTGGGCAAGCAGCAGTATCTCCACGTGCTCTTCACGGCGCTAGTTCGGAGCGTAAACAACGCTCAAGTGGCGCCGATCGGGGAGCAAGAAGAGGCTCGTAAGTACATGGCACGGTTGGTACAGGAAACGCTAGAGGAATATCTGGCGTGGACGGGCGTGGCCGAGCAGTATATCGACGAGACAGAGATGCCTGCGGACGCACATCAAAGGGCGGAGAGCTTCACGCCACTATTAGTTGCCACGCTACGGGAATTGGCTGAATTCGACAACACTGAGGTGAGTGGGGATTGTGCGAATTGGTTTTCTATTCGAGTACTAACGTTTTTATTTAATGCTGTAGTTGCAGCGTCATATGCCGTGGTTGTATCCGCTTCTGACGGATCTCGTGATGGTTCCGAATGCCGAAGTGCGGGTAGCGCTATCAAGCGTGTTCAGCAGAGCTGTACGGCAACTCTTGCCTCCTATGTAGGCCGTGATCGAAAGTTGTAGACTTTGGCGAGCATCGTTTGCCGGACGAAGGTGGCTTGTATTGTCGAAGGAAAATTGCTTGCATTACTTATTGCGGGATCGTTGTCATTGAACGTGCAAATGCAGGTCGGTTTCGTTGAAGGCATGCAAGCTGCTTGACGTTGAAGCACAACGGATTGAGCTTCAACTTAGGATTGGGAAAGGCACAAGATGTAGACGAACTCGTGTTCGATGGTGGCAGTGATCAACTTGGCTATCTTGCCGCTGCATACAACGGGTAAACGGGGTGTTTACTACATGTATCGGCGTACCCAGGAAGGGATACAGCTCGATTAGAGTAAAGTACCCGGTAATTGAGACTGTGCAAGCATTTAATGGTGACTACTGAACCGCGTTACGCGCGTCCAGCCAATGCAGCGCTCGAGTACCAATACAGCATCGTTGCCGAGCCAATTGGGCACGCGGACTCCATTGACAGAGCTTCACGGAAGGATCGTTTCAAACGATTCGTTTGGCTTCAACCTGCAGTTGTAGACGTACGGCCCGGAGGAATCAGAACGCGTGAGCCATGCACCTGTAACACTGTTGCCGCGCGGCCGGTCTCTGGGTGACATGGATCACTGTGGACGAATCAAGCCGGAAGCAGGCGCGGCCGGTAAGAAGGTTCTTAAAGAACCTCTAGTTAAACGCCAGCGCGCCCGACGTCACGCCCAGCGCGCACACGAAACCGAGTATGTTGTCGACGAAATTCAACACACTAGCGATCTGATTCAAGCTCTACAGTACACTGTACATGTACTATGTAGTTCTCAATGAACACTGCTCACGCACGAGGTGCTTGCAGCATCATGCTTCGCTCTGCGTGATTCATGCAGCACGAAACGGCCTTCCCAATTACTACAGTACATGAGCATCCACCTTCATCTTTTACTAGTACAGTATACATGTACATGGGCGGTGATGGCGCATCAGTTGGCCACGGAAGTCTCCGATATACATGTACATGTGCAGATCTTTGTCCGTGTGTGGTACGATTCGCCATTGCCGCCGAAAAACAAAGGCGACTTTGCTGTTCGCCCCCGTTTATACTGGATGCGAGTTCTTGCGGCCCAGAGTAAACTCATCTTGACTGTGAAGTTGCCAGGCTTGCAAAGCAAGTTGCATCAATCAAGTGCATGCAAACGTATCCGCGATGCGCTGCGGGAGCCCGAGCTCACATTCGTCCACGGGTGATTGCACAACGTTGCACTTCGAGGGTGCGAGCCCGAATTGCAGACGAAACGGGTCAGTGACCCGGTCACGGCATCGTGAATCACGCTTCGCTGCCGACATGCGATCGCTTTTCAGCGTGATCCTCGCTGATTAATGTTGACAGCTTGGCTGCGTATGTACCCGAATTAAGCGTCTCAACCGCTTCAACCTGCACATGTACGCGTCCAACGTACATGCACTGTAGTCGAGCACCATAGCTTCTTAGCGCAAACAACATGGGTCTCCGTTGCATCCATCGCTTACATCTGTTGAAAGCCCCTCGCGATCGTCGACTGAGTCTGTACGGGGACCTTCTAGGCGTGGCCTCGAGCTCATCCCCGGTGAATGACGCTGCGCTGCCGATCCGCCCGATTAAGACTGTGTTAGTCCCAGTGTAGCTCCTTTCCAATCGCAGGAGGTCTTGTTTAGCAAGCTCTTTTCATCGTAACGCTTGAGCATTCACCTCCGCGGTGCCGGTCCCAGCTCACTCCTGCTTTTGCCTTGAGCTGCTCAAGCTACTCAATCCCTCACTGCCTCCTCTGTCTTGACCATGGCGACCGCACACCACGCTGCGGGCGCAACGCCCAGCAAACTGGACATCCCGACGCGACTTTCGTACGTGAGCGGCACGTCTCAAACCCCTAAGGACCCGGCCGATGCCTACTCCGGCGTGAAGACGCCCGATCCGACCGACATCGAGGGTGGCGCGCTGCGTGAAGGCGGCATGCCCGTGCTGACCAGCAAGGAGAACGTCGGTCTGCTGGCACAGTACGCCGCCGTCGGTATGGTGTACGGTATGCTACCGGCCACGATCTACCCGTTCCTGCAGCAGTACCTGAACTGCTCCGGCGCCCAGGTGACAACGGCGGCTACACTGGTTGTGTTTCCTTGGAGCTTCAAGTGTTTCTACGGCATCCTGTCCGATTGCTTCCCTATCTTCGGCTACCGTCGGCGTCCGTACATGCTTCTCGGTTGGGGGATCTGTCTGGTCATGCTGATAATCATGGCGTGCATGCCCGCCGGCAACCCGTACTACACCGTGCCGTCCGACAGAGATATCTCGCCGGCGAACTACACCCCCGAGATCGTCGCCCGCATCAACTACGACGCATCGTCACAGGGAGCTAAGTACGTTATTCTCATGTTCTTCGCTGCGTTCGGCTACGTGATGGCCGACGTGTGCGCTGACAGTATCGTCGTGGACCTCGCACAGCGCGAACCGTTGGAGAAGCGCGGCAAGACGCAGTCATGCATCTACACTATCCGAACCGTCTTCGTGATCGTCGGTGAGATCATCACGGGCTTCGCGTTCAACGGCGAAGAGTACGGCGGCACCTTCGACTTCTCGTTGACGTTCCCGCAGTTGATGGCTATCATGGCGGTCGTCACGGCGTTGATCATCCCGGTCACGTGGTTCTTCATTAAGGAAGAGAAGCAGGTGAAACCCGACTTCGGCGAGTACATGAAGGCGCTTTGGGACCTCCTGTGCACGCGCGCCATGTACCAGGTGATCGCGTACAACTTCTTCGCCAACATTTTCTCCGGTATCTCGTACACGGCCAGCTCGCCCGTACAGTCGTACATCGCCGGCGTGACGCCCATCAACAGCACCATCAGTGATATCCTGGGCAACCTGCTCTTCATGTTCGGCATCATGATCACGTCCAAGTGGGGCCTCCACTGGAGTTGGCGCTGGATGATCGTTTTCACCGGGGTTTTCGTCATGATTGTCGACGGCATCTGCACGTTCATCACGGTCTGGGACGTCTTCCGCAGCCAGTGGTTCTGGCTGGGCCTGCCGATCGCCGTCCAGGTCCCGTACGGCGTCGGCTGGATGATCTCCAACTTCGTCATCGTCGAGCTGTCCGGTATCGGCAATGAAGGCGCCGTGTACGGCCTCGTCACTGCCACGCACAACGTGGCTTCTCCCTTCGCGACCACGCTGACATTGGTGATCGACCAGCCGTTCAACCTCAGCACCGAGCGTATCCAGAACGACGACCACGCGGTCCGTTCCGATATCACCTACGCGGTGATCATTATGTACGCTATGACAGCGTTTTCGTGGGTGTTCTTGTTCCTGCTGCCCAAGCAGAAGGAGGCGACGCAGGAACTAGTGCGCTCGGGCGGCTCGAGCAAGCTCATCGGCGGCATCACCCTGTTCTACCTCGTCTTCGCGCTGATCTGGTCTGTTATGACTAACATCATGGCCATGTTCGACAGTACTTCGTGCCTCGTGATCGCTGGCGGCAGTGGCTGCTAAGTTGATTAAAATGGTCGTAGCTACGGCACCTATTTCTCTTTAACACGTGAACTTTTACTGTTTTTGTTTACTGACTTCAAGGTACGTGTAGCAGCTATCGACGCTGGACAGGTTAGACTCAAATTGAGACAACCAAGAGAAGAGGATGAACATTAATCTCGACAAGCTACAGCTACGTTACACGTTCACGTAGATCGGATCGAGCCAATTTACGACTGTGAATCAAGTCGCGTCGACAGCGACGCCGTGTATTCAAGATTGGCGCGGAGTCTGCGCTGCGGAGACCGCTGGGGATGCGCTTGATGTGCAATGCGTGGGATCAAGCAGCATGGAGAAGCCTTGCACCCACCTTACTCAACGTCGATCTTAGATTTGTCCGGCTCTGCAGAGATTAGCTTTCCCGTTCGGCGACAGGGGCGTATCCTCTCTCGTCTACATGCTTTGCTCCCTTTGGCTTTTTGGATCTCTTCGTTCAGCAAGACCTGCAAGCATGTTCATGCATGGCTCGACCGCTTTCCATTGCTGTAAAACCACAAGAAATTCCTCGCCGCATACCGGTAGACTCCAAGGTCTCATTTAAAACTCTCATCAATACGATTACAGCAGTCATTCAACGGTGATAGAGGAGCAGTGCAAGAAAAAGAACCTGCGTTGCACGCTTTATGGTCTGAGCGCGGCCATCTTCAGTCGTGAGAACGGCCAGCAGACCTGCAGACGAAAGCAAGCGCATCCCCCCCCCCCCCCCCCCCACCTTGACCTTGCTCACCTGGGACTCCTTGTCACCAAGAGGGAGCTCTGGAGCATTCCAACCTGTAGACGAGTTCGAGGTCGTGAGTGTTCATTTCCCGATTCGCTAGCTCGGCCTCAAGACCTCCAACTGATCATGCCGGGCGTCTCAACCTCAGGCGGCGCCGGTCCCGCCACCGCCGACCTGGACATCCAACGACTGTCGTACGTGAGCGGCACCAAAGAACTGGAAGAAGGCAGCTACGCCGGCGTCAAGACTCCCGATGCGACCGGCCCTCAAGTCGGCGAGTATGAGGGCGGCGCGTTGCGTCCCGGCGGCATGCCGAACCTCATGGACCGGGAGCACCTTGGTCTGCTCTTCGAGTACGCTACAGTTGGCCTGGTGTACGGCCTCCTGCCCGAAACCATCTACCCGTTCATGCAAGAGTATCTCAATTGTTCCGGATCGCAAGTCGCTGCCGCGAAGCAACTGGTTGTGCTACCGTGGAGTTTCAAGGTCTTTTACGGTATCCTGTCCGACTGCCGTCCGATCTTCGGCTACCGTCGTCGGCCGTACATGCTCATCGGCTGGACGATCTGTATCATTATGCTTCTCATCATGGCTATCATGCCCGTTGGCAAGCCGTACTACACGGTCGCGGCGGACCGTGATGTCGCCGTGGCCGACTACACGCCGGAGATTGAGGCGCGTATCAATTACGACGCGCCGTCGGAAGGCGCTAAGTACGTTATCATCATGTTCTTCGCGGCGTTCGGCTACGTCATGTCGGACGTGTGCGCCGACAGTATCACGGTTGAATTGGCTCAACGTGAGCCGATCGCGAAGCGTGGCAAGACGCAGTCGGCCATCTACACGGTCCGTACCGTCATGGTGATCTTCGGCGAACTATTGACTGGATTCTTCTTCAACGGTGAAGACTACGGCGGCACCTTCAACTTCTCACTTACCTTCTCACAGCTGATGATCATCGTGACGGTGCTGTCGCTGCCTGTGCTACCCATGACTTGGTTCTTCATCAAGGAAGAGAAAGTCGAGCCAGCCAACTTCAAGGAGTACATCAGCAGCTTCTGGGATCTGCTTTGCCACCGCGCAGTGTACCAAGTCATCGCGTACAACTTCTTCGCCAACATCTTCGCGGACTTTACGTACACGGCCAGCACGCCCGTGGCCTCATACATGGTTGGTGTCACGCCCATTAACAGCACCATCAGCGATATCCTCAGTAACCTGCTCTTCATGCTCGGTATCATGATCACTTCGAAGTGGGGGCTCCACTGGAACTGGCGTTGGATGATCGTCTGTACGGCCGCGACCGTCATCGTTGCCGACTGTGCCGTCGCGATGATCGTTGTCTGGGACGTTTTCCGCAACCAGTGGTTCTGGCTGGGCCCTCCTATCGTCGTACAGCTCCCGTACGGTGTGGGTTGGATCATTTCCACCTTCGTGACGGTCGAGCTTGCACAGCTCGGTAACGAGGCCGCCGTCTACGGTCTCATTACGACGGTAACTAACGTGGCGTCCCCGTTCGCCACGTCGCTGAGTCTGTTGGTCGACGGACCGTTCGATATCTCCAACGCGCGTGTTCAGGCGGACGATCACTCCGTCCGCATGGACATCACGTACACTATTATCATCATGTACGCCGCCATGGTGTTCGCCTGGATCTTCCTGCCGCTGCTGCCCAAGCAGAAAGAAGACACCCAGCGTATTCTCCGAGAGGGAGGCTCAAGCAAGCTCATCGGCGGCATCACGGTCGCCTACCTGACGTTCGCCATCCTTTGGTCCATCGTGACCAACGTCCTCGCCATTTTCGACAGTACGTCGTGCCTAATCATCGCTGGCGGCACCGGCTGCTAAACGCACAGCAGATCGTAGCGACGCAGTGGTGCTCTCTTGTAGGCCGGACTCCGTTGCATCCGTACTGAAAGCTGCTTGTACAGATCCAATACACGTTTGTAAGTTTCTTGGCTTTCTCATCGACGAGGTCGCGTACGTTGATGGCGGTTCGCGGTGCCGCCGTTCTGCTTGCGCAAATCGTTAGCGTGTGTGTGCTCTGGCGGGCGCGCACCGGCATGGCCGGACCATCCGCGCCGGCGCTGTACGCGTCGCGCGTGAAAGTCATCAGAGAAGGGGCCGAAGGTCTCCAAAGTCTCTGTCCCCGCTCTCTCGACACGCGAGGGACTCGTTTCTTGCGGCCTGTCATCGAGTTGCAGTGGTGCCCGACACAGAATTCACCCGTAGGAGACGGCGCCGCCGCATGCCCATCACGGTTTCCTAGCTGCGGCTGGTTATTCGTCCGCTCTTCGTGCGAGCCGCTGACCCAACGACGCCGGCAAGTCGGGGGCTTGGCGTGCTTGTCCGTGCAGCCTGCAGCTTTAACGCTTTAATCCCTCGCTGCACCGCGAGTCAGTCACTCTTCGTTTCGCCTGCTTCCTCGCAAGACCTCCGGACTCCCAAGTCAAGAGCAAGCATGCCCGTGAACGGACCCAGTATCAACGATTTGGACGCGCGGCTGTCCATCAGCAGCGCCACGTCCAAGGCCAAGGACATTGAGGAGGGCGGATACACTGGCATCAAGACCCCCGATACCACCGGCGCCAAGACCGGCGAGAAGGTCGGCGAGTATGAAGGCGGTGCCCTACGCCCCGGCGGCATGCCGAATCTGCTGAGCAGGGGCTGCATCGGTCTGCTGTTCCAGTACGCCGTCGTTGGTCTGGTGTACGGCGTGCTGCCCGAAACCATCTACCCGTTCATGCAGCAGTACTTGAATTGCTCCGGCTCCCAGGTGGCTGCGGCCAAGCAGCTCGTGGTGCTGCCGTGGAGTTTCAAGGTCTTCTACGGCATCATGTCCGACTGCCGCCCGATCTACGGCTACCGTCGCCGTCCGTACATGCTCATCGGATGGACCATTTGCATCCTCACGCTGCTGGCCATGGCCATCATGCCGATCGGCAAGCCGTACTACACGGTCGCGGCGGACCGCGACGTCGCTGTCGCCGACTACACGGACGAGATCCGGAACCGCATTAACTACGACGCTCCATCGGAAGGCGCCAAGTACGTCATCATCATGCTGTTCGCGGCGTGCGGCTACGTTCTGTCGGACGTGTGCGCCGACAGTATCACGTGCGAACTGGCTCAGCAAGAGCCCATCGACAAGCGCGGCAAGACGCAGTCGGCCATCTACGTGGTGCGTACGGCTCTGGTGATTTTCGGCGAGCTGCTCACGGGTTTCTGCTTCAACGGCGAGGACTACGGCGGCGACTTCAACTTCTCGCTTACCTTCCCGCAGCTCATGATCATCATTACGGTGCTATCGCTGCCGGTGCTGCCCATGACGTGGTGCTTTATCCACGAGGAGAAGGCCGAACCTGCCAACTTCCGTCAGTACATCAGCGACTTCTGGGACTTGATGTGCTCGCGCGCCGTGTACCAGGTCATCGCGTACAACTTCTTCGCCGGCATCTTCGCTACCATCACGTACACGGCCAGCTCCCCCGTGGCCTCGTACATGGTGGACGTCACGCCGATCAACAGTACCGTCAGTGACATCCTCAGTAACCTGCTCTTCATGGCCGGTATCATGATCACGTCCAAGTGGGGGCTTCACTGGAACTGGCGCTGGATGATCATTGCCACGGGTGCGGTGGTTATCGTCGTCGACTGTGCCGTCGCTATGATGGTCGTCTGGGACGTCTTCCGTAACCAGTGGTTCTGGCTCGGCCCGCCTATTGTGGTGCAGCTCCCGTACGGTGTGGGCTGGATCATTTCGACGTACGTGGTTGTGGAGCTCGCACAGGTCGGTAACGAGGCCGCCGTCTACGGTCTCATCACTACCGTGTCCAACGTGGCACAGCCGTTCGCCACGTCGCTGACGTTGCTGATGGACGGTCCGTTTAACATCACCAACGACCGCGTGAAGGAGGACGACCACTCTGTCCGCATGGACATCACGTACACTATTATCATTATGTACGCGTGCATGGCCTTCTCGTGGGTGTTCCTGTTCTGGCTCCCCCGACAGAAGGAGGAGACACAGGAGCTGCTCCGTCGTGGTGGTCACAGTAAGCTCATCGGTGGCGCTACGGTCGCCTACTTGATCTTCGCGATTATCTGGTCGATCATGACCAACATTATGGCCATCTTCGACAGCACGTCGTGCTTGATCATCGCTGGTGGAACTGGTTGCTAAGTACTGTAGTCATGGCCGGTCAACGTGCTTGTTCGTGTGACCGGATAATTGTTGATAATGAAAAGTGCTGATAAATCTTCAACTTGCTAGTCGTAGTACAAAGGAGCTTCATGTCGAAGTGGATGTTTAACAGTCAAGCAATCTGAGCCGACTGACGCAGCTTGTCATGGAAGACACGCGCATGGGCTTTCCACTTGCTAAAGATTTCGAGCAAGAGCAGAGGCAACAGGTATCCTGATATGATAGCACTGATAGATTTCGCTACGCGTAGCCTTCGAGTTCAATTTGAAGTCGTCGTGCAGGAGATCTGCAAACCTGTCACACTTTGACTAAACTGGTAGGTCAGTGACGGTGGCGGTTGAACCTTTGCCTAGCGTCTTCGGGGCCGTGACGTCGCCCGACGTTGAAGGGAAATTGACCAAGTGGCTGCTCTCATTCCTTCCCCATCCGAGCATAAACGGTTGCAGGATGCGATTACTGTGTCGCTTCAAGATCGTCGATGTATTAACGCGTGACGCTCGTCGACCAAGGTAGTTCCAATGAGGCAAAATGGAGCATCGCAGTCCGAGCAGATCCTGAGCTGCTTGATCCCTTGCTGCACAGCATTAGCGAGGGGAACTATAGCAATGCTTGACCTCATTCAGCAGCCTCGATCTAGTTTGCATTGTTCTTTCATTCCTCATTCTTCTCCAAGCCTCGCAGTTGGTTTCTAAGTCATGCCGGCTGCACCAACCGGAAAAGGCACTGGCCCTGCGAACGCTGACATCGATCCTCAACGCTTGTCCCTCGTAAGCGGGATCTCCCAAGCCAAAGATGCCGAAGAGGGCTACGTCGGGGTGAAAACTCCACAACCAATCGGAGCTCCTCCTCCAGGTGGACCCGATGGTGCTCTTCGCGAAGGCGGTATGCCCATTTTGACCAGCAAGGACAACCTCGGCCTTCTGTTCCAATACGCTGCCGTCGGAGTCGTCTATGGAATGCTACCAGCGACCATCTACCCGTTCATGCAAGAGTATCTCAACTGTTCGGGCTCCCAAGTGACGGCCGCTGACCAACTGGTTGTGCTGCCGTGGAGCTTCAAGGTCTTCTACGGCATTTTGTCCGACTGCCGGCCGATTTACGGCTACCGTCGCCGGCCGTACATGCTCATCGGCTGGACGATCTGTATCATTATGCTGCTCGTCATGGCCATCATGCCTATTGGTAAACCGTACTACACCGTCTCCTCCGATCGAGACATCAACGTAGCAGACTACACGCCGGAGATAGAAGCGCGTATCAATTACGACGCGCCGTCGGAAGGCGCTAAGTACGTGATCCTCATGTTCTTCGCGGCGTTCGGGTACGTCATGTCCGACGTCTGTGCCGATAGTATCACGTGTGAACTGGCCCAACGTGAACCTTTGGAGAAACGAGGCAAGACCCAGTCGTGTATCTACACGGTCCGTACGTTCGTGGTCATTCTCGGAGAGATCATCGTTGGTTTCTGCTTTAACGGTGAAGAATACGGCGGCGACTTCGACTTCTCACTTAGCTTCCCTCAATTGATGATCATTATGGTCGTGTTGACGGTGCCGGTTCTCCCCATGACTTGGTTTTTCATCAAGGAGAAGAAGAAAGAGGCGGCGGATTTCAAAGTGTACATTAACAGCTTCTGGGAACTTCTCTGCAGTCGAGCGGTGTACCAAGTCATCGCGTACATCTTCTTCTCCGGCATTTTCGCGAACGTCACGTACACTGCCAGCTCCCCCGTGCAGTCGTACATGGTCGGCGTCACTCCGATCAACAGCACGTTGAGTGACATCCTAAGCAACCTCCTGTTCGCAGCTGGAATCATGATCACGTCCAAGTGGGGGCTCCACTGGAACTGGCGCTTCATGATCGTACTAACGGGTGTCGTAGTCATGGTGGTGGACTGTGCGTGCTCATTGATCACTGTGTGGGACGTCTTCCGCAGTCAGTGGTTCTGGCTAGGCCCACCGATTGCTGTGGAACTCCCGTACGGCATTGGATGGATCATTTCCACATTCGTGACGGTAGAGTTAGCTGGATTGGGCAATGAAGGCGCAGTGTACGGCTTAATTACGACGGTGAGCAACATCGCTTCCCCGTTCGCGACGACCTTGACGCTTCTGATCGATGGACCGTTCAATATCACGAACGTCCGTGTGCAGACCGATGATCATTCGATCCGCACCGATATCACCTACACGATCATCATCATGTACGCTATGACGGTTTTCTCTTGGGTTTTCCTGTTTTTACTACCCAAGCAGAAGGCGGAGACACAGGAGCTCGTCCGTAAGGGAGGACACAGTAAGCTTCTGGGTGGAATCACTGTGTTCTACCTCATGTTCTCGCTCGTGTGGTCCATCCTGACCAACATCTTGGCTATCTTCGATAGTACCTCGTGCTTGATCATTGCGGGTGGGACTGGCTGCTAAACGAACGGAATATCTGGCGTAACCTTTGACGTTGGTGTGGAAGTAAACGGGATACCTACTGTCATCGCGTCGTAGTTTTACAGTACCAGTTTAGGCAGCGGACTACAAGAAAACACATTCCGTCATGTCATTCACACTGAGTGAACGTCGAATTTGGATCCCTCATCCATAAGATACTGATTGTGTTGTCTTTTGATGGGATCCCCAGATAATTTCAGTAGAAAGCGAGGCGAACTAATTTTTCTCACTCTTCGCTTACAAAAACAACGATGCCGACCTGCAAGAGATTCTTCAAAATTCTGCTGATGAAGTTCCTGTGTACTTAGATGTGAACAATTCCATTGACAGAAAAAAAGCTTGGTCAGAACAAAAGAAAAAAAAGAGTTATCTTTCAGAATCTGACCAGTCAAAACTACTGTAGTTTTTCCAATGAAGGCTCGAACTCTGTCCGACAATGTATCAAGTCCCAAGTTGTCAATCTAACCACCTATTTACTATTGTCCACATCTCCGATTAAAGAAAATCTCTCATCATTCCAAAACTTGCCGCGTCGTGGAAAACATGGTGCGGCTAGAGCTGTTCTGCGCCGTAGTTGGTGCCCAAAGGAGCGAATTTTCTGTCAAAATCAATGCGAACGAGTCGGTGACCTCCTTGAAGATCGCGGTCAAGATACAGAAGCCGGATATCCCATGTCCTTCTCATAGTCTTCAACTCTTCTTGCCTAAGAAAAACGGTGAATGGCTGCGAAATGGTGATCACTTAAACACGATGCTAGACACCTCGTCGTATACGGAGATGCACGCGTCGTGGACGCTGAACCAGTCAACCCTCTTTGGTCCAAATGTTCCTCTCGGAAAGGAAGTGATCCACGTACTGGTGGTAATTCCGCAACAAGAGCAGATAAACTATGCACGATACCAACAGACACTAGAAGACGGCGTGTTCTGCCCATGCAGTGATGAATTATTCTCCCAAACCCCCACAGCTGATGGTTGGCTCGAGCTTCCGATGCTGCTGCTCTACATTCGGTCTTCGTACAAGTTCATAGCAGCTAAAGCTCTATCGAAGGAGGATCTAACCCGCCGGAAGTATGTGACCATCACGGGGACACCAGGGATTGGGAAGTCGGTGTTTCTCTACTATGTGATGTGGAAATTGATCAAAGACAAGAAGCGGGTGTTGTTTCTCACTTTAAAGCCACCGATTTACTTCAATGGTGAGTCTGTTATGGTCTGCAATCAATTGCCTTGCCGTAGCAATAGGCACTTCTGGTCGCCCGAATTGTGGTGTCTTGTGGATTCGGTGGCCCCAACGACGATTGCTGGTCTCCCTATTCATTACTGCTCCGTTCTTCTGGCAAGTACACCGAGAAAGGAGTATTGGTGACTTCAGAAGCTCGTTCCAACTCCGGAAGTGTTCTACATGCCACTGTGGAGCGAAGACGAACTGTCGAAACTTGCGCCTTTGTATCCACAAGCTGCAAGTGTGTGGAAGGAGCGGCTGAATTGCTTGGGTGGAGTCCCTCGTCTAGTTTTGGAAGACATTCAAACCGATCCAGAAGCTTTATTGACGGCAGCATGTAACGATTGTTCGGTGGACGATTGCACCGTGGTGATTTCTATCCATCACGAAATCAACCCTGTGATTCAATCGTTAATCCACATTCACAGTGAAGAACCGTGCCAGTATCAAGACCATAAAGCTGTCTATGCCTCGGAATTGGCGGTACAAGTGATTGCTCGAACAAAATGGTGATCGGATCGCAAAAGGATGTACAGTTTTCTCATTTGTTTTAATGCAATCCACAAGGGTTTCAATCCGCTCTTGGAATCGCTCTGACTACACTTTCGAGCTGTACGCGATGGAGTTGTTGGAACGCGGCGGGACTTTTGTATACCGAAAGTTGCGGTCTGCCATTGGAATGCGAATGCAGAGCGCTATAAAACGCAAAAGAGGCTACAGTTTAGATGAAGGAGAGGAAGAACTGACAATTCCAGCGTCGCAGGGTCAAATAGTGGAGTGTGTGGAAAGAGACCAACAGTCCGATCAGCTGTACGTGCCACGACACCGAATTCTGCTGCCATTGACGCGTGGATGCCGAATGTCGGTGGGTTTCAAGTGACAGTGGGGAGAAGCCGTGACATTAGGGACGGCGCTGCTGAAAATGTGGAGAAACTGGGTCTGAATGGCAATCGACTCTACTTTCTGCTCCCACCACTGTACTACGACTCGTTCACCCAGAAAACACCTCTATCCATCGAACAGTTTGCTATCTGTATCCCATACCCTAAAGATTTTTCCTCTTTAGAGGAAGAGTCTTCCTCTTCGGTAGATGATTAAGCAGTTCGTGGAAGTAAACGAATTAAACCCTCTTACGAATCCTAGAAGTGAAAAATTCCAGACCGCTGGCTATCCTTAAATTTACCGCCTATACCTGTTAGAACCTTCGATATGCTCTTAACCTGGTTACTACTGTGCTGTCGAGTGTTATGCACACTTCCAAAACTTACGATATAAATATCCAGAGAGCCTTCGATTTTCCAGCAGCGATGACCACAGTCGCCTTCGTGGTGCTTGCCCCCTACCCATACGTCGGCGGTGGCGCTCAGGAGAACAAAGTACTCTCTAACTTCATTGAAGTCTTCACAGCTGTCGAGAAAACCTCGGAGGAAACCTCGGAGGAAACCTCGAAGGAAGCATCGGAGGAAGCATCGGAAGAAACGTCAGAGGAAACGTCGGAGGAAACCTTGCAGCACAGCGTCCACGTTATTTTACAACCAAACTTACAGTGGTCCAACCACGGCGTTTTTGATTTGAACAAGAAAAATAATGGCAAATGGGTTGCTCTTGCCAAGGTGGAAGAAGAAAAGGCAGCTTTGGGCTACAAGTATACTTACAAGATCCTCGAGGTTTATCCACGGCGAAGGAGAAAGGGTGTGGAAACAAGACCTGGTGGTGGATTCAACATTGGGCTTCAAAAGTAAGCCCCCCAAAAACATCTACAAACTCACGGAGTCCGAGTGTATTCTTTTCAAGAAACTGCCTGACGGTAGCCTAAGCGAACGATGGGCAAGATGTCTTCGTTGTCCGCCCAATGATTGGCAATACTACTGGAAGGTGCTGGAGGTGTTTCCCGATGGGGAGGGCAATTCTGTTGGGTCGAAACTAAGGGGGGTACCAAAAACTCGCCTGGAGAGTGCATGAGTTTTGAGAGGTGAAGAACTTGCTATCAAATGGAAGATCAAACCATCGAGCTTCGTCTTTGGATATTCTACAAAAGTATCCGACGACAAGATCACCCAAGAAGAGAAAGCCAAGTAGGAAAATCAATTGAACACACAAGTGACCGTACTGCCACTACTGCGGTGGCACAACAGCAACGAGATCCCGCAGTATGGTTTTTTTTTCGCAACACGCTACTGCATCATAAGACGACGGTTGAAAAGTTGAAACAACTGGACACCGATGGAAACATTGTCTACACCCACATCTTCGATCCGGACGTCGTATCACTTTATGTGAAAGTAGCGACGAAACCAGAGCTACTCTTCTCTGTATACGCCACTGCGATACTGGATATCGCTCAAAAGGAAGACAAGAAGAAACTGCCTTCCATCCTATCCTCCTCGTACTGTTTCCAAGAGAGCGATGAAAATGCTGTCATCAATAAGCTCTTCGCGCTCAACAGCAAAATCAACAAGGTGCTTCACTCCCGACTGCCGAGCGCTGGGTACTTTTCGGAGTGCAACACGCTGCTCCTGTACGATGAAAAATACTGGGAGAAGCTCAAGTTTTACCACGGCAAAAATGAGATTATGCCCATCGTGAGACGCCTTGTCAGCGAGGAGAAAAAAAAAGCGTTATTCATTGAGGGAGCCTTGCAGACAAGTGTTCCTTCACGAATGGAACCGTGGCAAAATTGTCAAGATGAGCAATGTTTCGAAGTGGATTTCTTTCGTCACTTGGAAAAATGTTCTCAAGTGCCTTTGACACCTGTTGATTGGGGATATCGAGTCTACTCCGCGATCTCACCGTACATCTCAAGCGGTGAGAAACGATTCCTCAAGGATATCTGCGCGTTGTGGATATACTACAGCCCAACTCTTTCTTTTAAGAACTATGCAACGGTCGACAAGAAATCATTCCGTGATTTCATTCACAGTGGATATGACGATCACCTACAAAACGATGAAGCCAGCCTTAAAACGATTCTTAAAACCCTCAAGGAATACCCGCTTACCGAGACATGGAAATTTAGCAGGAAGAAGCTTTGGAATTTTGTGGCGGGAACAGCAGAGTCTTGCGGTAAAATCTACAAAAACCACATCGTCTCCTGGTGGAGGGAAAATTCTCATACACCCGCTGACGAGGATGAAGGAGTGTCATTCAACCTGGACTGGTTGTTCGATATGGGGATCTTGCCGTGAATGAAAATGCTAAAGCGAACGAAGACCTTCCTCCCCTGATTTGATTTGGGATCTGCGTATCAAGAAGACTTTGCTATCAACCCCCCAACAACCTGACGGCCTTCTTGAAGTTATTTTCTTTTCTGCTGGAATTACGTCTATTCAAGAACCCAACAAATTACGAACTCAGAAACCATTCCTTTCACACGTACAATTTACGGAGGCACCGGTATCGAATTCCTGTTCCCAAACTTAGTTCAATTGCGTAATATACATATTTCATGCTTGAAAGAGAGAGTTTTTGTGTTGTCGACAGTACTTCTTGAAAGTTTTGCAGAACAAAAAACAAGGAGAAATGGTCAGAATCTGTCCATTTAATCAGGCCACTGCAGTATTAAACTAGTGACCTGCTACAGAAACGACTCTCCATTCCGGAACTTGCCGCCTCGTGGAAAACATGGTGGAGCTGAAGCTGTTCTGCGCCGTAGTTCGTGCCCACAAGAGCGTATTTTCTATCAAAATCAATGCGAACGAGTCGGTGATCTCCTTGAAGATCGCGATCATGATGGAGAAGCCGGGTATCCCATGTCCTTCTCATAGTCTGCAACTCTTCTTGGCCAGGAAAAACGGCGAATGGCTGCGAAATATCGATCACTTAGACACGAAACTGCAAAGCGAGCCGAACACCTCGTCGTATACGGAGATGCACGCGCGGTGGACGCTGAATCAACCATGTTCCCCTCGGAAAGGAAGTCATCCATGTATTGGCGTTATTTCCGCAGATAAACTCTGCGCGATACCAACAGACGCTAGAAGACGGCGTGTTCTGCCCGTGCAGTGATGAACTATTCTCCCAACTCCCCACAGTTGATGGTTGGCTCGAGCTCCCGAGGAGCAGAAAGTAGAGTCGATTGCCATTCAGACCCAGTTTCTCCACATTTTCAGCAGCGCCGTCCCTAATGTCACGGCTTCTCCCCACTGTCACTTGAAACCCACCGACATTCGGCATCCACGCGTCAATGGCAGCAGAATTCGGTGTCGTGGCACGTACAGCTGATCGGACTGTTGGTCTCTTTCCACACACTCCACTATTTGACCCTGCGACGCTGGAATTGTCAGTTCTTCCTCTCCTTCATCTAAACTGTAGCCTCTTTTGCGTTTTATAGCGCTCTGCATTCGCATTCCAATGGCAGACCGCAACTTTCGGTATACAAAAGTCCCGCCGCGTTCCAACAACTCCATCGCGTACAGCTCGAAAGTGTAGTCAGAGCGATTCCAAGAGCGGATTGAAACCCTTGTGGATTGCATTAAAACAAATGAGAAAACTGTACATCCTTTTGCGATCCGATCACCATTTTGTTCGAGCAATCACTTGTACCGCCAATTCCGAGGCATAGACAGCTTTATGGTCTTGATACTGGCACGGTTCTTCACTGTGAATGTGGATTAACGATTGAATCACAGGGTTGATTTCGTGATGGATAGAAATCACCACGGTGCAATCGTCCACCGAACAATCGTTACATGCTGCCGTCAATAAAGCTTCTGGATCGGTTTGAATGTCTTCCAAAACTAGACGAGGGACTCCACCCAAGCAATTCAGCCGCTCCTTCCACACACTTGCAGCTTGTGGATACAAAGGCGCAAGTTTCGACAGTTCGTCTTCGCTCCACAGTGGCATGTAGAACACTTCCGGAGTTGGAACGAGCTTCTGGAAGTCACCAATACTCCTTTCTCGGTGTACTTGCCAGAAGAACGGAGCAGTAATGAATAGGGAGACCAGCAATCGTCGTTGGGGCCACCGAATCCACAAGACACCACAATTCGGGCGACCAGAAGTGCCTATTGCTACGGCAAGGCAATTGATTGCAGACCATAACAGACTCACCATTGAAGTAAATCGGTGGCTTTAAAGTGAGAAACAACACCCGCTTCTTGTCTTTGATCAATTTCCACATCACATAGTAGAGAAACACCGACTTCCCAATCCCTGGTGTCCCCGTGATGGTCACATACTTCCGGCGGGTTAGATCCTCCTTCGATAGAGCTTTAGCTGCTATGAACTTGTACGAAGACCGAATGTAGAGCAACAGCACACCACTGTACTACGACTCGTTTACCCAGAAAACACCTCTATCCATCGAGCAGTTTGCTATCCGTATCCCATACCCTGAAGACTTTTCCTCTTCAGAGGAAGAGTCTTCCTCTTCGGAGAAGAATTAAGCAGTTCGTGGACGTAAATGAAATAACCCCCTAGGTACATGTATCGTTGTCCAAGTGTCTTGATGAGCAAGCATCTGTGCTTCAAGGCTTAGGACAGACTTGGCTGGTCTCACCTCATGAGTCTCGGTGCCGTCTTGATGGTCCCGAGGTGATGGCCCACGTATCCTATCCGAGTTGTACAGTAAACGAAGCTGCTGTTGAGTCCGTGGCGTCATCATGCTCTTCATCCGCAATGCCTTGCGCCGGGGAGCTCATTCTGCTCAAATTCACTCGTCGCGTCTCGTTCATTGCTCAATTAGCGTCGGTCCGCACAAGTCTCCACCGCAGTCGCCATGCCCTTAGCCGCTGACGTCGACGTTCCCAAACGTTTGTCCTTCTTGAGTGGCTCACAGACGAAAGACATTGAAGACGGTTATGTCGGAGTAAAGACACCCCAACTCGAGGACGGTGCTCTCCGTGAAGGTGGCATGCCCGTACTAACCAGTAAGGAGAACCTGGGTCTTCTCTTCCAGTACGCCACGGTGGGACTCGTGTACGGCCTTCTACCTGAAACCATCTACCCGTTCATGCAGAACTACCTCAACTGCTCCGGATCTCAAGTTACCGCGGCAAAGCAGCTCGTCGTTCTACCTTGGAGTTTCAAGGTCTTCTACGGCATTTTGTCTGACTGCCGCCCGATCTACGGATACCGTCGACGCCCCTACATGCTCATCGGCTGGGGGATCTGCTTCATTATGCTGCTGGTCATGTGCATCATGCCTATCGGTAAACCCTACTTCCTTGTCTCTTCGGATCGAGATATCGCCGTCGCGGACTACACGCCGGAGATTGAAGCTCGAATCAACCACAGCGCACCAGACGAAGGCGCCAAGTACGTCATCATCATGTTCTTCGCAGCGTTCGGATACGTTTTATCCGACGTTTGCGCCGACAGTATCACCGTTCAATTAGCGCAACGTGAGCCGATCGACAAGCGCGGCAAGACTCAGTCCTGTATCTACACGGTGCGAACGGCAATGGTGATCTTTGGGGAGATCTTGGTCGGTTTCTTCTTCAACGGCGAAGAGTACGGAGGCACGTTCGACTTCTCCCTGAGTTTTCCTCAGTTGATGATCATTGTGACTGTACTCACACTACCCGTGTTCCCCATGACCTGGTACTACATCCACGAAGAGAAAGCTCAAGCCGCCGACTTCCGCGGGTATATCACCGACTTCTGGAACTTGTTGTGTTCGCGCGCCATGTACCAGATCATCGCGTACCTCTTCTTCGCTGGGATCTTTGCCAACATCACGTACACGGGTAGTACGCCTGTTGCGTCGTATATGGTGGGCGTCACCCCCGTGAACAGCACGTTGAGTGATATCCTAAGCAATCTCCTGTTTGCTGCCGGTATCATGATCACGTCCAAGTGGGGATTGCATTGGAACTGGCGCTGGATGATCGTCGCAACGGGCGTCGTAGTGATCATTGTGGACTGTACAGTCTCCCTCCTTGTCATTTGGGACGTTTTCCGAAGCCAATGGTTCTGGTTGGGGCCACCGATCGCCGTTCAGCTGCCGTACGGCGTGGGGTGGATCATTTCGACGTTTTGCGTCGTCGAATTGGCCCAAGTGGGCAACGAAGCGGCCGTCTACGGCCTGGTCACGACCGTCTCCAACGTGGCGCAGCCCTTCGCTACATCGATCACCCTCGCGATCGACGGCCCCTTCAACGTTACCAACGAGCGAGTCCAAGCCGATACCCACGCCGTCCGCACCGATATCACGTGGACTATCATAATTATGTACGCCATGACCATTTTCTCATGGGTTTTCCTCTTCCTGCTGCCCCCGCAGAAGGCCGAGACGCAGGCTCTCGTTCGCAAGGGCGGGCACAGCAAGCTCATCGGCGGGGCGACGACGTTCTACCTGATCTTCGCTATCATTTGGTCCATTATGACCAACATCATGGCCATGTTCGACAGCACGTCGTGCTTGATCATCGCGGGAGGCACAGGCTGCTAACGTCCGTTTCGTCGACGCGTTTGTGGAAAACGGGCTCAATTGGACGTTCAGAATTGGTATTTTGCTTCTTCTACTGTTTTTTTCTTGGATTGATTGAAGTGATGGTAATACATGTACATGTATCGGATGCATCTCGATCAGAGAGCACGCAGTAAATTACATGTAGAAAGCAACGGGATCTAAAACTTTGGTGAGCGACAGCCGTCGAGCATCAAAAATGTCCGTCAGAACCATCCGCTGGGATCGCGTGTATCATATAGTGGCCAAAGGCGGTTTACCACCTGGAATCAGTCAAGCACGCCATGCGGGCGGTGGCTGTGATCGAATGTCTGTCAATGCCGCCTACGCAGCGCCTCCTGGTCGTACGTGTACACGTAGAGTCTTTGATGGGCAAGCATGCAGCTGTCCTCCTGCTGAGTCTCGAGACTCACCGGCCCGGTCTCAGCATGAAGCAGGAGAAACCCAACGTGCGTCGGTTGCACGGTCTCTCGCTGTCCATTCGTCGCGTTCGTCAAGTTCGAAGCGCGACAAGCACCCGGTTTTTGCAATTCTGCAATTCATGTCGGAAAATGGAGGCTGTTTGGCCTCAAACTTCGACGTACCCGATGGCATGAGCAATTTGCCAAAGCAGGCGTTGAAATCCCCATTCACTGCTGTTGAGTCGGTTCCACTGGAACCGACTCGGAACTTCCAGCTCTTCGACTTTGGCGCCGTCCGTCTACCCGGTTCAGTCCTCAAATTTCGTCGGTGCACGCAGACGATGACCATCAGCATCAATGCAGGCGACGTGGATATCCACAAGCGGTTGTCCTTGGGGTCGCAAGCGAAGGATGTCGACGGCGGATATACCGGTAACAAGACCCCCGAGGGTGGTGCTCTACGCGAAGGTGGCATGCCTGTGCTCACCAGTAGGGACAATATCGGCCTACTCTTCCAGTACGTTGTCGTCGGTCTCGTGTACGGTCTTCTCCCCGCAACGATCTACCCGTTCATGCAGAACTACCTCAACTGTTCCGGAGCTCAGGTGACTGCCGCCCAGCAACTCGTCGTTCTACCGTGGAGTTTCAAGGTCTTCTACGGCATTTTGTCTGACTGCCGGCCGCTATTCGGCTACCGTCGCCGTCCGTACATGCTCATCGGTTGGGGCGTGTGCTTCGTTATGCTGTTAGTTATGTGCATCATGCCCATCGGCAAGCCGTACTTCACTGTGGCTTCCGACCGGGACGTTGACATCGCGGACTACACCCCCGAGATCGAAGCCCGTATCAACTACAGCGCCCCGGACGAAGGTGCTAAGTACGTTATCATCATGCTGCTGTGTGCAGTCGGATACGTTTTATCCGACGTTTGCGCCGACAGTATCACGTGCGAATTGGCTCAACGCGAGCCGCTCGACAAGCGCGGGAAGACGCAGTCGTGCATCTACACGGTGCGCACGGCAATGGTAATCTTCGGGGAGATTTTGGTCGGTTTCTTCTTCAACGGGAAGGACTATGGTGGCGACTTCGACTTCTCCCTGAGCTTCCCGCAGCTGATGATTATTGTGACTGTGCTCACGGCTCCCGTGTTCCCGATGACGTGGTTCTTCATCAAGGAGGAGAAGGCCGAAGCCGCCAACTTCCGAGAGTACATTACCAACTTCTGGAACTTGCTCTGCTCACGCGCCATGTACCAGATCATCGCGTACCTCTTCTTCTCCGGTATCTTTGCCAGTATCACGTACACCGGGAGCTCTCCCGTGGCGTCCAAGTTGGTCGGTGTCACCCCGATTAATAGCACGTTGAGTGACATCCTCGGTAACTTACTGTTCGCTGCCGGTATCATGATCACGTCCAAGTGGGGGCTCCACTGGAACTGGCGCTGGATGACCGTCGCGACTGGAGCTGTGGTGGTTATCGTGGACTGTACGGTCTCCCTTCTCTGTGTCTGGGACGTATTCCGAAGCCAGTGGTTCTGGTTGGGCCCCCCTATTGCCGTTCAGCTCCCGGTCGGCGTGGGGTGGATCATCTCGTCGTTCTGTGTGGTTGAATTGGCTCAAATCGGCAACGAAGCGGCCGTGTACGGCCTGGTCACGACCGTCTCCAACGTGGCGCAGCCGTTCGCGACGTCGCTGACCCTCGCGATCGATGGCCCGTTCAACGTCACTAACGAGCGCGTGCAGGCGGACGACCACTCAGTCCGCTCCGACATCACGTACACCATCATCATCATGTACGCAATGACCATCTTCTCGTGGGTTTTCCTCGTCTGGTTGCCTCCCCAGAAGGCGGAGACGCAGGAGCTTGTGCGCAAGGGCGGACACAGCAAACTCATGGGTGCACTGACTGCGTGTTATTTGAGCTTCTCGTTGGTTTGGTCCATTATGACCAACATTATGGCCATGTTCGACAGCACGTCCTGCTTGATGATCGCTGGCGGAACCGGGTGCTAGAGTTTAATCTGCTGTGAGGAAAGAACACGCCGTTGTTCATCACTTGTTAATGCACACTCGTTCAATGTTTGTATAGTACTTTTTCGTAGTGGTAACGTGAATTCGGATCATCCGGTAGGGATGCTCAGTTTTCCGATAGGCGGTAAGATTCCGAAGGTATAGGCCACGATGATTAGGTAGAACGAGCGGCACGTACTAGTAGGGGGGTTCTCACTTTGCTTTTTGCATCGAGAACCCGCCTCACCACGCCCTCGAGTTTGTCATACAAGCCCAATACAACACAAAGCAAATTGCCCCATCAAGATCTGGACGAGTGAGGAAACACGCTCTCTCGACGTCTTCGAAACACTCGCTCAATCATTGAATCAATGAGCAGGATGCGTCTCGCCACGTCGATCCTCTCTAGAACTTGATGTGCAAGCACAGCAACAGCTTTGTGATCGACCAGGATCAAAAGGAGGTCAGCTCGCTGTCAGTGCCTGGTCGTCGGGGATCTCCACGCACCAGTCCAAACATCGGACTCCGTGAACAGCGTGATAAAAATGATAAGCTTTCTAAGCTGTCACGCGTCATGCCGAAAGCTGAACAACTTCGCATTACGTTGAAAGGCATGACACCAATAGCAACCAGAGAACCAGAGAGCAGAGTAGCGTTAGATGTGGCTCCAAGAAGCGTGCTGCAGACGCAGGACTCGTCCTGCCAGGAGGTGAAGAAATGGAGTCAAAGAAGAACATGGAGACAAGAAATGGAGTCACGTACCGATGAAGTTAAGCGGCCTACAAGGTAGTACTTTGTTGTTGTGTCAGTCGTACCACCTTCATCTGTTTGGTTGCGTGTCAACGGTGCAGAAATGCATGAAAAGAGAAGAATTTCACGGATCAAGAAGATACGGATATGCCCATCGAGCCCAACAAGCTCTTGACCACACAAGCAAAAGACAAAGCTCCAAATTGGTCAATCAGCACCACTTTTTACATGTAAAACCCGTTCCCAATTTTCCTACTTTCAGTCCGTGCTGGACGTCCCTCACATACATGTACTCGGGTCTGCAGATACAGCATAGATGCCATACCCCCTTAAACTAGCCGCCACAATCTCCATAGCCAATGCAGAGCAAGAGGACGTGGAAGCACCCCGTCGGGTGTCTGTAACCACCACCACGCGATAATCTTGCCAATGCCAGAATGCTGCCAATGCGACGTGCCAACTCAGTTGTCTTGAGCCCTTCGGATCTTCTTAAACTCCCCTCGATCAGCACTTGCCTTCTCACGCTTTCTCCCACCACCAACACGTCTCTTGGCAGCTGTGAATTCGTGTCCTGGTACTTTCGTTAAACCTTTCAACGCAATTTCCTGGAGTTCAGCCTTCGGCATCACTCTAGCTACCATATCTCCTCTGCGATCACGAGACTCCAGGTCAATGGCCATTAGAGCCGTGGGCAGCCACGCAGACTCCACAAGACTGGCCAAACCCGCAGCCACGTCCTCGCTCAAGAATGGGAACGTGTCACAGTTGATCGATCGAAAGCACAGGGTGAACACCATCTCCACTTGACTTGTCTTTTCTTCGGTGCATCCTCCTGCCATGCTCCGTTTGGAATTGCCCATATCCTCAGCTTCCCAGCCACACCAGGACTCTGCATCGCTGCTATCCGACCCGATCACACGCGATACACTACTCGTGGAGTCGGCATCCGATAAATTATCACTCAAAGGGGAGGCATATATGAAACGACAGACGCCATTCACCTCTTCTCCAACGTCCATGTCAATGCGAATGACATCGCTATCGGCCATTTTACTCAGAGGATCCCCAGCTGAGTCAAAAAGAAACCAAGCCGTTAGTTCCTTCGTCGCGACCTGGGTAAACTCACTCTCCAAAAGACTGGGTTTTCACTTTAACCAGCAACAACGACACCTTGTTGTTAAGGTCCTCCCCGTCTTCTCGTTCAATTCGCTCTCTGACTGCCTTTTAAACAGCGGAATCAGCAGATAAGCTCCGTTTTGGCCCCGTGGAAAGACACCTGCGGCCCGACGCCCCAGCAAATACCACAACGTGTCCTCATCCGGTTCCAGCACCAACTGCACGAAGTGAGTAAACCCCACGTACCAGTCCTTCCACTTCGACAACCACTGCACAAAAGTTGTTTTTGCATCGGCTGAGGTTGTATCTCCCTCTTCGTGTATAGCTGCATCTTCTCGACTTGTAACACTTCCAGAAACTTCTCCACAGGAACTAGCTCGCCAATACGTCCGTTGTCTACACACCCGTAGTCGTCCATCACACACTTGTCCATCACGAGTAGCATCAGAATACAAGCCACTACTTCTTCAACCCCACCAGAGTCCAGCACGTCGCTCAAAATTAACTTCTTCAGCTGAGGTAAAATGTACTTGACGAGACCATCATTGCACTCGTACCAGACTTTAACCGCTCCGAACGTGAGCACAGGCTCCGAAGTGTAGCTGCTGAGGAAGGCGTCTCTCTTGAAAGTCACATAGGCCAAAGTCGCCATGAAATTTGCCACAGCTCGAGACGCCAATGCCGACGTCGAACATGGACGCACACCCAGTCTGCACAGCATGGACGCGACACCAAACATGGTGTGGACGGTGAAGTGGCTTTCCCTCCATGGGCCCACCCCCAGCATCAGCTTATTGGCTGCGAACGTGACCATTTGACTCTTATCGACCCTTGTAGAGCGCCACAACAGCCGCCCCATGCGCTTCAATGCGTCCCAAGCCTCGTTCTCGTCTCCAGCCGCCACAACACGCTTGTACACAGTCAGCTGGTCGCTCATTGAGACCTCCTTTTCTGTTTCTTCCTTGGCTACGTCAGTAGCTCCCAACCCGTAGTTGCTCTCCCGTTTCTCGTTTGTCTTATCGTCCGAGTTACGCGTATCCATTAACACACCTTTCACGTCTTCAAGTTGATCCCGACAATACTGCTGCCAACACGCGTCCATAGTGTGAGTCAGCACAAAAGGTCGGAACGACGGCAGGTTTCGGCTGAAGTAGCTACCACGACAGGACGAGTCCACCTTGTGAGGTGGCGGCAATGGGTCAGGAGGCGTCATTCTGGGGTTTGTATCCACCAGCACGCCGAAAATCGCTCCCTCCTTGCCAATACTATTGTTCACCGAAACGAGAGCGCGTTGCAGCGTCTGAAAATGATCCAATCCGCTCGTGGTGTTGTCCACCAGGTGCCTCGCCTCGTCGATCACTACCAGCACCAGTTTATCACTCGCTTTCTTCTTTCTGCTAGCTGACTTGTCCGTCGCCTTGGCTTCTTGATGCTTCAGCGTTTCTTCCAATGCTTTTGCCACTACACCATCCGTCGTCGTGTCCGTGAAAAGTCCCAGCCATTGCGTCTGAACAGTGTCCCAGTGGTCGATCGCGTAGTGGAATATCGCCTTTAACCGCTTGGCGATGCCTTGGACAGTAGACCCTTTCTCGAACAGCCAGTCGATGAGCTCGGGTGTAGCCTTGGGATACCCCGTCGAGTTACGCATACGAATGCACGTGTACAGCACCTTCATGTTCAGCTCTTGGTCGTCCTTTGCCTTGACCGCGAGCTCCCGAATCATCCGACTCTTGCCGAAGCCAGAGCTCTGCGCGACTTCCACAGATGGGGCCTTGAAGTCACTTGGACCATATACGTTGTAGCACCGCCGGAGATACTGGGCGAACTTGACGTGAGCATTGCCAACGTACTTGGTTTCGGTGAACGCAAGCCTGAGCTGTCGAATTTCTCTCGGTGTCTGGACGCCGGAGGAGACGCTGTCGACCTGTATTCTTTTATGAGCGCTCCTGCCACCGCGGCTGCAACAACGTTATCTTCCTTTTTAGAAAGATCGTACGCATCTCCGATTCTTAAGTGCATAATAGCCTCGATCTTGTTGAATTGGTTTTGGAGCTCGCTTGGGTCGATGAAAGATCTTAGGTCTCTCGCCTTAACGACGACTGCCTTGGTCAACTCCTTCTTGTTACGAAACTCCAATTGCAATCGCTGGTAGATCTTTTTGTTCACGAAATCTGCCATCTTCTGCGGGTTAAGCTGACTCGGTCCAGAGTCCTATCCCCATACGACGGTAACAACATAAGTACACAAACGGATACCCAGCAACATGAGTAGGAGGAGAGAGATCCGCGACTTCCAGCAGATAGCGAACCTGTGCTGCTGACGCAGGAGGGGCCCTGTTGTCCTCCATTTACACGGCCCCTTCTTTCTTCTTTGCCGGAAATTCTCTTGTGCAGCACAAGATTTTGCTATATTCATTTCCTTAGCCAATCCCTATTCCTAGGAAGCGGTGAGTCCACATCTTTCTTTCTTGCAGAAAAAGCAGAGGCCCCGAACAGACTGCTCATAGCCAATGGGCGGTTCAGCTGCAGCCATGGAGCGGGTCAACTCCTCTCCTGCGTCAGCAGCACAGGTTCGCTATCTGCTGGAAGTCGCGGATCTCTCTCCTCCTACTCATGTTGCTGGGTATCCGTTTGTGTACTTATGTTGTTACCGTCGTATGGGGATAGGACTCTGGACCGAGTCAGCTTAACCCGCAGAAGATGGCAGATTTCGTGAACAAAAAGATCTACCAGCGATTGCAATTGGAGTTTCGTAACAAGAAGGAGTTGACCAAGGCAGTCGTCGTTAAGGCGAGAGACCTAAGATCTTTCATCGACCCAAGCGAGCTCCAAAACCAATTCAACAAGATCGAGGCTATTATGCACTTAAGAATCGGAGATGCGTACGATCTTTCTAAAAAGGAAGATAACGTTGTTGCAGCCGCGGTGGCAGGAGCGCTCATAAAAGAATACAGGTCGACAGCGTCTCCTCCGGCGTCCAGACACCGAGAGAAATTCGACAGCTCAGGCTTGCGTTCACCGAAACCAAGTACGTTGGCAATGCTCACGTCAAGTTCGCCCAGTATCTCCGGCGGTGCTACAACGTATATGGTCCAAGTGACTTCAAGGCCCCATCTGTGGAAGTCGCGCAGAGCTCTGGCTTCGGCAAGAGTCGGATGATTCGGGAGCTCGCGGTCAAGGCAAAGGACGACCAAGAGCTGAACATGAAGGTGCTGTACACGTGCATTCGTATGCGTAACTCGACGGGGTATCCCAAGGCTACACCCGAGCTCATCGACTGGCTGTTCGAGAAAGGGTCTACTGTCCAAGGCATCGCCAAGCGGTTAAAGGCGATATTCCACTACGCGATCGACCACTGGGACACTGTTCAGACGCAATGGCTGGGACTTTTCACGGACACGACGACGGATGGTGTAGTGGCAAAAGCATTGGAAGAAACGCTGAAGCATCAAGAAGCCAAGGCGACGGACAAGTCAGCTAGCAGAAAGAAGAAAGCGAGTGATAAACTGGTGCTGGTAGTGATCGACGAGGCGAGGCACCTGGTGGACAACACCACGAGCGGATTGGATCATTTTCAGACGCTGCAACGCGCTCTCGTTTCGGTGAACAATAGTATTGGCAAGGAGGGAGCGATTTTCGGCGTGCTGGTGGATACAAACCCCAGAATGACGCCTCCTGACCCATTGCCGCCACCTCACAAGGTGGACTCGTCCTGTCGTGGTAGCTACTTCAGCCGAAACCTGCCGTCGTTCCGACCTTTGTGCTGACTCACACTATGGACGCGTGTTGGCAGCAGTATTGTCGGGATCAACTTGAAGACGTGAAAGGTGTGTTAATGGATACGCGTAACTCGGACGATAAGACAAACGAGAAACGGGAGAGCAACTACGGGTTGGGAGCTACTGACGTAGCCAAGGAAGAAACAGAAAAGGAGGTCTCAATGAGCGACCAGCTGACTGTGTACAAGCGTGTTGTGGCGGCTGGAGACGAGAACGAGGCTTGGGACGCATTGAAGCGCATGGGGCGGCTGTTGTGGCGCTCTACAAGGGTCGATAAGAGTCAAATGGTCACGTTCGCAGCCAATAAGCTGATGCTGGGGTGGGCCCATGGAGGGAAAGCCACTTCACCGTCCACACCATGTTTGGTGTCGCGTCCATGCTGTGCAGACTGGGTGTGCGTCCATGTTCGACGTCGGCATTGGCGTCTCGAGCTGTGGCAAATTTCATGGCGACTTTGGCCTATGTGACTTTCAAGAGAGACGCCTTCCTCAGCAGCTACACTTCGGAGCCTGTGCTCACGTTCGGAGCGGTTAAAGTCTGGTACGAGTGCAATGATGGTCTCGTCAAGTACATTTTACCTCAGCTGAAGAAGTTAATTTTGAGCGACGTGCTGGACTCTGGTGGGGTTGAAGAAGTAGTGGCTTGTATTCTGATGCTACTCGTGATGGACAAGTGTGTGATGGACGACTACGGGTGTGTAGACAACGGACGTATTGGCGAGCTAGTTCCTGTGGAGAAGTTTCTGGAAGTGTTACAAGTCGAGAAGATGCAGCTATACACGAAGAGGGGAGATACAACCTCAGCCGATGCAAAAACAACTTTTGTGCAGTGGTTGTCGAAGTGGAAGGACTGGTACGTGGGGTTTACTCACTTCGTGCAGTTGGTGCTGGAACCGGATGAGGACACGTTGTGGTATTTGCTGGGGCGTCGGGCCGCAGGTGTCTTTCCACGGGGCCAAAACGGAGCTTATCTGCTGATTCCGCTGTTTAAAAGGCAGTCAGAGAGCGAATTGAACGAGAAGACGGGGGAGGACCTTAACAACAAGGTGTCGTTGTTGCTGGTTAAAGTGAAAACCCAGTCTTTTGGAGAGAGTGAGTTTACCCAGGTCGCGACGAAGGAACTAACGGCTTGGTTTCTTTTTGACTCAGCTGGGGATCCTCTGAGTAAAATGGCCGATAGCGATGTCATTCGCATTGACATGGACGTTGGAGAAGAGGTGAATGGCGTCTGTCGTTTCATATATGCCTCCCCTTTGAGTGATAATTTATCGGATGCCGACTCCACGAGTAGTGTATCGCGTGTGATCGGGTCGGATAGCAGCGATGCAGAGTCCTGGTGTGGCTGGGAAGCTGAGGATATGGGCAATTCCAAACGGAGCATGGCAGGAGGATGCACCGAAGAAAAGACAAGTCAAGTGGAGATGGTGTTCACCCTGTGCTTTCGATCGATCAACTGTGACACGTTCCCATTCTTGAGCGAGGACGTGGCTGCGGGTTTGGCCAGTCTTGTGGAGTCTGCGTGGCTGCCCACGGCTCTAATGGCCATTGACCTGGAGTCTCGTGATCGCAGAGGAGATATGGTAGCTAGAGTGATGCCGAAGGCTGAACTCCAGGAAATTGCGTTGAAAGGTTTAACGAAAGTACCAGGACACGAATTCACAGCTGCCAAGAGACGTGTTGGTGGTGGGAGAAAGCGTGAGAAGGCAAGTGCTGATCGAGGGGAGTTTAAGAAGATCCGAAGGGCTCAAGACAACTGAGTTGGCACGTCGCATTGGCAGCATTCTGGCATTGGCAAGATTATCGCGTGGTGATGGTTACAGACGCCCGACGTGGATGCTCTTACTTCCTCTCACTATGTGTTAGCTATGGAGGGTGTTGCGGCTGGTTTGAGTTTGGCGTCTACGTATCTATAATATCTCGGAATATGTGAGGGATACCCGGCACGGACTGAAAGTAAGAGAACGTAAGACGGGTTTTACATGTAAAAAGTGGTGCTGACAGACCAATTTGGGGTCGTGCGTTTTGCTTTCGTGGTCTAGAGCTTAACCTCAAGTTCTTTGTGCGCGCCCGCAGGCGCCTCATTCTCTCTCCGTTTTCATCTTCTTCTTGATATCCTGGTCGTTGAAGTTCCGACTTGTTGGTGCGGCGACGAAGCAGGCCAATAAGACCGAGAAGTCTAGCAAGGCGCTGCACATCGCGGCGTACAGCTCGCTCGTTACCATGTGAGGTGCCAGCTTCATCAATCAACAGAATTGTAGTCCGTGAGCTCTTGGACAAGCGCAGCATCGCGACATAGTTCCCACTTAGCGCCGATGCTGCGAATGAGAAGGCCCACCTTGACGCGGTCAAAAGAGTCAATTGTCGCTGTCCAAAACGTTGTCTACGTCCTTGGCGTCGCGGTTCGGCATCTTGGACAATAAAGGTGGCAACTGAACGACGCCGCTTGTCCCGCACAAACGAAAGTAGCACACCCCGCGATATTGGTGTAAAGGCAAGATCCCAACTTGCAGCTCGTGTTTCTTTCTCCAAGTGCTTGCTCTGATCTGGGTGGACCTTGATGACGCCTTACAGTTCTCGTTTTGTACGAGTTCATCAGGTCTCGTCGCTATCTCGGCCCAAAACCACCCGCAACTCGGAGTACAGCGTCATCGGCTGCAGGTTGAGCAAGAAGAGCTTTGGATAACGTCTGTAAAAAAGTAGATGTGAATGGCTGATATTCCAGTTTCTTCGCATGGTTGACGCAGTGCTCGTCAAGCTCTCTGCGGTATCGTTTCCTTGCCTGCAGTGGGAAGATGACACGACAAAACTCCTCTACTATCATACGGAACGTGCCTTTGGTGTCGATGCAAGTGCGGCTGGTCTCAAATACCGTTCATCACCTGAGCAGGGCGCACAATGGAGACGAAATCCCCCACCACTTCGGACTCCTAAGAACTCAACATGGAAGGCCGTCGCTTCCGCTTCCAGTTCACTTGTCAATTTCCTCCGAACCTCGTAAACTCCAGTTCACTTCACTATGCCGACCACGTTCACCGGCGGTCGAGCCGTGAACAACCAAGACCTTGACGTTCCCAAACGACTTTCCTTTATAAGTGGAGCCTCACAGCCGAAAGACCTGGAGGACGGGAGCTACGTCGGAGTTAAAACTCCCGACCAAGTACCGATCGGTGCTCGCCCCGTCGAAGGTGAAAATGGCGCCATCCGTGAAGGAGGAATGCCCGTACTCACCAGTAAAGAGAACCTCGGTCTGCTCTTCGAGTACGCAGCAGTTGGTCTGGTCTACGGTCTCCTACCGGAAACCATCTACCCGTTCATGCAAGAATACCTCAACTGTTCCGGTTCTCAAGTCACAGCCGCCAGTCAGTTGGTGGTGCTGCCGTGGAGTTTCAAGGTTTTCTACGGTATTTTATCCGACTGCCGTCCGATCTGCGGCTACCGTCGACGACCGTACATGCTCATTGGCTGGGGAATCTGCTTCATCATGTTGCTGGTCATGTGCATCATGCCGATCGGTAAGCCTTACTTCACGGACGCTGCGGATCGAGACGTTGATGTGGATGACTACACACCGGAGATTGAAGCGCGTATCAACTACAACGCTCCATCGGAAGGCGCTAAGTACGTGATGTTGATGTTCTTTGCGGCGTTCGGCTACGTCATGTCGGACGTGTGCGCCGATAGTATCACGTGTGAATTGGCGCAGCGTGAGCCACTGGAAAAACGTGGCAAGACCCAGTCGTGTATCTACACAGTTCGCACTGTGATGGTCATTTTCGGTGAGCTTCTGACTGGATTCTTCTTCAATGGTGAAAACTACGGCGGCACCTTTAACTTCTCTCTCAGTTTCCCCCAATTGATGATCATTGTGACGGTGCTCACACTCCCAGTGTTCCCTATGACGTGGTTCTTCATTAAGGAGGAAAAAGTGGAGCCTGCCAACTTCAAGGAGTATATGAGCAGCTTCTGGGATTTATTGTGTACTCGAGCAGTGTACCAAGTGATCGCGTACAATTTCTTCGCCAATATCTTCGCTGATATCACGTACACCGGCAGTTCTCCCATCCAGGATTACATGGTAGGGGTTACCCCCATCAATAGTACACTGAGTGACATCCTCAGCAATCTATTGTTCATGTTTGGCATCATGATCACGTCGAAATGGGGTCTACACTGGAACTGGCGCTGGATGATTGTGGTCACGGGTGCTGTGGTGATCATTGTGGACTGTACCGTGACGATGATCGTAGTATGGGACGTGTTCCGTAACCAATGGTTCTGGTTGGGTCCTCCTATTGCCGTACAGCTTCCGTACGGTGTTGGCTGGATCATTTCCACTTTCGTGACAGTCGAATTGGCTGGACTCGGCAACGAAGCTGCTGTATACGGGTTAATTACTACAGTGACCAACGTCGCTTCCCCCTTCGCTTCGGCTTTGACTCTGGTGATCGATGCTCCGTTCAACATCACGAACGCTCGGGTGCAGGAAGACGACTACACGATTCGTCGAAATCTCACGTACACGATCGTCATTATGTACGCCATGACGGCCTTCGCGTGGGTCTTTCTGTTCCTGTTGCCCAAGCAGAAGGAAGACACGCAGCGACTTCTGCGCAAGGGAGGCAAAAGCAAACTCATCGGTGGGATCACAGTCTTCTACTTGTGTTTTGCGATGGTGTGGTCTGTCATGACCAACATCATGGCTATCTTTACTAGCACTGCATGTCTTGTCATCGCTGGGGGGTCTGGTTGCTAAGTGCATCAAGGAGAAGGTCTTCCATTAAAGCGTCAAAGAAAATATATTGTTATGTGAAGACAACAATAGATTGTGATTGTCCACACAATAGATTGTTTAATCCAAGACTTGAATACTTTAGCACCCACTGCCTCCAGCGATGATAAGACACGACGTGCTCTCGAAAATGGCCATGATGTTGGTCATAAGTGACCAGATAAACGCAAACGTGAGGTAACTCACCGTGAGAATCCCCATAATCTTACTGCTGCCTCCCGTGCGCAGAAGCTCCTGCGTCGCCTCCTTCTGAGGGGGAAGGAACACCAAAAACACCCACGAGAAGGCCGTCATGGCGTACATGATGATCACCGCATAGGAAATATCCGTGCGGATGGACTTATCGTCAGCTTGAATACGTTCCGTAGTCAGATCGAACGGCTGGTCGATCACCAAGGTCATAGCAGTCGCGAAGGGCGACGACAGGTTGGAAACCATCGTGATGAGGCCGTACACGACGCCTTCGTTGCCGATACCCGACAGCTCAACGATGACGAACGTCGAGATCATCCAGCCAACACCGTACGGGAGCTGTACCGCCACGGGCAGACCGAGCCAGAACCACTGGCTACGGAAGACATCCCAGACCGTGATGAACGTGGTGATACCGTCCACGACCATGACAAACACTCCCGTGAACACGATCATCCAGCGCCAGTTCCAGTGCAGTCCCCACTTGGAAGTAACCATGATACCGGCCATAAAGAGCAGGTTACCGAAAATATCACTGAGAGTACTGTTGATCGGCGTGACGCCGACCATGTACGACTGCACGGGGGAGCTGGCGGTGTACGAGATACTGGAGAACATACCTTGAAAGAAGTTGAAGAAGATGACTTGGTGCATGACGCGCTTCTGGATAAGCTCCCAGAGCTCCTTCATGTAGTCGTTGAAGTTCACACGAGGTTTCTTCTCCTCCTTAATGAAGAACCAGGTCATGGGGATGACCGGTACCGTCAGGACGGCCAGGATGATCATCAATTGGGGGAAACTGATGGAGAAGTCGAAGTCACCGCCGTACTGGTCGCCGTTGAAGCAGAAACCTGTGAGGAGCTCACCAACGATCACGAACACCGTACGCACGGCGTAGATGGCCGACTGGGTCTTGCCACGGGACTCGAGCGGCTCACGTTGAGCGAAATCCACCACGATACTGTCGGCACAGACATCCGACAGCACGTAACCCACCGCAGCGAGGAACATGAGCATGACGTACTTGCCGGCCTGTGAAGACGCGTCAAAGTTGATACGCGCCCTGATCTCATCCGTGTAGTCCGCTGGTTTGATGTCGCGGTCGGAAGAAACCGTGTAGTACGGGTTGCCCTCGGGCATACACGCCATGATAAGCAGTGACAGGAGGCAAATGAGCCAACCGATGACCATCCACGGACGACGACGGTATCCCCATAGAGGAACGCAGTCGGACAGGATACCGTAGAAGCACTTGAAGCTCCAGGGAAGCACCACCAGCGTCGTTGCCGTCGTCACTTGAGTACCAGAAGCATTGAGGAAGTTCTGCAGGAACGGGTAGATCGTAGCGGGTAGAACACCGTAGTTGAGACCGACGGCAGCGTACTGGACCAGTAGACCGAGACTGTCCTTGCTCTTGAGGTCTGGCGCGCCACCTTCACGCAGAGCTCCACCCTCAATACCGGTCGGGTCAGGTGTCTTCACCGTAGTGTAGTGGTTGCCGTCCTCAATGTCCTTGGGCTGCGAGGTGCCGCTCACGAACGACAGTCGACCGGGGAGATCGGCTTTAGCAGCGCCGTGGAGTGGAGTCGCCATCTTTTTGTATGGAAAACGCGGTCGACTTGAGCTGCAGAGAGAAAATTGCGAAGTGAATGGAGTGGGGCGGCTGTGCAGAAGCCATCTCGTACATGTAGCTGCCGGAAGTGACCTTGGACGCGAGGCGGAAACGTTGCAGTGCATGATGGGCGTTGCCCGCAGATACATCAGCAAAGATTGAGGTACCGCACGCCGTGGCGGATTATGGACAACACTTGGCCGGCTTTGCGAGGATGCGGGCTGCATCATGCGGGAATAAGTCTACTGTGTGCCGCAAAATGACCTACATGTACATTCACTGTGCATGTACTTTGAAGTAGATTTTAGCCTAAGGAGTTACATTTGCGGCAAACAAGCGAAATGTACAAATACATCTACGCACCTGAAACGAAAAGGATGACGAAAATCTCGTCACGGACAGGAGACAACTGGTTGAAGTTGGAAATTAATCAAAATTAATCAAAGGCAAACATCCGTGGTCGTGTTGCCACAGCATAGGTTCAACCTATATTAAATTGACAGGTTGTGACGAAAGCTGGATTTGAAGTTACATGTAGGCGTCTCAATGAGAGCTTGGATCCAAGGCGTTTAACGTAAGCGAGACAGCCTCTGGGATGCAGGATGCGCAAGTGGCATGATGAATGATCAAAGAGGTTCCATTCACTCCCATTCAGCTGCCGATCGTGCACATCCAACACTACATGAGAGGAATGCTAACAGCAACGGTTGTAGAGCAAGCAAGCGAAATCACTCGGAGAAATCGATGCGAGAGCCGAGTTATACTGTACTGTACATGAGCTTACGACACTTTTAGTAAAACGATTGCTGCGAATGCATTGCATGTAGTTTGTGGTCATATACATGTACTACGTAGTAAAATACAAGAGCCGGTAGCAAAAATAAGAAATGTGAAGACTATAAATTTAAATTTGAAAATTAATCGGCTTATTTTTTGTCAAGGGCATGTACAGTAGCTGACATAATTTAGGGTATGAACATGAAATTATTATTTTCTTCTTCTTCATGGAGAGACTTATGCAAATAAAAGAATGATAAATGATCGCAGTTGCACAATGTAAATTAATGCAAAACACTGGCATTTGCTACATGTAGACAAGAATCAAAGAAGACCTCGAATTGCTCCAAACTTCAGTTGATCGGGTTGTTCGCATCCACCCGATCCGTGGAGAATGGCGTGGCTATGAAGTTTGCCTTACCTTGGTGGTATAGGTCGCGTTGTCGCTAACTGTCCGCTCGTGATCAATACATCGTCGATACTGTGTAAGTTGCTCGATAAAGTGACTCGGTCGCTCGTCTTGGCCAAATCTCACAGTGCTGCGGATAAAATTGGTTATATCGAAGCTTTACAGCGCTCAAATAGACAGATACATGTAGACACCAAGTTGCACGTGTACCAACCAGTACGGAAGTCGACTCCATCCGTGGCCAACCGGTTGAGGACCTCGAATTTCGAGTCCCTCGTCGTCCCTCTCGACCGGCCTGTTGCTGGACGCCGATTTATTAAAACCTGCCCATAAACACGCACTGATATAACACGTGGTCGTCATTGATCATTGACCCGCGTGTTGTTCATCATCCATCAGCCACAGTATCCACTTGTTCTTGATCTTCAGTTAACACAATACTTTATCTTGTTTCTCTATCGCCTGAAGTACATGTATAATATCCCCCACGTGCGTGTCGTTCTAGTATATTCACTCGCTCTTCCTGGGACTCATGATGAGTCCCATCCCTGTTGGTGCCCGCGCAGGCTGCAGACGACGCTGCGGCGCAGCGTCGTCCGGCAGCAAATCGCGCACGTCGTGGGCATGCTGGCGTTCATAAATCGACAATCCAGGCGGTACTTCAAACTTTACTGCAGTGTGCCAACTGAGCGTCGCTACGAAGTTCCCAAACTGAAAGTCTCTTCTGAGCAAAACGTCTGCTCTCTGGGGTGACCGACCCGTTAGCTGCAACCAGTTGGTTGCCTGGCTGTCAACTAGCGGCTGCATACACGCTGCCATTCCTGGATTCCTGCTCTGCTACGCACCCGAGACCACCGACTTTAGGATGCCAGCGACGCACCCCGACCCCAGCAAGGCGGACCTCGCTGCCAGGCTGTCGTTCGTGAGCGGCACCTCGCAGCCCAAGGACATTGAGGACGGCAACCACTACACTACGGTGAAGACACCTGACCCGACCGGTATTGAGGGTGGAGCTCTGCGTGAAGGTGGCGCGCCAGACCTCAAGAGCAAGGACAGTCTCGGTCTACTGGTCCAGTACGCTGCCGTCGGTCTCAACTACGGTGTTCTACCCGCTACGATCTACCCGTTCCTGCAGAACTTCCTCAATGCTTCTGGTACTCAAGTGACGACGGCAACGACGCTGGTGGTGCTTCCCTGGAGCTTCAAGTGCTTCTACGGTATCCTGTCCGACTGCGTTCCTCTATGGGGATACCGTCGTCGTCCGTGGATGGTCATCGGTTGGCTCATTTGCCTCCTGTCACTGCTTATCATGGCGTGTATGCCCGAGGGCAACCCGTACTACACGGTTTCTTCCGACCGCGACATCAAACCAGCGGACTACACGGATGAGATCAGGGCGCGTATCAACTTTGACGCGTCTTCACAGGCCGGCAAGTACGTCATGCTCATGTTCCTCGCTGCGGTGGGTTACGTGCTGTCGGATGTCTGTGCCGACAGTATCGTGGTGGATTTCGCTCAACGTGAGCCGCTCGAGTCCCGTGGCAAGACCCAGTCGGCCATCTACGCCGTGCGTACGGTGTTCGTGATCGTTGGTGAGCTCCTCACAGGTTTCTGCTTCAACGGCGACCAGTACGGCGGTGACTTCGACTTCTCCATCAGTTTCCCCCAATTGATGATCATCCTGGCCGTCCTGACGGTACCGGTCATCCCCATGACCTGGTTCTTCATTAAGGAGGAGAAGAAACCTCGTGTGAACTTCAACGACTACATGAAGGAGCTCTGGGAGCTTATCCAGAAGCGCGTCATGTACCAGGTCGTGTTCTTCAACTTCTTCCAGGGTATGTTCTCCAGTATCTCGTACACTGCCAGCTCCCCCGTGCAGTCGTACATGGTCGGCGTCACGCCGATCAACAGCATTCTGAGTGACATCTTCGGTAATGTACTGTTCTTCACCGGTATCATGGTCACGTCCAAGTGGGGACTGCACTGGAACTGGCGCTGGATGATCCTCTTCACGGGGGCCTTCGTCATGGTCGTGGACGGTATCACCACGTTTATTACGATCTGGAATGTCTTCCGTAGCCAGTGGTTTTGGCTTGGTCTGCCCGTGGCGGTACAGCTCCCGTACGGCGTCGGTTTTATGATCTCGACGTTCGTCATCGTTGAGCTGTCGGGTATCGGCAATGAAGGCGTCGTGTATGGCCTCATCACGATGGTTTCCAACCTGTCGACGCCCTTCGCGACTGCTATGACCTTGGTGATCGACCAGCCGTTCGATCTCACTACGGAACGTATTCAAGCCGATGACAAGTCTATCCGTACGGATATCACGTACGCTGTGATCATCATGTACGCCATGACGGCCTTCTCGTGGGTCTTCCTGTTCTTCCTGCCTCGTCAGAAGGAGGAGACGCAGGAGCTTTTGCGCACGGGAGGCAGCAGTAAGGTTATGGGAGCGTTGACGGTGGCTTACCTCACGTTCGCCTTCATCTGGTCGCTCATGACCAATATCATGGCCATGTTCGACAGCACGTCCTGCTTGATGATCGCTGGTGGCAGCGGCTGCTAAATGTAACAGCTAGTTCCTTTCAGTACCTTTTGTTCTTGTAAACCGTACGAAAGAAGGCGGTTAACCAGTGCACATTCTTGTTCTTTTTCGAATTTACAATTCCTCAGAATTGTTGTTATGAAATGGGTTAACCCTTTGAAAATAAAAGACAAAACGCATTTGTATTTGCAATTGGAGAGCTTCTGTCGCTCAAGAACATCTATGAAGAACCAAAATTGAAAGTATTTCCACTGCTTAGCAGCCCTTGCCTCCAGCAATGATCAAACACGACGTAGACTCGTACATGGCCATAATGTTGGTCATAAGAGACCACACAAACGCGAAGAGAACGTAGAAGACCGTGAGACCGCCCAAAATCTTGCTGCTTCCACCGGTACGCAGTAGCTCCTGCGTCTCCTCCTTCTGTCTGGGTAGGAAAACCAGGAAAGACCACGAGAAGATCGTCATTCCGTACATGATGAGCACCGCGTACGTGAGGTCCGTTCGGATCGAGGTATCGTCGGCCTGAATACGCGCCGTGGTCAGGTTGAACGGCTGATCAATCACCAGCGTTAAAGCCTGAGCAAACGGGGACGCGAGGTTGCCCACCATCGTAATGAGACCGTAGATGGCTCCCTCGTTACCGATACCAGATAACTCCACAATAACGAAGTTACCGATCATCCACCCGACACCGTACGGGAGCTGAACAGCCATGGGCAGACCAAGCCAGAACCACTGACTACGGAAGACGTCCCAGAGCGTCAAGAAGGTGGTGAAGCCGTCAACAATAATGACGAAAATGCCTGTGAAGAGGATCATCTTCCGCCAGCTCCAGTGCAGTCCCCACTTGGATGTAGCCATGATACCGGCCATGAACAACACGTTACTGAAGATCTCACTGATAGTGTTGTTGATAGGGGTAACGCCCACCATGTAGGACTGAACGGGGGAGCTGGCAGTGTATGAGATGCTGGAGAAAACGTTCTGGAAGAACTGGTAGAAAATAACCTGGTACACCGCGCGCTTCTGGATGAGCTTCCACAGTTCAGCCATGTAGTGTTTGAACGGCACTCGCGCCTGCTTCTCTTCCTTAATGAAGAACCACGTGATCGGGATAATGGGGGCTGTGATCACGGCGACGATAGACATCAATTCCGGGAAGTTCAAGGAGAAATCGAATTGCCCGCCGTACTCTTCACCGTTGAAGCAGAAGCCAACCAACAGTTGACCAATGATGACGAACACCGTGCGGATGGCGTAAATTGCCGACTGGGTCTTACCGCGCTGCTCGATCGGCTCACGTTGTGCGAAATCGACCACAATACTGTCGGCGCAAACGTCGGCCAAGACGTACCCGATAGCGGCGAAGAACATGAGCATGACGTACTTGCCGGCCTGGTTACCGGCGTCGAAGTTGATGCGAGCTTCAATCTCCGGCGTATAGTTGGCCGGTTCGATGTCGCGGTCGGACGGGACCGTGTAGTACGGCTGACCGGCTGGAGAAGCGGCCATCACGATCAGCATAATAAGGCACATGGCCCAACCGACGAGCATCCAGATCTTTCGACGGTAGCCCCACAAAGGCACGCAGTCGGACAGGATGCCGTAGAATACCTTGAAACTCCACGGTAGAATGACTAGAGTCGAAGCTGTGGTGACTTGAGAGCCCGTAGCATTCAGATACTGCTGAAGGAACGGGTACACTGTGGCAGGTAGGAGACCGTAGTTGATACCGACGGCGGCGTACTGGAATAATAGACCGATACTGTCCCGACTCGTAAGGCTGGGGGTTCCACCCCCGCGAAGAGCGCCACCTTCGAGACTAGCGGGGTCCGGGGTCTTGATGTGTGTGTAGCTAGCGTTAGGAGTTCCATCCGGGTCCTTGGCTTGAGAGGGGGTTCCGCTCACAAAAGACAGTCGGACAGGGATGTCGAGCTTGCTGGGGCCAGCAGGACCGTGTTGTGATGCCATGAGTCTGTTGGCTTGTGGAAGGGAGCGCAAATTTCGGAATGAAAGGTGTTGTCGGTATCAAAAGTAACTCGAGATTAAAACTCGACTAACCTACTGACGAACAGACTCTGTAGGCGTGACTCAAGGGTTCCGCATAGCTCGTAACCTGCATTGCGTACAGGCAGGGCCACTTTGTGAAAACAAAATCATTTTTAGAGCGTCTACACCATCAAAGCAGCACAAAAGCCGGTGGGGAGATCTGTAGATTTGTCTGTTCGGCGATGCTTTTCATGCCAGCTGTACGAGGTATTGGTGACGTCCCGAAACCGCACGCAGGCATTCGCTGCCCCGCAGTGATGCAGGCCTCTGTCAGGAGAGATGGAAATGCTGCACTTGGTGACAGGAAGCGCTACCGCCGGGAGTTCACCTTCGTTTGCACCGTATGTGCGTGCAGTCGAGGAGTATGCGGTTACGGCGGGAACCACGGATATTCGGACATGGAGAGGATCGACACAACGCGACCGCGAATGACATCGATACCTCCATCAACAAGATCTCCGTTAACTCTATAGTTGCTTTTGGCGGTTTTTTAGGACGTTTTATGATCCTAAATTAAAAATTAATCGAACATGAATTATAATTAATCACCATGGAATTAAAATTACAAACAAAAGTGAAAGTTCGTTTTGGTACATGTAGGATATTCTGGGGATTTCAATGTCATCTTTGATTGCTTCTAACTGCCTCTCTCCGTCGACACATCAGTTTGATTTCTTCCCAGACACAATGACTACAGTACACGACGTGTAACACGTATCCATGAAAAATCCGTAGGAAACGAAAAGATAACCCAGAAAAATAAACTAAAAGAGGACATGTATTGTAACTTCAGTGCATCTACTAGTTTCTCGTCTAGCATCCCTTGCCTCCAGCGATAATCAGGCATGACGTGGACTCGTACATGGCCATAATGTTGGTCATAAGAGACCACACAAAGGCGAACATAACGTAGAAAATGGTAACCCCTCCCATAATCTTGCTGCTTCCACCGGTACGTAGCAGCTCCTGCGTCTCCTCCTTCTGTCTGGGTAGGAAAACCAGGAAAGACCACGAGAAGATCGTCATTCCGTACATGATGAGCACCGCGTACGTGAGGTCCGTTCGGATCGAGGTATCGTCCTCCTGAATACGCGCCGTGGTCAGGTTGAACGGCTGATCAATCACCAGCGTTAAAGCTTGAGCGAAGGGCATCGCAAGGTTGCCCACCATCGTCATAAGACCGTAGATAACACCTTCATTACCGACGCCGGAGAGCTCGACGATCACGAAGAAACCAATCATCCAGCCAACACCGTACGGGAGCTGAACAGCCATCGGAATACCGAGCCAGAACCACTGACTACGGAAGACGTCCCAAATGGTAAGGAGCGTCGTCACGCCATCCGCAATAATGACGAAAATACCGGTACAGAGGATCATTGTGCGCCAGTTCCAGTGCAGTCCCCACTTGGATGTAGCCATGATACCGGCCATTAACAGCACGTTACTGATGATCTCACTGATGGTGTTGTTGATCGGGGTAACACCCACCATGTAGGATTGAACCGGGGAGCTGGCAGTGTACGAAATACTGGAGAAAACGTTCTGGAAGAACTGGTAGAAAAGCACCTGGTACACCGCACGCTTCTGGAGCAATTCCCATAGATCGTTGATGTACACTTTGAAATTCACTCGGGGTTTCTTCTCCTCGTTGACGAAAAACCACGTAATAGGAAGGATCGGAGCTGTCAGGACCGCCACGATAGACATGAGCTCCGGGAAGCTCAGGGAAAAATTGAAATCACCGCCGTAGTCCTCGCCGTTAAAACAGAAACCAACCAGCAATTGGCCAATGATCACAAACACCGTTCGCACTGCGTAGATAGCGGACTGCGTCTTGCCACGACGCTCAATCGGCTCACGTTGCGCATAGTCAACCACGATACTGTCAGAGCACACCACTGCAAGCACGTAGCCAACTGCGGTGAAGAACATGAGCATGACGAATTTACCGGCCTGGTTACTGGCGGCAGAATTGAGTCGCGCCTCAATTTCAGGAGTGTAATCTGCCGGTTTAATGTCACGGTCGGAAGGGACCAAGTAGTACGGATCTCCGGGTGATGAAGTTGCCATAACCACAAGCATCACCAGGCAAATAACCCATCCAACCAGCATCCAGGACTTCCGACGGTACCCGCAGATAGGTACGCAATCCGACAAAATACCGTAGAACGCCTTGAAACTCCACGGCATGATCACCAAGGTGGACGCGGTGGTTACTTGGGAGCCCGTAGCGTTGAGGTATTGTTGCAGGAATGGGTAGATCGTCGCAGGGAGCAGGCCGTAGTTCAGTCCAACGGCACAGTACTGGAAGAGCAGACCCAAGCCGTCTTTGCTCGTTAGACTCGGCGCTTCTCCTTCTCGAAGAGCTCCACCTTCAAGGTTGCCTCCATCAGGTGTCTTCGCTGTCGAGTAGCCGTTCTCGATGTTGATATCCTTCGCCTGGGAGGCTCCGCTAACGTACGAAAGACGGAGAGGAACGTCGAGCTTGTTGATGCCGTGCTGCGAGGCCATTTTGCGGTTGGTTGATGTGCTCGAGAGCGCGCAAATTCCGGAATGGAAGGCTCTGCTTCAGCCAAGCCTAGAGGACCGGAACGTCCGTCCAACCAACGTCCCAAAGCTGATCCTGGAAGGCGGTGCTGGGGTTCTTTCGTCGTAGTCGTTGATTGCGGGTCGGGATCTCTATGAAATGGTATGAAAAATCGGTGGTGCCGGCCATTCCATGCTCGAGACACGGTGCGTAATTAACAGCAGCTGGTTGTAAATGTTGTGACGCTGAGGAATTCTACGTTTGCATTCGCTCACACGGCTCACGGGACAAATTTTAATCAATTTAGTCGATGAGGAAGATTAATCCTAAAGATTTCGAGCTGTATCTTCAGCCGTAGTGCAAGTTATACCGCTCTACCGTTAACTCATCAAAGCCTGTTGTGTACTACCGTACTACATGCAGTGCATGTACCGCTTGAAAATGCCTATCCAGTTGATAGTATCAACCCACGAACTGTTTCTCTTGAGTGGTTGATGTACATGTACATGCGCCATGATGGCTATCAACCAAGCCACGAACTTACCATCTAAAACCTGTCAATCCCCGTGGTAAAGTTTCTAGCGAGATGGATGGATGGAGCGTTTATCAATACCTAAGTAAGTCCAAACACACTTTCATTTTCGCACACGATGAGGACGACCGAACGCATCTCGGCGTGTCATCTGAAGGAGACGTACAGTGAATACGAGCATGGTAAATTAACTCCTTCGGCTGTGGGGTTGGCTGAATCTGGTGCGTTGCGAGAAGGTGGAGCTCCCAATCTCTTCACTGAGCAATACGTCGGTGTTGTGCTGCAGTATACTGCAGTTGGACTTGTGTATGGCGTGTTGCCATCCACAATATATCCGTTCATGCAAGCGTACCTTAATGCCAGTGGCACACAAGTGGTTACCGCCAGCACTCTAGTGGTGCTTCCCTGGAGCTTCAAAGTATTTTTCGGGGTCCTCTCGGACTGTTTCCCGATCTTCGGCTACCGTCGCCGGCCGTACATGGTCATCGGGTGGACGATCTGTGTGGCGATGCTGCTGGCTATGGGCTGTACCCGTGTTGGACAAGCTTACTTCACGGAGCCTTCGGATCGAGAGATTTCCCCTGCTGACTACAATCCTGAAATTGAAGCGAGATTGAACCGAAACGCAGCTAATGAAGGCAGTATCTACGTAGTCCTCATGATGTTTGCAGCCTGCGGGTATGTATTGGCCGATGTGTGTGCCGACGGTATCGTGGTGGAACTGGCACAGCGAGAGCCACTGTCCCAGAGAGGACGAACTCAGTCCACAGTGTATGCTACGCGAACGTTAGCAGCCACGGTCGGTCAGATTCTGACGGGTGTTGCTTTCAATGGGGAGGAATATGGAGGTTCCTTTGACTTTTCCCTCTCGTTCCCTCAACTCATGCTGGTACTTGCTGCTTGCACGGCTCCGATCATCCCTGTTACGTGGCTTTACGTGGAGGAATCCTCTACTACTCCAGTCAAATTCTCCAATTACGTACGCGAGTTATGGCAGGCTATGAAGTCGCGCGCAGTCTTCCAGGTAGTGTTCTACTCGTTTTTCAGCGGCATCTTCGCAAACTTCTCGTACACTGCAGGATCTCTCATCCAGTTGTACATGGTAGGCGTATCGCCTATCAACAATACTATCAGTGATATCGTGGGCAACGCCGTGTTCATGGGCGGGATCGTCCTCACGGGCAAGTACGGACTCGACTGGAACTGGCGGACAATGACTGTGCTGACGGGAGTGATGGTCCTTATCGTTGATGCGGTGTGTACGTTTGTCACTGTATGGGATGTTTTTCGGTCGCAATGGTTCTGGCTGGGTTTACCTATTGCTGTCAGTGTCCCTGCTGGTATTAGCTTCCTCATTGGTACGTTCGTAACGGTGGAGCTGGTAGGCGAAGGCCACGAAGGCGCCATGTACGGCCTGTTGACGACTGTAACGAATCTCTCGTCCCCCTTTGCAGCCACACTAACGAAAGTGGTCGACAGCAGTTTGTGGGATCTCAGTAATGAGCGAGTGCAAGTTGACGACTACGCGGTGCGTCGTGACATTACGGAGGCAGTGTTGCTCATGTACGGGATGAGTGTCGTTTCGTGGCTTTTCCTTTTCCTGTTGCCTAGACAGAAGGAGGAGACGCAGAAGCTCAAGCAACAAGGTGGATCAAGCGCGGTGTTTGGAGCGCTGACGGTAGCTTACCTTGCTGTTGCCTTGATATGGTCCGTCACGACAAATATGATGGGGGTTTTCCCAAGCACAAGCTGTCTTGTGGTCGTGGGGGGAAATGGCTGCTGAGTTGAAGTTAAACAAAGTGAATGTGAAGAATGATGGTTGTTGAAGCTGTTGACCAATAACATACCCAAAAGCAATACTGTTTTGTACATGCGATTTGAGTCGTACATATACGGGGCAGCAACTTTTGTAATTTCAAAGCAAGACCGTACTTTTACAGGATCATTTCTATAGTACCTTCTTTTCTACTTGACTTTCCAGTCAGATAGTCTCATTAACTTTGATGATCGTATTCGACTTCATTCATTGACTCGGGATGTCGGTGGTTGCAGTGCTGGGTTCTCTTTTGGACGTGGCCTCCCCCCTTGATGAACGTCCGCTGTCGCTATTCCAAGGCAGCGTGAGTGAGTGGAGTGATATGAGAAGTTAATGCTTTCTACTTTTTTTCTATAACTTTTCAAATTCTTACTTAGTCTCTTATCAACCATTATCTTCACTAAGTATCTTCCAAGTCATCGCGTACAAGTTCTTTGTGGGATTCTTTGACAATTTCACGTTCGCAGCGATTGAGCCCATGCAGACGTGCTGGGCGGGAGCTACCCCGCTTATGAGAAGCTGGACAACGATGGCGCTAACCCTCGTGTGGACTGGACGCTACGGGTTGAACTGGGACTCTTGAGGTTGGTTGGAACATTGTGCGCAACCAGTACTTTTGGTTGGCGCTGCCTACTACTAGTATCGAGCAGTTCATGCAAGGCGTAGACTTCATTGTGTCGACGTAAGTGGTCGTGGAGTTGGCCGGAGTTGGCCGAAGTTGGCCATGAAGGCGCGTTGTATGGGGGTAATTTGTCGACACCTTACGATCTCCAAGACGGTAAATGCACCATTCAACACCACTTCTGAATCAGAACGATACAAGGTGTCCGCTGGGATACATGTACCACCATCACTCTGCTCATTGTGTACGGGATGAGGCTCCTATCATTGATCTGGCTGCCTTTGCTACTCCAGCAGAAGGAAGCGACGCAGTTCGTCACAGCAATTTGCGATAGCTAGAAACTACATGGCATCAAGTGATTAAACTTTTACTTCAAGAGTAGTTTCTTCTGCTACCGGTACTTACGAATTAATAGTCCCACATATCTTCTTCGCTTTCAGCTTGCTGGTGTTCCATGACCCACGAGCGAAGGTTATAGTTGACAATTTCCCCTGGACTCATCCACTCCAGCGGGTAGTGCGCGTGGAGAAACAAAGCCACTTCGAAATGCCCCAACGTTGCTGCAGTGTGGATTCCGGAACTCGAACACATAGAAAACCAGTGTGCATGAAGCCGCTTCACCACTTGAAGATGTCCTCCCGCCGACGCCATGTCCATAGCTCTCTTCGAGCAACCCTCGCTTCGATTCGAGTTCAGCCATTCGAGGATATCCAGAGAGCCGCTTCCAGCCGCGTTGTCCATTGCCGACGTGGTGCAGCCGATCGACGTATTGAAGTGAAGCCACTTGACCAGCTCCAGATTTTCACTTTCCGCAGCAGAATCCAACGCACTCGCCGCGTATCCTTCGGGTCGGTTGATAAACAGCCACTTTATCACTTCAAGATGCCCATTCCGAGCAGCTCGGTCCATTGCCTTAGCGGAACAGCCCTCATTCCGGTGTTCGTGAAACCAATGGACTATTTCCAAGTGGCCATTAGCTGCGGCGCCATCCATCGCTGCTATCGTGCAAATCGGCATAGTTAGACCTTCTTTTGTCTCGCTGTTCCTCTTTATTTCGTGCAGGAATTGTAAAACATTCAAATTTGTCCGTTCGCTGCGGCTGCATCCATTGCTGATTCGTGCCTCATCTCTCGATAGTTAAACATGTCAAGGTCCGGATAGTCCCCAAACTCCTTGTAAAGCCACTGCACAACGTCGAGAAAACCTCTCTTTGAAGCTTCGAACATCGTTTGGCCAGGAATTCCCATAACGGCACATGGATTCCAATCGTCAACTTTGTAGTCAAGCATACGCTCGTCTTCAGGTAGTGCCCTCTGATCACGGTCTGTAGGTATCCCTGGTCGTGAATGGAGATATTTTGCTATTTCCAAGTGGCCATTGCTAGCTGCGTTGTGAATTGCAAGTCGAATATCCACTCCACGTTGACCACGATCAAGTAACCAATATACAGCGTCAATAAATTCACCAGAAGCAGCCTTGACCCCCAATCGATTGATACAGTCGAGCTGTCCTTGCTCGTCCAGCCACTGCAACATGTCGACGTTTCCCGAATTTTCAATTACATCGCGTGCGAGATGGAGCCCTAAAGCGTCCATTTGCCACGTAGCTCCATGGGCAAGAAGCCACTCCGCCATCGGAATATTGGAACAGCAGACTGCAGCCTGTAATGCTTGGTTCAGTTTCCTTTCTTCCGAAGGACCATGAGCGTAAAGCCACTCCACGATTTCGAGATTTTGACTGCGAACGCCTGCTGCTAAATAGTTTCCTACCCACGCCACACGCAGGGTATCTTGATGGTTGGTGTTGTGGTCGTAGAAGAACTGTAAAAAGTCTAAAGTCCCTGAAGTAGCAGCAACCTCCATCACTTCCATCACGACACGAAACCCTGGGAACTTCACTGCGAGCCAACGAACCATCTCCAGATCTCCAAGACGCACAGCCTCCTCCATTGATTTCGTGGCTTGGTAGTGTATGTAGTGCGGATCCGTTCGAATGAACTTCCGTAGCGTCCAAAAGCCATCATCAGCGCTAGCTGCGTAACTCTCGCTGCTTTCCCAAATGCGATCTAGAAGAGAAAGAGACCCGAATGTACACGCAACATCAAAGGGGAGCTCCACTGAAGTGTCTAGGAAACACGACACCGCAGAGATAATAAATGGGAGGCCTGCAAACTCGGCTTTGGACCGGAAGAGGAGCGTCACCACCAGGCTCTCCGAATAAATAATTGTATTGAAAATATCCGGAAATATTAGTACGAAATAATTTATTTTACACACTTGCAGAAAATATGGAATAACTTACGGCTCAATTTTCACAAATAAATTTTTCAAGAGATAAAAGCTCTTTTGAACGGCATCATTTTACTACACTAGCATGTTGCAGCTACTTTTCTGGGCCATTGTTTTATCCCATCATCTCCACAGGTTACTGTCGCCATTCGGCTAGTGATAGAAGCGTTTTTTGGAAGTTCTGTCTTCTGCTAAAATTGCAGAAATATATTGAATAATTTGTTTTGCATTTCGTGGCGTTTAATGGAATAACTTATTCTGGTCATGTCCCGAAATGGTATTATAATGATATTTTCAGGGGGCCTGGTCACCACCGTTAACGTTGGCGACCCCATCATTTCTTTTTGATAATGTTACTTAAGTACTTCAAGTATGGCTTAGTGCAGTTTCCGTTATGAAATTAAATAGTTCTCGAAATTCGTACTTAACATTTATATAATTTGGCGCCAAAACAACAATTTACTTAACGAATTCCAGACCATGAACTACGGCGGTGGCTACGAGGCGTACGGCAACGACGACTACTCCGGCAATGGCGGGGGCGGCTTCATGTCCAGCCAACCCACAGGCAGCCAGTCCACGCCCACGAAGCGCAGCGGCGCCGCGCAGAGCATTCTCCCAGTCACCATCAAGCAACTGCAGACTTTAAGCGCTTCCTCGGGGGACGATGACTCTCTGCGTCTCGACGGCCAGGAAGTGTCCACTGTCCGCCTTGTAGGGCTGTTAATCAGCCTCACGCCGCACTCTACGACCATGCGATTCCAGCTGGACGACGGCTCTGGAGCTTTCGACTGCCAGTACTTCATCTCGGCTGACGATGACAATGCCAGTGAAGGGGAGATGAACCGCCTGCGGGAGGGGAGCTACGTTCGCGTGGTGGGGAAGCTTCGCACGTTCCAGGGCAAAGCCAGCTTGTCCTGCTTCAGTGTGAGCCCTGTGGAAGACATGAACGAGCTGACGCATCATCTTCTGGAGGTTATTTACACGCACTGCTACAACGCCAAGGGCCCGTTGAACAACGGCAAGGCGGACGTCAACATGACGTCGTTTAACACCCCTACCAAGGCTGCACCGGGAGGAAACCAGTGGAATCAGCCTAGTGCTGGTGCTGGAGGCTTTGGAGGCGGCATGGACTACGGAATGATGGACTCTAATTTCTCCCCCGAACAGAAGGCCATTCTCGACGTACTGGGCACTTGCACCAGCGATCGTGGACTCAAGATCGACCAGATTTACGCCGATCTCAATGGACAAATGACGGAGCAGCAGCTACGCAGCGCACTCAACTACTTGACCAGTGAAGGACACGTGTACTCGACCATTGACGAGGACCACTTCAAGCGTACGGCTTAGAAGCAGCTAGGAAGAGTAGGTTGGAGGGAAATGGCCTCTTTCAATGCATCACTAATTAGTTCCAGCACTTTTAAGTGTGTCTATTCGTTGGTTCTATTATATACGCTCTCTTACTCCTCTGTTTAAACGATAAATGTGGTTTGATATCGCTGTCACTCGAGGTCAAAGTCCTCCAAGTCCCCATTGAAGAACGTGCGCTTGATCGTCTCGTAAACGCCGAAGCAGATGCCTGTGGTCGGCATAATAGACACAATACGGCATGACGCGCCTCGCCAAAGCACCCCCGGGCCTTCGTTTTTAACCGACTTGACAAAACAATCACGCAGTCCCAAGTACTTTTTGTTCTTGCCCTGCGTCATGAGCCTCACGGTGATGACATCCAACGGGTTGGTCAGGAACGCCGCCATTCCACCAGCAACTGCCCCCACTGCAAGAGATTCGGCCGAATTCAGCTGCCTGTCCACATTGGTCGACAACAGATACTGGTGGTAATTCTGCTTTAGCGTCTCGTAGAACAGGAAGGAAAAAGCCGAGAAGAACGTGTCCACACTCAGACACGCCGAGTATCCGGCGTAGAGTCCGCGAACGCCCTCCGACCTCAAAATGGACCTGGCTGCATGAGCTGTTCCCTTGTAGTTCTGCGTATACTTGACGACTCCTCCACTGGCATTGCGCGGGTTGCGTCCGAGCTGCAGTCGCGACTTAATCACTTCCGACGGCACACTGACCGCCGAGATAAGCGCCTCACTAGCTGCTCCAGCCAGAAAGTAGACCACTCCATGTTGTTCCTCCGGTACCAATGGGGCGGCAGTGGCCTTGAGTGTCTCGTACGTGCCGAAATACATTGCAGCACATATAGGAGAGGCCAGTAACGTGGTGCTTAGACCGCCGAAGTAGCCGCGCACGCCTTCCTCTTTGAGAATTGTGCGCACAGAGCGAAGGATGCCGCTGTACTTGGCGCTGGGCTGCTGCTGGATCTTCATGCGGAGGTTAATAACCTCCAGCGGGTGCAGCATCGAATCGGCCACGACGCCAGCTACAGCGCCGGAGCACAACGCGCGAACGGCGGGGGACGCAGCAGCCACGGCGGACGTGGCGGAAGCTGTTGGGCGCGAGCCAGTGGAGCGCAACGTGCTGCACGTCATGACGCCGGGGAGTTGCGCAGCTGGAGACATGGAGGGCTTGCGCTGGGGGCGCAAGAGGTGGGGAGTGGATAAGGGAGAGCTCCAGACAGCAGCACCGGTACGGGAGTGACTTGACGTCTGCCGTTTTCCACCACAGGTTTGTGACCGCCGGTTTTGTGAGACTGTATAGTTGGTGTGATAAACACCGCAGATAGTATAGTTGAATCTCTTTATCCGGATTTATGGAAATATAGAATTTATCCGGATCAAGAATATTTCCAGAAACGCATCTAACTAAAACATAAAACGCCCGCATACCGTCTTACGTTGTGAGCTTCACCGCAAGTTGCGCTACCGGTACAGAACTCCTATTCGAGGCCTCAATCCTCGCAGAATGTGCTTGTCTTCGTGCTCATCACTTTCAATTTGACTAGCTCTGCATCATCCCGATCGCAATGCCCCCTGCTCCTCAACTCAAGCTCACTTACTGGGAAAAGCCGGCTCGTGCCACTCTCGCTCGCCTCATTTTCCACTTTGGTAACGTGCCGTTCGTAGATGAGCACATCGGTGAAGGCTCTGCGGAGTTCTTCGCTCTCAAGCCAACTGCCTTTCGGGCAGGTGCCTGTTCTCGAAGTCGACGGCGTCGTGTACGCGCAAAGCATTGCCATCGCGCGATACGCTGCCAGAATGACGGATCTGTACCCAACTGACACTACCGACGCGCTCTTCGTGGACATGATCACCGACACTTTCATCGAGCTGAACGGACCTCTCTACGGCGCCTGCTTCTGCCTGGATGCGGCCACCAAGCGCGAGAAAATCGACGTCTTCCTGGCCACCAGTCTACCCAAGTACTTCACCATGCTCGAGAAGACTGTTCAAGGCAAGTTTTTCCTCGGCAAGAAGCTGTCCCTGGCCGATTTCTTGCTTTTCGACGCGGTTGTGTACCTGATCCATCCGAACATGCCTGCGTTCAACCTGTCGACGTACCCGAAGCTCGAGGCCATTGTGTCGGAAGTGAAGGCTCTCCCGACGCTGAAGAATTACTTGTCTAAGAGTGGCGCAGTGCCACGGGCAACATCGGTGTCCTAAACTGTAGGTAAAAGACCAAATCTCAATTCTTACAGACTCCTTGCTCCTTTTTGTACATTTCACAGTCGAAAAGCGCACGATAAACATTCTACTGGAACTGGTCATGGAAATACATACAAAATTTATCGATCAACCAGTAATGCCCTCCATGGTCATGCATGGGATCCACCTGCCGACGACCAACTTGAAATTTCAACACAAGTGTAAGTTTTCCTTTTGCATCATATTTTTTTGTGGAAATGTAAAAGATTCACTAAAGGGCATGCTCTTTACTGCGCTTATCGCTACTTCTTCGTTTACTGCAAGGGTTCCGACGTTGGTAGATTCGCTGCGTACTCCCGTTCCTTCTGAAACAGGGCCGTCGACAAATACCTCTCCCCAAAACTTGCCAAAATGGTCACGATGAGTTTACCAGCGTTTTCTGGTCGCCGCGCGACCTTGACACTGGCAGCCACAGCAGCACCGGACGACGGTCCAACCACAATCCCTTCTTCAAGGGCAAGGCGCTTCGCCATCGCAAACGCCTCCTCGCTGCTGACGGTCACTACATCGTCGATCAAGTCCGTGCCCAGAATCTCCGGCACAAACCCAGGCCCAATGCCGCTGATCATGTGAGAACCTCTTTCTCCTCCCGGGAGAACGGGGCTTTCCTCCGGCTCAACAGCGATCGTTTGGATCTTGGAGCTTTTAAACTTCAGATAGCGAGAGGTTCCTGTGAAAGTGCCGCCCGAACCCACTCCTGCAACGAAGATGTCCACTTTTCCGTCCGTGTCTCGCCAAATCTCTGGGCCTGTCGTCTCGAAATGGACAAGTGGGTTGGCAGGGTTGTAGAACTGATTCAGCTTCAATGCCATGCCAGCCTCCTTGTCCACCAGTTCTTTGGCTTTGGCCATGGCACATTCAATCCCCTTCGAGCCAGGGGTGAGCACCACGTCGCACCCGAACGACTTGAGCAGGATCCGACGCTCCATCGACATCGTGTCCGGCATCACCACCGTCAATTTGTACCCCTTTACAGCACACGCGAAGGCCAAGCCGATGCCCGTGTTGCCGCTCGTAGGCTCGATGATGCGCATGCCCTTCTTCAGGCGGCTCTTTTCGGCGTCCAGAATCATGCTCAATCCAACGCGGTCCTTCACAGAAGCGCACGGCTCCATGAACTCGCACTTGACAGCAATTCTGGCGTGGCATCCGTCCGCGACGCGGTTGAGATACACGAGCGGCGTGTTGCCGATGAGGTCGGTCATGTCGTTGGCGATGCGTAACAGCCATCGAAGAAGAAGAGAAGAAATAAGTTGATTAACCGTTTTAGGACGTCTCGTTTTGCTAACTAAGACTAAGACTTATGATATCAAAACTTGAAAACACTTGAAGCGCTTTCTCGGGAAAACTATAGTGATGCGAGGATCGACGTTGTTCGAGTGGGATAGCGCCTACGATCGTGTGACAAGTATCACAAGCCACTCAGACATGCTAACCCCGTGCTGCGGATACTGGAGGGCGTGTCTGACGCATCACTAGTCTTTGAGAAGTCTCCACTTTCATCGGAATTTCAGTGGAGGTAATTGAAGGTGCTCAAAACAACAGAAATGTGCATAAATACAATATTTATTGCAAACTTGTTGATTGATGGTAGCAATAGATTGTTGCAATACCGGCATATTTATATTTATTTTGAGAGTTAATGAGTATCATCTGTTGGATTGTATGGGTCCGGACCCGAGTCATTATCACAATTGTGACCTAAATGCAATACTTTATTTTTGGTATCGAAACGTCATTTTGCGAAGAGTATTATGGCGAAGAAGAAGAAGTCAGGCATCTCTATCCGCGACTATGCTGCAGCCACTTCAGCGACGACACGCCATGAATCACAGTCCCTCATTCCGCAGGAAGCAAGCCTACCGCGGCAAAATGATAGCGCACTTCAGATGCTCATGGAAGAGCGAGAGAGGTCTACTCTTCAAAAGGCTATCGACGGCCGGCCAATTAATACAAAACGAAAGTACGAGGGCTATCAAAAGGAGTTCGCAGAATGGAGTCAATCGATGGGATTTAGCGATGGCGTCACTGTCACTGGTAGCAAGCTACATCTCTTTTTGGACACCCAGGTAGTAGGAAGAGAATCAAAGAAGAAGAAGGGTAAAGTCATTGGCGCTTCAACAGTCTACGGCTACGTCAACGCTGTTGTAGATCTATACAATCAGCAGGTCTCAAACAAGATGAGCGCTAATGAACATCCTCGCACATACAAGGTGAAGCAGCTACTTTCAACTGTTCAAGCAGAAAGTACGGCTACACGAAAAAAGAACTACACGGATCGTGGAGTGGGTTCGCTACTAGACGGCTATCAATCGGAGTCTCAATTCACGCAGATTTGTGATACGTTTTTCGTTTTGAATGATCTCATGGGAAGAGCAGCGTTTTTGGTATCGCATTTCAGATTGTTACGGGGTGAAAACATTCGCGATCTCGAGTTAGCTGACATGTTCTCTCAAGAACTTGATAAATAAGGTTTCCAGCCGTGTATTGCGTTTGTACCACTTATTCAACACGGGAAAACGAATACATTTGGGAAACTGCAACACGTAGGCTTCATGCGCAACAAGGCCGTTCATTTATGCCCAGTGGGAGCGGTTGCGTTCTACCTCTTTGAGCGTTTTCATCTCAATGGTGAACCTTTTCCGTCTTTCAGGAGATCCCAGGATTGGTATGACATTAAGTTTCTACGTGGCAAAGATCCAAAGAATTCCATATCCTACAACAATCACAAGAAACGTTACGAAGCTGTATTCAAGCATCTAGGGCTTACCTTCAATAAAAAGACTCATATCAATCGCCAGCAAGGTGTTCGGCAGCTGGAAAGCGCCGACGTGGACGTATCTCAAACGCGAAGGCATGGACGGTGGGGGCTGGACACAATTGAGGCAGTATACTCGGCTCCTCTTGCACGGGAAGCAATTCGAGCGCTTTCGGGACATCCTCCCCGCTCTCGGCTGTATTACCTGGATCGCGCTATTGTGGAACCACCCAATGACCTAAAACAACTCATTTTTCCAGGCCTTGAAAGTTTCAAACAGAAGATACTAGTTGGTGAGTGGGAATGCAACCTTGCAGCACGAGGATTTATCGACTTGTTAGAATTTTTACGCACTGTTTTGCTTCAAGATGCTGCATTTTTGTTTGACATCCTCCCTGACCGCCTTCGAAGTCATTATGTCTTTGGAGGAATGTTTCAACAATACCGTGCACAAGCCCTTGTGAGCGCTCAAACGACACAACACCCAGTGGAAATGCAGCTGCAGTTGGCCATGCCAGTCCTATCGCAACAAATTAACACGCAACACGCAGCCACAATGCAACGATTAGAATCTCAACATTTGGCTCTCGTTGACATGGTAAAACAATCCCAAGCTCAGCTTGCTTCATTTCTCCACGGTGAAGTTCTTTGCCGACTCCTGCCCGTGTCAACCAATACAATTGACAGTGGTTCAATTCAACCTCCTCTAGACAACAGCTCTCATGTGTCAATCGCGCCTAACACGACGATACAGCAGCGCCCACAACAGTTAGGGCCAACACCAGTCCCTCAATACACCATGAGCCGTGCTGTATCCTCCGTACGGGAACTTTGGACTGAGTGGCACCACGGTATCGCTAATCAGCCTTCAATTGAATACCTGGAGGAAACATTTGGTACAAAATGGAGAGCGTCATCAAAAGAAGCAAAATTCTTTTCCAGACGTCGGTATGTCATTGATCACGTACGCAGTCTTGTAAGCGACGGCCTCTCTGTTGAAGACGCAATTGACAAAGCTGACTTCCTGAAGGGAAACAAAAGCATAGACAGTTTTTCAAAATGGTTACGCAGCAATTAATCATCTTAGCTCAATGCTTACTTTAACACTTTGGCAAACCCGGTGATCCGATTGGCAGCTCTATCTGAATTACAATATCAATATCGTCATCGTTGCATAAGTTAGAAGAGTAGCGTTTGATATCACTACAACAGCTTACCTCTAATGAAAGTTTGGGTAGACCGTCTAGGAAATTGAGACCGGCGCCAGCACGCAAATTTTACCATTGCCTTGCTACGTGTCCAGAAACAACAGCACTAGAACATGCGCGAGTAGCCGGAGATATATGCAGCTATAACGTTAAAAGCCCATAGCTTCTGCATGGAACCGAGTAATTCTCCTCGAGCTGCACAACAACGCACCTTGGGCTTCCAGTCGAGCGTCACATCCGAATGTCACTAGGTATGCGAGTCGTATTAGTGACGGCCTGCGACCTCCGCAGGCGCACTGTGCCGAATACTGCTGCTCAGCAGACGCTTGCCCCGACAGGAGACTCACTTGTGCGTCCTAGTATCTTGTGTCGGAGGTACAGCTACGCCTGGCTTTCGATGTTCTGCACGCACGCGATTCGCAACTCGTGGGTGATTGCTACACCAAGTGCCGTCCAGAAGAAGAGTTAATATGCGAGTTACCACAAATTTGACACTAAACCTGCCAATCAAATCGTAGTATTTGGGTCATGACCCAGCGGCTGGTATCTCCAGGTAACAGGCCAAACTCCAGCTGGTATCTTCGGACAAGGTCATGACCTAGTCATGACTTTTTCATTTTTACTTTCTCCTGACACAAACGCTGTTGTGTCTGATCCTTAATCATTGACAGTTTTCCAAGTGGCATGTTTCAAGATACATGTTAGTCCAGCCCAGCACTGATGCATGTACGTTGCAAAACGAAAAAAAACAGCATACAGTATGGTATTAGTATTGCGCAATTGTATTGTACCCGAATTGTAGTGATGTACACTCTCCAACAGCATAAAGTGTGTGTAGATATTCGGAACTCTTCATGTGACCAATCAAATTTAAAGTTTATCTCTCAATCGGACACCAATTGCAAAGAGATAAAGTCTTTGCTATCCAGCAGACTGCAGCATATTCGCGTTGCTTAAAATGTCCATTCGATACCTAAGGCCCCTCAGAACACTCTCAAACCTTTGTAAACAACTCAGCTTTAGTATGCATGGCTACATCCTGTGTAAACCAATGAAACAGCTTTACCGGGCTCGGAATGATGGTAACCCGTAACGAGGTTTTTCCTCCTTCTGTCTCGAGGTTTTTCATTTCTCTAAACTAAACGGCGCTGGCACTTCACAACAGCGGCGACATCACGCAGAGAAGAGGACGCAACAGGGGCACAGCGCTAGGACGACGCAGGACGAAAGCTAAACATCGATAAGGGACAGGCTCGGCAGCGGAGCGGAGTGTCTGAGTGGCGTCGAATTTCGGCTGAAAAAAGCACCTTTTTGACCGATTTAGCCGCTTATTTTCAAGTCCGGGGGAGTTCGTCCCGCTGGACCAAACGAGGGGCCAAAGGATGCTGCAGGAGCCAGGAGACGACGTCAGGGAACCTTCACAATACAGTGCAGAGCCAGGACGATGTTGTGGCGAGTGTTTGCAGTTGAAGGGCGAGTTTTGCGGAATTTGTCGAAGCGACCAGGAGAAGGCTATTGCACAGGAGAAAAACGTGGACAGCTTCGATTTCGGCAGTTTGGGGCCACCGCCGCCCTGTCCGATGCTGCGCCGGCAGAAGGCGACGGACTTTACAGCTGCACGAGAGCAGAAACGCTCAGATTTTTTCGGTCAGGCGCCGAGTCTGGCCAGAGTGAACAGGAGGCTCCCTACACCGACGGAGCCCTGTCCGTTGATGATGTGAGTTGAGTAGTTGGAGTATAGTATTATGCCTCAAACTAGCAGAGGCTGAGACGAAGAGCTGGAGGCTCTGGTGAGAAGAGAGAGAGAGTGAGAAGGACGAGCGAATGTTAAGTTAGCGACTGGCGGCTCCAAGGCATGAAATGAAAAAGCTGCCAAGCAACAGATACCCCCGAATGCGGTGATTTTCGCTCGATGTCTTGCTAGTAGAGGCTGACAAGAACGAGTGGGCGGCGATTCACACGCTCGGATTTAACTCGTATAAATTATTTGCTTGAACGAACGATGGACAAGTCCGATGACCGATTGCGTTGGTTGGCTTACAAACATTCATGCTTGCTGAGCATCAACGCTGCGTGAACAGTGGTGCACTCAACGCTAATGGACTGTGACGGAGTTCATTTGTTGCAATCGAACATCCATTTGGTTTTACAAGTTACTCGGTTTCTGATGTCGATGATACAAGAATACTTCGACGTACTTGGAGCGTCCAGGGTACGCACCAATTCATGATATCGATAAGATCACGCACTATGGCGACGTAGGTTGCTCCTTTGGAGCTCTACCGACGTTTCTGGGTTCCGTCTCTTCGTAAAAGCCCACCTTGTTCGATCAACATTTGAATCACCAAAATCACCGAAATGCTGCACCAAAATGTGTTGTTGGGATCGAAATTCTTGATTTGGACTTGTAGAGAAGACGATGGAGTGTTCTCATGTATTCACAATTTCAGACTGGCGGGTCATTCTTCGACCTGGCCAGCGGGTAAAGGCAATTCTGTTGCAATTTTAGGAAGCAGGTACTACACGGACAAAGCTACTTGCAGTCGGTCTTGCGATAATAGGTAGGGAATAGATAGATCGGATCCTGAATTTGGCTTATGATTGCAGCGACCTCGTAACCTTGAAAATGGCTGGATGAACATGGAGGAGAGTGCTCATAAGTTTTATGAGTCATCACTTCTGTGCGTAAATTTTATTCAAGCACGAAAAAAAATCATTCACAGAGTTGCACAACTGTCTCTCTCATTTCTGATTCACAATTTCTCCCAGGGGAAACACACAAGCGATGGAGCTGGCCCAGCTCGGCGTAGTGAGTTCCATTCTTCGCCGCCATCCGTCTGCCGGAGCTCTCCACCACGTCGGACCTATCATCTCGAGTTTTCTTGGTCCACCTGGGCGCTTAACCTTCCATCGTACATGCGCTTTCGAGTCAATTGCTCTGCTGGATTGGATATGGAGCATCAGCTGCACTTCCGTTGCCTCGCGTTCGTCAGAATGGTCTCTAGCCAATTTCCTCCGGTCGGATCCCCACTATCATCACTGGGAGTTCTCAATGTCAATGGAAATGGCTGCAAGTCGTGGGGATTTGGAGCTAATTAAATGGCTGTTCACCCATTTTTCAGACTGCAAAGTTCTTGCGGGGGCGGTTGAAGCCGCTGCCAGTAAAGGAGATTTGGCCGTACTGCAGTATCTACTGGACCATGATACCAACAACCAGGAGAACGCGAGGCTCAACGTCAAGAAAAGAAAAGTAATTACTGAAAGTGGGGAACTCGTTTCGGTAGGGAATTCTCTAGCTCCAGCTAAAGCCACACATGTTGTCTGCTGGGAAACCACGGGGTTCTACACCGGCCTCGTACAAATGGCTATCGACAACGGTCATATCGATGCCGCACGGTGGCTGTATGAAAACATTCTCAATGAAAGAGGTGAACGAAAAATCCGAGCAGCAGTCAAGGCTGCACAGAACAGGAATGACATGGAACTAGCCAAGTCCTTTGTGCCACCAGGCCAAGATGTTATGAAGTACGCCAACTTTCATACTGGAAACATCCAAGTGGTTGAGCACATGATCGATTCCGGACATTTGCAACGAAGCGGTTGTTTTGGCGTTATGGCGATCAAGAATTTGGTGGACTCTGGTCGCTTGGATGTGATGCAGCGGGTTGCAAGCCTCCGGTTTACTCCGCGAAAAAACAATAGGGAGTGGACAATGGGGTGGAGAGAGATCCTCAAGAGCGTGTGCTATCGTGGAGACTGTGAGATGCTCCAGTGGGCGCTTGAGCATCGGATGGGACGTCGAGCTTGTACGATGCTGAGACGTGAGGATGAATTGTTCCAACTCTTGTGGAACGCTGTGGCTGGAGGTAGTGGCGTTGCAATACTGCAGAGCTTGAAAGCCTCAGGTTCAGTTGACAAGTATGGACCAGCGTTGGTTGAAGCAGTGGCGAAAAACGATATGAACAGTATCGAGTGGCTGCTAGCCAACTTCCCGCAGTCAGAGCATATTTCAGCCTATTGTGTGCTGGATGAAGCTGCGAAGCGGGGACATCTAAACATTTTGAAGTACTTTCAAAGCCTACCCTCAGCTCCTGGGTTTGTTCCAACCACATCCAAGGTGCAGAAAGTAGATAAGGATGGAGTATCACTATGGAGTTCCTCTGGCACCGTTATGAATACGGCAACTAGAGATGCGTACAGGAATGTCCTCGACAATAGACACGGGCGCCGCTCCAGCTGGAATTCGACAGACGCCATGGACGATGCTGCAGCTAACGGACATTTGGAGACTGTACAGTGGTTGCACGCCAATCGAACGGAAGGCTGCACAACTGACGCGATGGATTTTGCTGCTGCTAATGGCCACTTAGACGTGTTGAAGTGGCTTCAAGCCAATCGTAGCGTAGGACCTACGACAAAGGCGATGGATGGAGCTGCGTCTAATGGGCACCTGCATGTGGTGCAATGGCTACACGAACACACAAGTGCTGGATGCACTTCGAACGCGATGGATCTGGCGGCTGAACACGGACACTTACCAGTGCTCAAGTGGCTGTATGCAAACAGAACCGAGGGATGTACGCTCGCTGCTGTGGAGAAATCTTTACGAGACGGCCATCTCGCCGTTGCTAGTTGGCTTAAACGTACTTTTCCTCAGCTGAAGCCTCAGAACGTGGATTTATCCTTTCGCGAAAAAGTTTCATTCGCTGTGGTTCTCTTTGTACAAGAGCATTACGGTGACCTTTTCACCCAAGAACGGTTTTGGGAGTGGTATAGTGATGGAACGCCAAGTGAAGATTATCTCATGAATTGGATGCAAGAAAACGACCTCGAGGATTGTCGGAGTTTGTCAGGTCGTTTTGTCTGGCCAGGAACTTGAAAGGCAGAATGATCCACGTAGTGGTTGCAAGCACTACAACTGGCACAGTTGCGACAATGGCAGGAACCACAAGGATGAAGAGCGGACCAGTACATTCAGTATGGGGTTCTTGGGACGCCCAAAGTGAGTTTCCTATATTTTTCTAACTCAACACGATTTTTCTGGTTTTGGATACGTTGTTAACCGTGCTTGTGAGCAAAGCGGAACGTCAGAAACTTTTGAATTACTGGACGGCGCACAACAAAATGTTCATGGAAACTTTTACGATAGCGAAGATGTTCACAACCACCGTCTCGATGATCGCAACAAATACGTGAAACAGATATCGAGGCAAACGGCGTCGTGGATACAGGAAGCGAAACGAACGCTCTTTAACACCAACAACATACGTCGAACCACCGAGTTCGCGATATATCTCCCTAACATTTGTCTCTTTGCGCTTGGAACATTGCGATAAGAAATGAGATTACGAGTCGTAATCTCAATTTACGACAGGCTGCTTCTTTGAAATCCTACCGACTTCTCTGCGTTCCGAGTCGAATCTCTCTTCGTGCCACAAGCCCACTGTGAACGCGTTTCGGAGTCTTCCACCGAAATGCTTCGATGAATCTTGATTTGGATTTCTCATTCAAGTTTCACTAAAATATTTGTCATTTAATACTCCGAGAGTATTTACGAAGTGGTGCTCGGACAGAGCTACTCTAGATAGGTTTTGTGCGATAATAAGTAGGGAATAGATAGATCGGATCTCTTGCCAAAGACTCAGTCTTCACGCCACTGGATCAGATTCCCCGAAGAGGAACGTAAAGAGTAACTGCGGGAGCTGCTTCTGGCATGGACACGCGTCCGAATCCACGATAGGACACGAAGCCGCAAGTTGCAGCAGCGAGTCGATGAACCTTTGCACGGCCTTCGTTTGCTGGTGCTGTGAGAGCACCAGACTCATGACTGATCCCGGAAGCACAGCTCCAAGTAGCAACGTATGAGCTACTTCACTGCAGAACGGGCAGTCCATGGTAGAGTGCGATTCCTTGCAGGTCTTGTACAGTTCGTCTCGGAGACGCATGAAGTCGCAGTACTTCTTGTCCATGTGTGCGTCCAGGTGTTGCCCCTTCGTTGCAGCTTTAAAACTCGTCGGAATGCGGGAAGTGGAGTGCGACGGAGTGTACACATCGACGGTGTAGCTGCCATTCACAGAGGACACCAGCGCACTGCGGATCTGTTTGAGTTTCGTCACGGTCTGCATATGACGTGAATACCGCTCGGGCATTAAGTTCATGGGCGTGAGTCTTCCGAGACCACCGACGACAGTGCTGGAAGATCGCAGGACGCTAGTCATGGTCTCTGGATCTGTGGGGTTTGGAGTAATTTCAAGAGTGAAAGCAGTGAGAGCTCGAGGCGTAAGGTGCAGCGGCCAATCAACGTCGCATTCCGGTCCTGCGCAACCTTCAACTGGCTCGTCTCGTAACTGAATGCGCGCTGAATGCGAATGGTCCGGTGCTTTGCAGCGGATCCGAGTCAAAATGTCAAGAATCATATTTTATTTGAAATTATCTCTAAGAGTAGGAATAAATAAGTGTGTCTTCAAGCCTCAAATAGGAACTTGTAGAGTTGTCGAGGGAGCTTCTCTTGACACGGGCAAGCTTCCGAGTCAATGACTGGACACGATACAGCGAGTTGCAGAAGAGATTCCACGAATCGCTGCACTGCTTTCACTCGCTGACGCTGTGGCAGCATCCAAGTCAATAAAGCACCAGGTAGCACAGCTCCAAAGAGCAGATAGCGGGTCACTTCACTGCAAAACTTGCAGTTCATGTACAGGTGGGGGCCAGTGTGGCAGACGTCGTACAGCTCGTCGCGCAGCTTCACAAAGTCCGTGAAGAGCTTCTCAACGTGGACATCGGATCGACTGAAGAGTGGAGTGGGCTGCTGGCCTTTAGCAGCAGATAAGGCCGAGTCCGCAGCCGTTAAATTTGTAGGAATACGAGTCGTGGAGTGCGACGTAGTGAACACGTTGATGATGTAGCTATTGCCAGGACCTCGAGAGACTTGAACCTGACGGATCTGTTTGAGTTTCGTCAGGATTTTCATGTGACGCGAGTATCGCTCGGGCATTAAGTCCACAGGTTGCAGGGGGGCGAGGCTGCCAACCACCACATTGGAGGACAACGGGTTTTCTTCAAACTGCTGGACGCTCGACATGATCTTGATGGTAAATTTAAAAGTGACAGCTCTGGAAATCTGTGCCATGTAGGGCGCGTTCATTCTAGAAGGCCTCGCGCCAATCAACGTCCCAAGTCGGTCTTGCGTCGGCGTCAGTCGTCCTGTCTCGTGGCTGAATGCGAACGCAACAGACCTGCATGCAAGCTGTCGTTTGACGTCCCGGTGTGTTGCGACGAATGGCAGCCAACCACAAGAACGTGTTTGCTGCAGTTTTACACGGCGAAGATTCGTGTTCGCCTCGACCGCCGACGTCCACGTGGCCCTTTTGTCGCAGTGAATGCAAGACCGACATGCATTCAGACATAAGCAGTGCTTCCAGTGAATGTCGGTCTCGTTGCGTGCAGTCTACCAACTCCTGGACGTTCACATGCACTTCACACTGCCATTCAAACAGCACCACCAATTGACATTCAGATTCTATCTGAAGCTAACTAAAACCTAAAACTGAAGTTGAAGTTGGTCCAATACCTAATCAATCAATGGCTACATTTCAAGCTCCTACGCTCTCCTACTCAGACAGCTCCGCTTCAGCTTCACGAGCTGGTTGTAACTCGTTGTATATGGACACAGCCTTCGGTAGTTGCCCATATTTTCGGGTAACTCTCCGTACGCGCGAGGTAAATTACCTCGTAAAATAGCAGTCAGATCTTCGTTCAACTGTCTCACTGCCAGCTCCTCGGCCTCGCGTGGGTGCCGCATATGTGCGTGTGGTCGTCTCTTTTCGTCTTCCAAGTCTCGTTGTCGTCGTGCAATAACCTCAGCCAATTTGGCTCGGTCGAAGTGCAGAGGGTCCACTATTCGAAGGGTATCCAGCATCATGGCGTCCTTCACCTGGTAGTCAAGGCCATGGTCGCGAGCCATGGACGGAGACGAGTTGATCTCAATGAGCCATGGACGTAAGTCAGCATCTAGTAAAATATCATAACCAAGGAGGTCGAAGCTGTTCACTTGGAAGGGAATCTGGTCCTCGCCGCAGAGAAGCGCCTTAAGTACGACTTCTTCAATGTTTCGTTTCATTTGCTCCACTTCGACTCCTTCTGCTGCGAGTCTTCTCCAGAGATACGCTAAGGTCGTTTTCGTGCCTCCAGCGTCCTTTTGTGTTGTTTCTTCCTTATTAGCACTTGCAATTGGGTTCGCGCTGCCAGCGATCGCTTCTTCGTTGTCTTTCTGGATGCTGCTGTTGGTTAAATGCACGAATATATTACCGAGATCTCCATCTTCATACGGTCGAGTACAAAGCCGAACGAATCCTTCTTCATACAAGAAGGCTTCGAGCGGATTAAACGACGTCACGAGCACGTACAGACGCAGATCGAACTTGAAGCCGTCCAGTAACCGAGGATTGGCGATGTACTCCTGAATAACCACTTGCTCTCCGTAAATTACCTGACTCAGGTCATTTACCAACGAGATCCCACGTCCACGAGAGAGGGCAACAGGTTTCATGATCCAGATGTTCTTCCCTTCAGAGTACCCACTGCACTTCAATTGCTCACTGCGGTCCTGAAAAGCTTGGACAAAAGCCACGTATTCTTTCGGTAAGATAAAAGTAGGCGGGATAATATCAAAAGCTTGTCGTAAACGTCCGCCAGCAGCCAGATATTTGCCAATCTGCTTCTTTAGATAATCTTTACGGGTCAGAGCTTTGGCGTGCTGGAAATGGTTCACTTTTTGCCACGCTAGAAGCGTCTGACGCTCAACTCGGGGTTTACTCCACGTCCACAATAAATTCCACGTCGTTTTGAGTCCAAGGCCGGATGGATGATCCTCCCAGTCACCTCCTAAGCGCTGTAAAGCTTCCGTTACGATCTCCGAAACTTCTTTTCGCGCTGTAGAATTGATTCGATAGTGTGGTGCCCACGGTTTAGCAGCAGCCAAAGGTACCATTCCTTCCGGAGCCACGATCTTCGGCCCAAACACTGTCGCGTAGTCCTGCATGATACTCTGCCAGCTCTCGTAGAGTTTCTGCTGTAGTCGCATTGTGTGTTCTCCCGTAGAAGCTACTGGACGATGGTAGAGCGAAGAGGAACCGGACGAACTACTGCGACTCTGCTCAAAAACTGAAGTCAGGATGCAGTGGAAATTACTGAAGTAGAACCGGTAGTCCTTGCACTCAGCACGAGGTGAACGAGGTAGACTGAGGGCCGACTCGACGTGGCCTGGGGACTTGGCTCTTAAATCTTCAGCACTCCGTCGAACTTCTTCTATCCAAGATTGTTTATCCTTTAGGGTTGACTCGAATGACTTTGCATCTGTTGGTTCGCTGCTACTGATAGACGCAGCAGTATCAGCAGATGAAGTGTCTGCTACGCTTTCACAGCTCTTGTCAGTGTCTTCAAAAGACGAAATCGGAAAATTCTCTTCGGGGTTGGATAATTTTGTGTCGGGGACGTCTGGAGAAGGTTTTACCTCGTTCTCTCGGGCTTCTTTCTCTGCTTGTAGCTGTTCTAGCTTCGCTGCAGCTCGTGAAGCCATAAAAGCCTCCAGATCAAGACCAGAAACCTCTTCTTTCTCATTCTTCTGGTTTGCAGCTGTATCCACTTCCTGAAAATTGAACTCTTCCAAATGCGAATCAGGTATTTCTTGTTTTTCAATCTCGAAAATTGAGTTTTCTGGTTCTGGTTTGTCAGTTCCCGAAATTTCAAAACCAGATTCAGATTCTGATTGCTCCACTTCAGGTCCTTCTTCATCTCCTTTACTAGCATCGTCGTCATCACTTTCGCTTCTCTCCGTCCTCGGACTGTCCTCTACTTCATCCACTGCCTGGATCTGAACTTCTAGCGCCAGAATCGCCTTTTCATTAGCCTCGTCACTTTCGGAACAATTGCTGACGTCGCTCATGTCACTGTCGCTCTCTCTTTCTTTCTCTTCCTCACATTTCTTCATCTCTTTCTTCTTCTTCCTTTGCAGCTCCCGTCGCGCCTGCAAACGTTGAATCGCCGCTAGTCGTCGATTCTCTCGTTCTCGTTCCAGTTGCTTCGCTCGGAACGTCGCTTCTTCGTCGGGACTTCTCTTTCGCGGTCTCCTTCTCTTCCTCGCATTCTCTCCAGCCGAAATCACAAAATTCACAGTAGAAACTGACATTTTCTTCTTCTGCACCATCGCTCGAGCCATCTCCACACCCGCTTTCTTGCTTTTCCAGTACAAACTGGCCTCGGAAACCTCATTTTTCCGCTCAGTCGTCTGGTTATTTATCTTGATAGTCGCAACGGACGAGCTCTTCCTCAGCTTCTCCATCGGCTTTAAATCCACCGCCAGATCCCCTCGCAACATCTGAAAAACCCGTTCCTGAGCTCTCTGGTGGGTTAAATGGCGCTGCACCTCCGCCATCTGTCGCGTAGCATATCGACCGAGTTGTTGGTCGCTTTCGTACGGATTTAACGTCCCCAGCAGATCATTTAAGCCCCGTTCGACCGTCTCCAGGTCTTTTATCCCTAGCTGAGCGATCACAGGCAGCGGCACCAAGGGGAAACTGTCCATGTGGTCCTCTAGCCGTTGGCTCGGATGTCCATCATGGTGATCTCGAATTGCTTCAGCCCTCTTCGAGACAACAACAGCCGACGCTGGTCGTCTTGGCGTCAACTTCGGCATTCTTTAAGAGAATAAGCTGATAGAACCGTTGGTTTCATTGCAACTGTGCCCTATTTAGCGGATCCTATTCATGTTGCTCATGTAGCGGCCTGCTAGGTGCTCTGCGTGGTCGTATGGCGGGTGTAAGACCAGTTCATTTTCCTCAGTGTGACCCGATCGAACGGCCATTGACGTGAGACCAGACGGTAATGAAGAGGAGCAACGTTGAGGCTCCAAATCGTTCGGAACCAAAGTCTCATCCCACTCTGACATTCGACATTGCGCAGAGCTCCGTTCATTCCGATTTCTATCGAAAACAATGCGTGGTAGAACTGTTTCCAGACGCCACACAGATCCACCACGAGGGTCCATCGCTGTGGGTGAAGGGGAGAACGAACCGACCGGGTTAATGGCCAAGATCTACGGTCGGGAACGTCTGGTGTTCTCCAGACAACAGATCTGCGACGACCTATTGGATTCACTACCGAAGCTACACGCGGCGTTAAGGAGTAACCCCTATAAAAACAAGCAGCTATGGAGACGAACGTCCAGTCAACATGCAAAGGTGAAGACGTTCGAATTGGTCGGGATGCCGCCGAACGACGGAGCAGTCGACGGAACGGACGTGAATTACGCGTTGGCAGCGTCCACGAAGCTGAAATGTCATTTAAACGAGGTGTTGAACGTACTGGTGAGTCAGAACTCCAGTGACTATGAGGCAACGATGCAAGCGTTGAGTGGGAAAAGGTTCGAAGCGGGGGAGCTTTTGTATAGCGAACGGTGTCGATTGGTGTCTACTGGAAGCAGCTCTCAAGCGCTTCTGGGCGTGCAAATGGCGACTGTAAGGCCGAGTTGGAAGCTTCTATTAACCCCCAGTCACTTGTGTCATCCGGAACATCCAAGTACTCAAAGGTTGTGCTTTGAGTCCCTTACACATCGCTATACTGGAGCGGACCGTGCTGTTCACGTGCTGAAGACGCTCCCCAAACGGATTCACGACCAAATTATCCCTCGAGACTATCGCTCAGCACTTAGAAGAGATGTGGATCATCTCGGAATCGCTTTTGACATTAATTCGAAGACTTCAGAGACCGGAGACGGAAGAGAGAGAAGAGTGACGAGGATTTTCGCGCACGCGTACGTGGCATCTCCCCGTCTGGAGAGCTCGGCGACTCTGGATCAAAATGGACGACCTGGAAGTCGAACTTCACCCGAACTTTGGGACCAGAGAGGTCCGATTATCGTTAATCCGGAGTCGAAGCACGTTTTGGAGTTGTTAACCAGTCAGTTGAAGGAGTTTGAGCGCGTGATCGGCCGTCGTCGCTTCGGGTTCCAGTCGTTCATCTACTTCCAATCTCCAAGTGAGAGTTCTACGCTTCCTACTAGGTGTCAGATCTGCTTAAGACGCTTCTCCCTGTTCCGAAAGGAGTTCTACTGCCAGATCTGCGGCCACTTGGCGTGTGGTGAGTGTTCGCAACTCTACGAGGTAGAAGCGCGAGTCGGACAAGTGCGCAAGAACCGCGTGTGTTTACACTGCGTAGTACGGGTGGACTCGTGTACATTTGCAGACGAAGATATTATCGCAGCTCTCGGACCGACGGTTGTTTCAATACGACGCAGTTCCGAATGGTTCCGAGCATTCGGTGGTTCGGAGGCAGAACGTTCCGAAAGTTTGGTAGAACTGGATAGAATTCTACTGGAAACGACTCCAACGCAGAAAGAGAGCGCACATAGTCAACTGGTGCGATACGTGAATCAAACGCTTCGTGATTCCCAGCACAAGTTCCCGTCGAGTAGTTTAAAAACTGCAGAGTTAGTACGGGACTACCGCTACACTTTCGACGCCTCTAAAACAACGTACGAAGGGCACCCATTGCCTCCAACGCCATCTGCAGCTCGAGAAGCTCGGCGTCTGCACCACATCCAAGCGTCTGGCGTCCTGGAGCCCGAGTACGACCATTCTACGTTGGATTTACTGGCTCAAGTGGCAGCACAGCGCCTCAACTGTCCGATCGGCTTCGTATCTCTAATAGACGAGAGTCTGTTCCACTCGGTTGGCACGTTTCCACCTCGAAACTTCGGTCTCCAAGCCCCAAGAACCGAGAGTATGTGCTCCCACACTGTGTACGTGGATAAACCGCTGGTGATCAAGAACGCGCAGTGCGATCTACGCTTCGCCCAACTGCCAGTCGTCCGCGACCACGGGATCCGGTTCTACGCCGGATTTCCGATCCGAGCGCCGGATGGCTCCATTGTGGCTTCCCTGTGTACTTCAGACCGAGTCCCGCACCAGAATATCTCCACTGCGGACTACGCCATCATGCAGACGCTGGCAGATGTCGCCTCGCAGCTCATAGCGCCTCGAGATCGCGTAGTAAGCGTTCCGTATCAGCCACGAGTCCGGTCAATTTCCAACTGCAGGATGAAGAGAACTCGCAGTAGCAGGAGAGTGAAGCGAGAACCGGACGTCACAATGATCACCATCGTCAGACAAGATACAAGGCTGGAGAATATCCCTTGCTTGTAGTTTTTTTTATTTAAAAAACTTGACACTACACTTCACTACAATAACACTTGATAAAACTCAAATCTTGGCGATAGTCTCGTTGATACGCACTGGAGAGCTGAACGTGTCGAACGAGCGGTTCATGGCTTCATTCCGGTCGATGTTCTTGTCGTCCGCGTTCTTCTTCTTCACTCTGTAGGCGACAGCAGCCAAAGCGATTCCAGCCACAATAGCTAAAACTGCCAACGCAATGAAGACTGGGCTCGTTCCGGAAGAAGAATCCTGCGATTTCGTCGTCACCTGCTTGGTATCGTCCGAATTCGCGTCATCCGTCTGCGTGCTGGAGGTTTTCTCCACTCCAGCTTCACTAGCTTGCAAGATGGCTACACCACTTCCAGATTCATCTGCTGCCGTCACTTTACCTGCCTGGTAGCTAGTTCCGTTGCTAGAACTACCGGAGTTTAACGTGTTGAAGTACGTGCTCACCTCACTCTGAGTAGCCGAACTACCGGTAGAAACTACTGCCGTCGGTGTAGCTGTCGTAGCAGTAGGAGCTTCAGTAGGAGCCGACGTCGATTGAGTCTGCGTACTCGCACCGGTAGAACTCTGACTACCAGTAGTCTGGCTAGTAGAGCTCTGCTGTGTGGTGCTTCCTCCGAAGTTGGACATTCCCTCCGTGCACACGTCGGATGTAAGTGACAGCGTCTCGGTGATCGTCTCACCGGAAACGGACGTAAGTTGGATATCCACCGCTGAAATGTCGACGTTTGAGCCGCCGTTGAGTAGGAAATAGTAGCACGAGTCCACCATCGTCACGTCTTGATTGGCGATCTTCACACTAGCCACGCCGTTGGCGAAATTGGCCGGTTGCACGGCCAGCCACGAGCTGCTACTGCCGCTTTTCGTGCAGTACTGGATGTTGCCGGTCACGGGGCAGTCCACGAACTTCCACTTGATACTGTATCGAGACGGGTCGCTTCCTGTGAGGGTCTTAAACACAGTCGGGGACAGGTCCAAGTCGCCTTCTTTGCATTCCGGACACTTGTCCACGATGTAAACGGTCTGCGTGCTGGTTGTGTCGCTGCACCGGGAATCCGCGCACGAGACTTCGGCGCATCGGCCGCAGTTGAGCGTCGAGTCCCATTGCTCGCTGTTGAGCGCCGCGTAGTTGTCACTCACGCCCGGGTCGTACATGAAGTTGCAGTTGCCGGCCGACACCTGTCCGAGCGTATACGACGTGGCGTCACCCGTGTAGTAGCTGTCGCCACCGGCAAGAGCCATGACCGGCATGACCGTCGCTAGTAGCGAAAGCTGTCGGAACATTGGAAGTTCGTAATGTGCTGCAACGGGCACAAGCTGGAATGAAAGGCACACACCGAAGTGACGACTAAAGGCGGGGCGAGGAAAGGTTAGAGAGTTGCTGTTCAGAAAGGAGCCAGCGATAGATGACACGTTGAACGGGGCGGAGGTCTATCCCGAATCGAGGACGAAGCAGGAATTTTATTTAGAGGTTTGGTAGCATGCAGATGGCGCTCATGACCGTTCCATTGTCCAGCGATTCCTCTACGGATCAAGTTCCCTGACCTCTTCAGAGAGACTTTAACTTTCTTCAAAAGGGTTAATTATTTACCCCATTGTGCACGCCCAAGTTCGACCATGTTACCATCGTGTGTATTCACTTATACTGCGATCGTTTCGTGGTTCCACTGCCACTGAGCCCTTGAAATCAAACATTGAACATGCACTGTACACTACCAGTCGATCGACTCAAGACACTGGAGCTCTTTTTCAGTAGAAACCGTGTCACAACAACGTTCCTGGCTTAGATCTTGACGATCGCCGCCTTCTTCTTCTGCGTGGGGGAGCTGAACGTGTCGAAGGACTTGGTGAGGCACTCGTCGACCTTGTTGCCCTTCTTCTTGGCCGTGTAGAACACAGCGGCCAGGGCGATGCCGCACACGGCGGCTAATACCACCAGCGCCACAATGAACGGACTGGTGGTGCCGGACGCGGCGTCGGCGGCGCCGGACTTGTTGTTAGCCTGCTGCGCCTCCGAGTCGTCCTTCTGGTTCTCCACGCCCTCCTCATTGGCCTGCAGAATGCTCACCTCCTTCTGGTTCTCGTCGGCGGCCGCCACCTTCCCGGCCTGGTACGTGCTGCTGCCGGATTTCAACGCATTGAAGGACGTCGGGCAGTCCGCGAACTCCCACTTGATGGTGTACCGTGCCGCATCGCTTCCTGTGAGCTTCTTGAACACGGTCGGGGACAGATCCACCGCCTCGTCCTCGCACTCGGTGCATTCGCCAGCGACGTACACGACCACGGAGCTGCTCTGGTCGGCGCACCGGTCGTCGTCGCACGAGACTTCGATGCACTTGTTGCAGTTGAGCGTCGAGTTCCACTGGTCGCTGTTGATCGCGGCGTAGTTTTCGCCGATGCCGTTGCAGGCGGCGGCTGTAACTTTTCCCACGGCGTTCGCAGTGCCGTCGCCCGTGTAGTACACGTCGTTGGCGCCGCCTGCGAGAGCCAAAGCGGGTAGAGCGGCCGCCAGTAGCGAAATCTGTTGGAACATCATCCTTCTGTCTGTTGCTGCCGCGGAGAAAACCTAGAATGAAAGTCTCTCTTTCTGTTCGACAGTCTCGACCACGCGACAGAAGCCGGGGTGGATGAAGAGGAGAGTCCGCCAACACATCGAACAGATCGAGCCTGGCCATCATGCACGTTGTGGTGGACGAGCGGTGTTGAACAGCAGTAATCGCCGTCCGATTGTTTCTTGAAGCGCAAAGGACCGAACAGCGAGAGAACCAACTGGTAGCAATTCATTTCGCGTCTTATACTGATGGTCTTGGAACGTTGCCTTTTAAAAGGGTTAAATATTGCTAGCATTGGGGGTCTGGAAGCGCCTTCATCTTTAGCTACAGGTGACGGATTGCTGCGTACGTGTATGTACTCTAGCGCTGTCATGGTGTCGGAACTTTCAACGTGCAGCGATGTCACGACCGGGCAACCCCCGACCCTAAAAGATTGGGATCTGCTCCAAGTCTCTCGATAACCAGTAACGTTAGCTGCCGATCGCATCGTTCTCTTTCGAATGTTCATGTCCATCAACCGATAGCGTTCTTAAATTTTGGCAACTGTTGCTTTGGTGCGTACGGGAGAGCCGAGCGTACCGAAGGAACCAGCAACCGCTTTATTGCCGTCGATACTTTGAGCCAATTTCCTTCGTCTCCTGAAGCAGTAGGCAGTCACGAGGCCGCCCACAACGACGAACAGTACGGGGATGACGAACAGAAGACTTGAACCGGAAGAAGACGCGTCGGATCTGGTGGAAATTGGATCAGAGTCGTCAGGTGGAGTCACTTTGCCTGCCTTGTAGTCATCGCCGCCCGATTTGAGTGTATCGAAGTTCTCGTTCGCTTCGTTCTTTTGCTGTGCTCCAAAGTTTGACTTCCCAGCAGTACAATTGCCTGGAGTAAGCGACAATACTTCTGTGATTGTCTCGCCCGACAGCGACGTTAAATCGATATTCACCGCCGACAAGTTGACGTTCGACCTCCCGTTCAGCAGGAAGTAGTAGCCTGAACCCACCACAGCCGCGCCCTGGTTGTCGATCTTCATGTCCGCGACGCCGGTGACCGAATTAGCAGGTTGTACAGCGAGCCAGGAACTATTGCTCAATCTATTGGTACAATACTCAATATTCCCACTCACAGGACAATCTACGAACGTCCACGTGATGCTTTGGGGCGAATCGCTGTGTGTGAGTTGCTTGTACACCAACGGAGAGAGGCCCAAGCCCTCGTCCTCGCAGTCTGCACATTCGTCCACGACAAAAACCGTGACGGAACTGGTCGAATTCTCGCTTGAAACCTCAATACACCGGCCGCAATTGAGTGGCGAGTCCCATTGATCGCTGTTAAGTGCCGCGTAGTAGTTGCCGACTCCAGGGTCGTACATGAAGTTGCACTTGCCGGTCGAGAACCTCTCGTGCGTGTACGCCATGCCTTCGCCTGTGTAGTAAGTGTCTGCAGAAACCACGGTCGGAATCATCGCTTGGATTGGTTGGTAGGGAGCAATATCGAGAATGAGTTCGTGGCGTTAGTGGAAGTGGGAGTTTGTAATACATGTAGTGGCGTGGTGAAGTGTCAAGTGCAGATCAAGCGCTGTATCCTACATACGTACCCTATAAAGAGTTGCATGCCAGGAATATGGTGGCAGTAAACAGGATACTGTATCTATCGACTCACAAATCATCCGATCTTTATGCCAGAACATACCAACTCGGGAGGAACGCTCAAGGACCTCCGTCAGGTGGTCCTTCCTGTCTACGCTGATCTACAATTCCGCTTGTGTTGGAAACTTCTTCCCACACGCTCTCGATTTTGGTTTCTCCAAAGTACGTCGGAGAATTTTTTGAAGTACGGATACCCAGACTGCGAGTCTGTGGAGACTGAGCAACACTTGTTTTTCGACTGTGCCCGTGTCGCCGTCCTATGGGGCATCATTGCCGAGGATTGGAGCCTTTTCTTGCCTGCAATTACGTGGAACTTGGTCTGTGTTCCGATCGAACCTACATGGCCTCGCTCACAGCTTTCACATGCGCCAGAACTCAAGGTTCTCTGGATGATACTCCGCAGTATCGCACTCCATATCGTATGGACAACCCGGAACAAACAACAATTTGAAAATCGGCCGCCGTTGGACGCGCAGAAGGCAATCTATCAAGTTTACTCTACTTTCAGCAGTCACTTTCGTGCACTACTGCGTTCTTCTACTGCGGGTGAGAGATCGCGTCTCCAACGATGTCTTCATCACTTCCCGCCTGGTTCTCGGTTCCATCGCTTTGTTACAGCGCATCCACGACTATTCTCAATTCGTAGGCAAGCGCTTTTTGCTGACGAAAATGGTTGCCTCCGGGCCCCACCCTGTCCCCGTAACAACGACTAGCATCGACGACATCCCTCCGTAGTCAGTAGTCGCTAGCATTTTGAGAGGTCCGGTTGCCAATTCCATTGACAACTGCTAAACATTCAACACGAATAGTTCTCCCCCTTGTTTACCAACTCGGGAGGAGATCTAATGATGCACAGTTTGGTTTGTACATGTATTATCCACGGCTTGTGGACCACGGGGCTACATGTAAACTGTTGTAGTTTCTATTACTGTACTACTGTACTAGTAGTTTAAAATTGCATGTAGTTCGATGAATTTCAGCTAGCAAGACGAACAGACCAATGTCAAGTACATGTACAGACAACGACGGAAATATCCGGCATTACTGAATGCCATCCTCAATAGTAATGGCGCTGCCTGGAATGTTCAGAACAGAATAATAGACTGATATGATTGGTTACTATTTGATTTAAAAGATAGAAAAGCGCGAACAAATCCAAAGATAATATAAAAACCACAGAAAAAAGAACTTTATTTCATACTTTTAAGATTTGAACGTCATCCATTGGATAAATACAATTTGTCAGTGCCGTACTTTAGCGTCGCCGTATTTTTCCGTCGTTGTCTGTACTTCGGCAGAGTACAGAATGTAAACTCCGAGTAAAAGGAGCGCAACTGGGATGATGTAGACGTCGAATTTCTGGATAACCACGAACCGGAACGGCACGAAAGCGACCGCTGCGTACACCCACCGTGTAGAAAATGGCAAGGGGATCACTGCTTCCTTCCTTCTTGCACCACTCCCGCGTCCTCCATAAACCCATGACCAAAGGAACGAATCCGAGCAGACCCGAGTAATACAGGATCCGACGAACGTCCCGATGAGACTGAGGGTCATAGTGATGGAAAATCCGACAAATTGGGCCGATCAAGACGTGGCGAGCCTTCAGTTTGTCCTTCGCTTCAGCAGCATTCGTGAAGTAAACGACCAAAACAAGCGCGTCGTCGATGTTGGTGCCACCAACTTGGTGGTGGCGAACATGACGACAGATGACGCGATAACTCCCCAGAGACCCATTTTGGCGATTCGGGACTTCGCTGCTTGTGAATGGTGGTGCTTCTGCTGCGGCGAATACGGTCTTGTGACATTTCACTTCTTTTGATTCGTTCTACCGGTACTCAGTAGTTTGGAAACCGGCAACACTAATATCCAACGGATAATAATTTTATCTGAACTTTGGATACTATCGGTGAACTCAGCCATAGATTAGATATTGTAAAAGCCTAACGAACACGGAGGATTTCATGGAGGTCTGTATCATCCATAGGATCCAAAGAGCGCAACTAGCCACTGGTAACGAGTTTGAAAGCGTTATAATTCGAGGTACTTCAGTATGGTATTAGCTGTATTATAGATCGATATCAAACACTTTTGATTCAAAAGCATCTTTTGTCATGGCCTTGCAACAGTTTTTTTTTTCGGGCCCTTGAAACGGGTCCTATTTCAATATCCAACCGGGTATTTCTGGCTCTCGTTGTCATCCCTGACGTGTGCATACAAGTTTTCGCTTCGCAGAGCAAGCTTAAAGGGAAATGAAGAGGGAGCATCAGGAGGCAGAGGAACACGGAGATCGCGAGGTCTTTCCCCCACAAAGCGAGAAATCTCCGCCACGGCCGTCGCATTCTTCCAAGAAGACCACCTACCCAGTAGGGAAAGAAGGCAAGCGTAAACACAGTCTCGTCAAGACAAAAGGTAAAGTAGTTAGCAATTCCCTGTTTCTAGTAGATCTTTCATTATCTAGGAGTGATCGCTGTGGTGGTTTGTATCTGCCAAGCTTGGACAGTCTGGCTCATTCTGCTGAATGTATCTCCGAACCACACCGTGAACCGCGTCATGCGTACGGAAACGTTCGATTACGGGTCCTTTTGGCTATTCACAGATCCATCCAAGACTCTTGTGGCTATGGCAGTGCTCGGTTTGTCAATTGTTGCTGCCGGTCATCTCAGCGTCCTGGTCAAAATGTGTTTTGTTCGGGAAAGTCGAGTAAAAAGGTTTCTACTCACCAATCGACCAACAAAATTAATGTCCTCAACAAGGTCGAGAGTTCTCTTGTAACGAACTCATCAAAACGTCGGGTGGCTTCCACTTGCAATATCTCTCAGTCGATCGGACAGCTCTACGAGTAAACTGATCGTACGTGTTACCCAAATTATTTTCATTTGTTCGCAGACTGACCGTGTTGATTGGTTATTTTTCCAGAAACTTGGCGTTAAGTTCGTCGATTTGGCGCTGGAAGTGCTGCTACTACACCAAATGCTCGAGTCTGGCTCACCTGTAGTACTTATTGCCATCTTCACGTTCATCATAGTAAGTAACGCGTTATCTTGCGCTGTGATGATGTTCATATCTTACGAGCGAGCACCGCTAGCTGAGATTTTCGTGGATATCCTGTACGTGCCGCTAAGTACTTGGCTATTGATCCTAAGGGTTAACCTTGTTACATGTACTCTGGTAGATTCGACTTCCTCATCGTAGTTGGGTTCCCAATGCTGCTGGTGTTCTACTGTCTGTCGACTTTTTCCTTCGATCGTGCCAAACTAGCTATCAACCTCGAGGTGTTCCCCCCAGGGTGGTTTGAACAGGATGCTCTCGTGATCGCAGACCCAGCCGAGACTGCAATTATCTACCAAATTCTGAAAACTTTACGTGTCATGTCTGGGCTGAATTTGTTCACGCGTATTGGGGTGAATTTCACGCTTTGCTTTCGTCTCTGGCAAGTTGTGGACCTCATCCAGTGCCCGAAGAAGTTGCAAAGCAGTGTTTACCCCAAGCGCAACCGCTTTGCCGCCGTTTTTCTCGTAGTATTCACTATTTTACTCATAATTTTTGTCGAGGAAAGCGTGCGAACGTCAAGTCTGGCATGTCGACCCCATCCTCAGTGTGTCGTCAATGCACGTCGATGGGTAATTTTGGAAAGTGGCTCCTTGACGCATTGTCCGTGTCTGATGCTCGTTGACAGAGATACAGCCCCGAAAACGTATGCTGAATGGATTAACCCATTGGATGTGACCGAAAGCGTTGCCCAACTAGCATCTACCGGGGATTTACAGACGCTTCAGCTGACCAACCGCTTCTTGCCCATGCTTCCAGACGAGTTGCGCCGGTGCATCAATCTACGACACTTGTACGGCTTTGAATTTCGTCTGATATTTGACGGTAACTGATATTTTTTTTCATTTTGTAGATCGCTGGAGTACACGCACACGCAGACGTTCCCATCGTGGGCGAAAGAATTCACCAAGCTCGAGTTCTTGTACGTCGATACGTTTTGGTACGGAAATAATTGGGTTTCTGACTATTTTTTGGATTTATAGCCATATTGAGAGCAAGTTTTTCAGTCCAATGGTGGCTTTACCGGACGATTTATTCAACGACATGTCATCTTTGATGTTCATTCACTTTGGCGCGTTCATCCCCATGGCCAAGTTGCCGTCGTTCGAAGGCCTAACGAACCTGAAGTCCCTCACTTTGGCTGTTTTTCTGTATCTCTCAGAACTTCCTGCTTTCGACAGTCTGCATAATCTCGAGCGGTTGGTTCTGGTGAGTTTGCCATCTCTGACGACCCTCCCGGACCTCGGACCCGTGAAGAATCTCCAGTCTTTTTGCTACGTTTGATCGAGGCGCTTGGTGCTGCAATGGCTTCCTCAACAACTGCGAGTTAAGTGACCCCAAGTGTGGCGTTCACCCGGTCTGGAGGACTCCAGCTGCGACTTGTTTACCCTCCGAGAATCAAGCGACGGAAGCGACTCGGGCGATAACGTCGAAGTTTTCCTTCAGTATCTGCGGACCTGTTCTTCAACCGGATACAGTCCAGGGAACACCAACAGAGGAGACGATGGTGGTTTGCAAGGGCACGATGTATCGCCAATGCAACAAACCCAACGAAACGGAGGCCATGTGCTACAATGTGCGATTCATGGGCATCACCTGCACGCAGACCAGCTACGCGATCGAGATGCGACGGCGTCAGATAGCGCAGGGTGTGGGTGACCCGTGCAACCCAGAGATCGAGGCGTGGCTGGGCTGTAAGTAAATACATCCACCTTAGTGAAGTCACGAGTGACTCAGGGGTGGACGAAGCTGACCAGACAGCTTGCGGACGACGTCAGCTGCAACGTTCTGCCGGTATCCTTGTCCGATAAGATTCACTATGGAGCATTGACTTCGTGTGCTGTAAACGTCACGTTGAATTCAACACAAGCGCAACTTGACCCAACGTGTCCGTCGTCTGCTTCGCGCAGGTGATTAATTAAAGGGCGTAAATGAGTTGCAGTCTTACACCTCTCTCTCTCTGTAGCGTACAGTCATGATGAGCGACGTCCGATGTGATGACTTGACATGGTTCAACCACCACTGCCGGCGCGAATGACGGGTAGGTAGAGGTGGCGGCAATCGCACTGCAGCTTCATGGGGCTCACTATAAACCAAGGTTGCCCCCAGCACCAACAACGACGAAAATGCTCTCATTGCATCTGCTGCCTAATGTGTATCTTGCATGTATCCTTCGTCATTAAGTGTCGAGTCTCTCAAGACGTTCTTGGTCCAAGGTGACTGCGAGTCAAGGAAACGCTGCCACAGCTGGCATTTTGGTGAAGCTGCCATGGAGTGCCCGGTCTATCCCTGGTGAAAGTGACCGCGCGGTCAGTGGCGTGGCTGTCACGTCCCACATGAGCTCACCACGACGGCCGTCTGGCGCACAGGTTCCGACCAGCACGGTCTCCGCTATCCGCCCGCAACGTCATTCTTCATTTCTCTCTGCACGTCCGTAGCGTTCCGACCATGAGTACGCGATCCGGTCGTTCGGGCAGCATCCGGTCGGGCCGATCCGGTTCCCGCGCGCGCGCGCCGACGTATCCTCGGAAGCCGACGACGTCGACGTTCAAGTCGTATCGACCGCCACAAGAGCAGCGTCGAGGCGGCCTGGCGATCCAGGGCAGTCGTGGCAAGCAGAACATGCTGTTCACAGACCAGCAAATGGCGGACGACCTGTTGGCGACGGTGCCGAAGCTGCACGCGGCCATTTCAATGGACGCACGGCGCAGCTCCATGTGGCACCGCAGAGGTCGGGACGGCGTGGCCAGCTACGAACTGGTACCGAGCGCGCACGGATCGGACGACTTGGACTTGGCCTACGCTTCTCTGGCCAAGACAGAGATTAAGTGCCATCTGAACGAAGTGCTCAACGTGCTCATCAGCCACGAGTCCAGCGACTATCAGAGCACAATGTCGGCCCTTTGTGGCGACAAATTCCGTGATGGTCGCGTGGTGTTTCAACAACGTTGCCATTTCTCTGATGAATCACGGCAGACGTTGGCTGGAAGCAGCAGTACACCACCGGAAGGGGCCGAGGGACAGAAAGTGTTGATCAGCGTCAACATGGCGACGTTGCAGCCCACGTTGCACATGAAATTCCAGTCGAAAAAGCACCGCCAACCGCAGAAGCTGTGCTTCGCGTCCTTCACGCACCAGTACGCGAGCAAGGACCGCGCCGTGCACGTGATGAAGACTCTACCGAAACATGTTCATGACGAACTGGTGCCTCGTTCGGAGCGAACGGCACTACGTCACCAGCTTGACCACTTGGCGGTGGGCTTTGATATCCAATCAACGCCGACGCCAGGAGGCAGCAGCAGCCAGACGACGAGTATTATCGCACATGGTTACGCGTCCGTGACGCCTCCGGAAGCGTTCGGAGCGTACACAAACCCGCGGTCTCGAGTTGCTCCGACTCGAACGCAAGTGACGAAGCGCCGGGCGGCGGTGATGAACCCGGAGGCGAAGCACGTGCTGGACCTGTTGACCCGGTCGCTACGGGAGTTCGAGCGCGTGATCCGCCGCCGGCGGTTCGGCTTCCAGTCGTTCGTGTACTTCCACACGGCGTCAGTGGGGGATCCGGAGCTGAAATCGTGTTCAATCTGCCAGAAGAAGTTCTCCCTTCTACGCCGAGACTTCTTCTGCCAGCTCTGCGGGCACATGGTCTGTCGAGACTGTTCCCAGTTGTACGAGGTAGAAGCGCGCGTGGGGGACGTCCGCCAGAACCGCATCTGCGTCGAATGCGTAGTGCGCGTGGACGCGTGCAAGTTCGAAGATGAGAACCTCATCGCAGCTTTAGGACCGACGGTAGTGAACGACGACCGCTGGTTTTCCGACAGTGAAGCTGAGTCAATGGATGACGAGACGGTGTCACTTGAGTCGTTCTCTTCGCCCTTACAGGACCAATTAACCTCGGACGACCCAGCTACGCGGTCTCAAGCGCTCGAACAGCTCGGACGCTTAGTGAGTCCTACGAATTCGCAGTTTAAGTCGAAACGGAGACGGAAACATCAGCCAAAGACAAAGGATTTAGCCGAGAAGGTGCGGTGGGATATCGAGCACCACCTGCAGCAGAGCTTACGAGTGGCTGAGAAACACACACGACTGGAAGACTGCGACGTGGCAGATCTGGAGAGGGACTACGCTTTCGAGTTTGACGGTCAGAGAACCCGCGACCCGAACCACCCGTTACCACCGATGCCTGAACAGGACAAGGAGAACAGGCGACTGCAGTACATTAACAACTCGGGCGTGCTGGATCCGACCTACGACCGCGCTGCGTTGAATCTTCTAGCTCAAGTGGCTGCCAAACAGCTCAACTGCCCCGTCGGGTACGTCTCAATGGTGGGCGAAGATACTTTCCACGCAGTGGGGACGTTCCCTCAACGACCACCGGAGATGAATGTCGCCCCGCGAGTGGAGAATATGTGCGCGCATACGGTGTACGCAGACAAACCGTTGGTGGTCAAGAACCCGCAGCGGGACATGCGGTTCGCGCAGATGCCTATTATCAAGGACGCGGGGGTGAAATTCTACGCTGGTTTCCCTATTCGGGCACCGGATGGAGCTATTGTGGCTTCACTGTGCACTTCGGACTTTAAGCCTCATGATCATATTTCTACAAAGGAGTACGCGACTATGGAGACGTTAGCGAAACTCGCAGGCGAACTTGTTGTACCTCGACAGCTTGCTGCGCCAGCATACTAAGATTTGTAACTTTGATCCATTACTTCCAACGTTAGCACCTTTGTTTTGTCATCCTTCGGCATCAAGCCTTCCACTGAGCTGTAGTAAGTGATAAACCAGAATTGGTTTGCGCTCTGGTTTCAACATCATGTTCGGTTTCGGATAAAAATATTATCCGTTGGATATTGTTTTATCCAACTGAAATCTACTATCCAACGGAGAAGACAAATAATTGGATACGTCCAAAAGCAACTGTCATCCAAACTCCACCGGTTAAAGCAACCAGCAAGAAACCAAGACCAAATTTACTCACCCAAGTCAATGCCAGCCGGCCGTATGACCGCGATTCACATCTTCTGCCGGATATAACATTATTGCAACTTTGAATCCTAGGCAGATTTGGTCGTTTGATAAGCTTACGCTTTCCATGATTATTTGACAATTAATCACCTGCGCGAAGCAGACGACGGACACGTTGGGTCAAGTTGCGCTTGTGTTGAATTCAACGTGACGTTTACAGCACACGAAGTCAATGCTCCATAGTGAATCTTATCGGACAAGGATACCGGCAGAACGTTGCAGCTGACGTCGTCCGCAAGCTGTCTGGTCAGCTTCGTCCACCCCTGAGTCACTCGTGACTTCACTAAGGTGGATGTATTTACTTACAGCCCAGCCACGCCTCGATCTCTGGGTTGCACGGGTCACCCACACCCTGCGCTATCTGACGCCGTCGCATCTCGATCGCGTAGCTGGTCTGCGTGCAGGTGATGCCCATGAATCGCACATTGTAGCACATGGCCTCCGTTTCGTTGGGTTTGTTGCATTGGCGATACATCGTGCCCTTGCAAACCACCATCGTCTCCTCTGTTGGTGTTCCCTGGACTGTATCCGGTTGAAGAACAGGTCCGCAGATACTGAAGGAAAACTTCGACGTTATCGCCCGAGTCGCTTCCGTCGCTTGATTCTCGGAGGGTAAACAAGTCGCAGCTGGAGTCCTCCAGACCGGGTGAACGCCACACTTGGGGTCACTTAACTCGCAGTTGTTGAGGAAGCCATTGCAGCACCAAGCGCCTCGATCAAACGTAGCAAAAAGACTGGAGATTCTTCACGGGTCCGAGGTCCGGGAGGGTCGTCAGAGATGGCAAACTCACCAGAACCAACCGCTCGAGATTATGCAGACTGTCGAAAGCAGGAAGTTCTGAGAGATACAGAAAAACAGCCAAAGTGAGGGACTTCAGGTTCGTTAGGCCTTCGAACGACGGCAACTTGGCCATGGGGATGAACGCGCCAAAGTGAATGAACATCAAAGATGACATGTCGTTGAATAAATCGTCCGGTAAAGCCACCATTGGACTGAAAAACTTGCTCTCAATATGGCTATAAATCCAAAAATAGTCAGAAACCCAATTATTTCCGTACCAAAACGTATCGACGTACAAGAACTCGAGCTTGGTGAATTCTTTCGCCCACGATGGGAACGTCTGCGTGTGCGTGTACTCCAGCGATCTACAAAATGAAAAAAATATCAGTTACCGTCAAATATCAGACGAAATTCAAAGCCGTACAAGTGTCGTAGATTGATGCACCGGCGCAACTCGTCTGGAAGCATGGGCAAGAAGCGGTTGGTCAGCTGAAGCGTCTGTAAATCCCCGGTAGATGCTAGTTGGGCAACGCTTTCGGTCACATCCAATGGGTTAATCCATTCAGCATACGTTTTCGGGGCTGTATCTCTGTCAACGAGCATCAGACACGGACAATGCGTCAAGGAGCCACTTTCCAAAATTACCCATCGACGTGCATTGACGACACACTGAGGATGGGGTCGACATGCCAGACTTGACGTTCGCACGCTTTCCTCGACAAAAATTATGAGTAAAATAGTGAATACTACGAGAAAAACGGCGGCAAAGCGGTTGCGCTTGGGGTAAACACTGCTTTGCAACTTCTTCGGGCACTGGATGAGGTCCACAACTTGCCAGAGACGAAAGCAAAGCGTGAAATTCACCCCAATACGCGTGAACAAATTCAGCCCAGACATGACACGTAAAGTTTTCAGAATTTGGTAGATAATTGCAGTCTCGGCTGGGTCTGCGATCACGAGAGCATCCTGTTCAAACCACCCTGGGGGGAACACCTCGAGGTTGATAGCTAGTTTGGCACGATCGAAGGAAAAAGTCGACAGACAGTAGAACACCAGCAGCATTGGGAACCCAACTACGATGAGGAAGTCGAATCTACCAGAGTACATGTAACAAGGTTAACCCTTAGGATCAATAGCCAAGTACTTAGCGGCACGTACAGGATATCCACGAAAATCTCAGCTAGCGGTGCTCGCTCGTAAGATATGAACATCATCACAGCGCAAGATAACGCGTTACTTACTATGATGAACGTGAAGATGGCAATAAGTACTACAGGTGAGCCAGACTCGAGCATTTGGTGTAGTAGCAGCACTTCCAGCGCCAAATCGACGAACTTAACGCCAAGTTTCTGGAAAAATAACCAATCAACACGGTCAGTCTGCGAACAAATGAAAATAATTTGGGTAACACGTACGATCAGTTTACTCGTAGAGCTGTCCGATCGACTGAGAGATATTGCAAGTGTGATAGTAGTGGAAGCCACCCGACGTTTTGATGAGTTCGTTACAAGAGAACTCTCGACCTTGTTGAGGACATTAATTTTGTTGGTCGATTGGTGAGTAGAAACCTTTTTACTCGACTTTCCCGAACAAAACACATTTTGACCAGGACGCTGAGATGACCGGCAGCAACAATTGACAAACCGAGCACTGCCATAGCCACAAGAGTCTTGGATGGATCTGTGAATATCGTGTTCCTCGTTCTCCTGATGCTCGTTCTCCATTTCTCTTGGGCTGTCTTTGTGGTAAGAAAACTAGTACCGTACAAGTATGACACGTCAGAGATGCCAGAAATAACCGGGTTGAATTTAGGACCCCCCCCCGAAAAAAAAACTGTTGCAAGTCCATGGTTGAATCAAAAGGTTTGATATCGATCTATAGTTCGCGTTACGAACCTGTGTTCATCGATTATATCCACGAGTTCGGATAAAAATATTTTCCGTTGGATATTGTATTAGAAGGACTACTATCCAACGGAGAAGACGCATAATTGGATACGTCCAAAAACAACTGTACTAATCAGAAACAGAAAGAGGTCTGTACCATCCAAATTCCACCGGTTAAAGCAACCAACCAGCAAGATGCTACATGTACACGAAACCAAGATCCAATTTACATGTTACTCACCCAAGTCACTGCCAGCCAGATCTTCGACACAACAGGATGGCCGATTCACATCTTCTGACGGATATAACATTATTGCAACTGTGGATTCTTGGCAGATTTGATACACGTACGTTGATAAGCTTACGCTTTCCATGATTAGTTGACGCTGTCAAAGACAATAATCACATTCATTCTATTAGATACTGTCTAATAATCACGTTGCCAGCCAACGGTTGGCAACTGTTAACCCCCCCCCCCCCCCCCTCATGATAACACAGTTTTTTTCAGAGAAGACCTTCACTCGTTCACGTTGGATAGTACATCGTGGATATTGTATGGGTAACAAAAAATCTAGGTTTATTTGACAAGGAAAAACTCTACCATTTTCCAAAAGCCTGTCAAACCAATGACGCCACCCAGCGTCATACACCCCAAGATGAAGCAACGAAGCTACTCAACGTTCTCCAACGCCGAAGAGCCCCAAGCGAAGTGGGAACCAACTGCAGCTCCGTTCTGGTCGCGTCTTTGGTTCTCGTACGCAGGCCCAGTTCTACAAGCGGGCAACAGTCGTCAACTCACTTTCGACGACCTGTGGGAACTGGAAGAAGAGAACCAAGCGTCCGCCGCATTTAGCGCGTTCCTGGAGCATTATGAACGCCACGGTCAATCGGTCATCAAGGCGACGCTGGTTGGCTATGGAGGTCAACTGTTTCTGTGCGAATTGGCTTCGCTGTTCGAAACAGCCAGCGGCCTGTTTACTCCAATCGTCCTGAACCGAGTCATTACGATCTTTGCCGCCCCCCAAATTGACATGTCCAGTCTTGCGTTGTGGCTTGGGGCGTTCTTCAGCTCCAGGTTGATCAGTGCCGTCATTTCAGCCCATGCGAGTCTCCGTATGGAGCAGATTTCTCTTCGCCTACAAGCAGCACTGAAGGCATTACTGTTCCGGAAATCTATGCGCTGCAGCATCCAAAGCAAGCGTGGGTCAAGGACCGTGGACATTTCGAACCTGTTCACGTCCGATATACACCAGGTGGTGTCTGCCGTGCACCTCATTACCACTTTCTGGACGATCCCGCTTCAGATCGGTGCAATCGTGTACATGCTTCATGCCCTGATCGGTGTTGCCGCTTTTGCAGGGATGGCTGTTGTAGCCATCTCGTTGTTGGTCAATTTCGGGCTTGCTCCGTATTCCGGACGAGCTTACGAAGATGCGACGGTGTATATGGACGACCGGATGAAGACCGTCAAGGAAGTGTTTAACGCTATCCAGATCGTCAAACTGAACGCGTGGGAAGACAAATTTGCCAATGTCAGTCGAAAACAGCGGTCGGCAGAGCTGTCTGCACTGAAACGGGTGATTTTCATTGGTGCACTTGAAGAGCTGCTGGTGTCTGCTACCCCTGTGGCTGTATCGATTGTGTCTTTTGCCGTTTACTCGCTCGTCTTGGGTCAAGTGCTGACGTCGGCTACGGTTTTCACTATTCTCGCTCTATTTGACAAGCTCCAGGGGCCCCTGCAAGCTCTACCTGCTATAATTCAATCCGCCATTCAAGTGAAGGTTTCAATCGATCGCTTCTCGGAGTATCTCTCGCTGGAGGAGTTTGAGGACCCAATGTCACTCGGAACGACCCAAAACAGCCGGATGATGTGGCTATCTCACTTGAAAACGGGACTTTTGGCTGGACTACGGACACCGTTTTACTGAATCAAGTGAGTCTCACAGTGAAGAAAGGTGGCCTGGTTGTTGTCCACGGAGCGGTCGGAAGCGGCAAGTCGTCGTTGTGCTTGGCTCTATTGGGAGAGATGCAGAAACTCACAGGCGACGTGTTCGTCCGAGGCAGCGTAGCGTATTATTCGCAGGAAACTTGGATCCAGAATATGACAATACGCGATAATATCCTGTTTGGGCTTCCCTACGACCAGCACAAGTACTCGCAAGTGATTGCCGCTTGTGGACTGCTTCCTGACCTGCACCAGCTCCCTGGAGGCGACTCCACTGAGATTGGGCAGAAGGGAGTGAACCTGTCGGGGGGACACAAAGCTCGCTTGTGTCTTGCCCGTGCGTGCTACTCAGATGCCGACATTCTGCTGCTGGACTCTCCACTGGCAGCTGTAGACGCCATCGTGCAGAACCAAATCTTTCACGACTGCATCTACACGTTGCTAAAGGACAAGACGGTGGTTTTGGTGACGCACAGCATCAACATCGTCTCTAGTAAGGCCGTGAATGTTAAGGTTCTTGTCGAGGACGGCAAGCTGACGGTCACTCACCATGTCGCTCAGAAGACCTCGTTTAATCTGTCAAGGGCGCAAAACGAGCCTATTCGTGATGAAAATACCTACTCGAAAGAAATTGAGCGCCTAGTCGACGACGAAGAGAGGGAAGACGGCCGTGTGTCGAAAGCAGTGTATACAGACTACTTCCACTCTTTGGGAGGAATGAAGGTCTGTATCTTCCTGTTCACTGTCCAAACGCTATGGCAAGTCTTCGAAATTGGCAGTGACTTGTGGTTGAGCCACTGGACTGGCAGAAAGAATGACTCATACAGCCCCGAAGAGACCGAGTACTACATCAAGGTAAACTCCATGTTCGGAGCTGGCGCTGCCTTTATGGTGTTCGTTCGCTCCGTCACGGTGCCGATCGTCGGGCTTCGAGCGTCTCGACACTTGTTCAATAGAATGACAATGGCTCTACTGAAGGCTCCACTGCGCTTTTTTGACGCGAACCCCATCGGACGGATTGTAAACCGGTACGCTGACGACATGTCGGCGGTGGACTTTATGATTCCATCGCGTTTGATAATTTCCTGTCCATGTTCTTCATCGCGCTGTTCCAGCTAGCGACGGCTGTATATACCGTCAACTTCTTGGGTTTTTTAGTTATCCCATTGGTGTGGATGTACGTGAAGATCGCCAGCTTCTACCTGGCTCCGTCTCGGGAGATCTCCCGCTTGTGGAAAGTGTCTTCGTCGCCTGTGCTAAGCCACATCACACAGTCGGAAGAAGGAGTTGCAGTGATCCGCGCCTTTGGGCGTGATACAGTCGAGAGAATGATGGTCGAGAACTTCACTCGTAACGATGTCAACATCAAGTGTTGGCTGCTTGAGACTGTGACGGGGAAATGGTTTGAGCTCCGGATGCAGCTGATAGGCTGTGGAATCGTTTTCCTGGTGGTTATGGGGTTGGTATACTTACGGAACTTCCTATCGCCAGGCTTGGTAGGACTGGCATTCACGTACGCGCTTAGCATCGACAGTGAGCTCGCCGGGATGGTCCACATGTGGTCGTCACTGGAAATCCTGATGATCAGCCCCGAGAGAATCCTCCAGTACGCTTGCATTGAAAGCGAAAGCAGCCAACGACCGCTTGTCATCGAGCCTGACACCGTGTGGCCTCGCGCTTCGACCATCGAATTCCGGGACGTGGTCTTCAGCTACAAGCCAGAAAGCAAACCCGTACTTAACGAGGTTTCCTTTAACATCAGCAACAACGAGAAGATCGGTATCGTCGGTCGCACCGGTGCAGGTAAATCCAGCTTCACTATGGCGCTCTTCCGTGTAAATGAGCTCGTTTCAGGCCAGATATTCATCGACGGTGTGGATATTGCGGGTATGCCGTTGCGCTCGCTACGTTCGAAGCTGTCCATTATCCCGCAGTCGCCTGTACTGTTCAAGGGTGTGCTACGAAACTATATGGACCCATTCGACGAGTTCACGGACAAAGACATTTGGTTGGCGTTGGAGAAGGTGGACATTAAGACGCAAGTATTGGCGCTGGAGGGCGAGCTGGCGTACGAGCTGACTGAGAACGGCGACAACTTCAGCGTGGGCGAGCGGCAGATGCTGTGTATGGCTCGCGCGCTGTTGACTCAAAGTCGCATCGTGGTGATGGATGAGGCGACGGCGTCTATTGACCACGCGACAGAGCAGAAGCTCCAGCAAATGATCACTCGAGAGTTCAGGAACGCGACGGTGTTGACGATCGCGCATCGACTCGGCACGGTCTTGAATTCGGATCGCATTATGGTGCTGAGTGACGGTCATGTGGTGGAGCTCGACCGTCCTCACGAATTGGTGAAGGATCCGAACGGCGCCTTGTACAGGCTTGCTAAGAAGGGGGGCTATCTTGAGCAGTTGCAATAGATTCAGCAGATTTGTCTACATGTCCTGAAAAAGAATTCAACCAAGTTCTCTTCTGTATCCAATTGTGGAGCCTCCCAAATCTAATAGTTTAGCATCATCTAACTCAACATAATTACAGTATTTGTAGTCGTCTAAACCCATAACCTTTAAAACCGCATAAATAAAAACGTGAAAGAACTGTTGCACGTTCATTTGGCAGCAAATACCCAAATTATTTGCTTCTGTTAAATATTGTATTTCACAGGTTAATGTAATGAAAGAGGTTTCTCCAAAAGAATCCCTTTTGCCCCGGATTGGTATCTCATTCCCAGACTTCCAGCATCACCATGAAGATCTTCGCCGTTCTCGCGCTCCTCCTCGCCGCCTCTGCCTCCGCGCACGAGGAATCCCGCATCAAAGTCCACGCCAGCAAGTCCGTGAGCGACCATCACGTTGAGGAACGCGTGGTGAACCAGGAAGTGCTGGAAAAGAAGCAGGACATGTTCTACCGCATGGCCAACATGAAGTCCACACCGTGGGACGCGCAGCCCGACGAGTTCGCAGCCAAGTGCGAGGATATGTGCACTCTCCACGACTTTTGGGAGTTCCAGCAGGTGCGCAACTGCGTCAACCGCCCCACGAGCCTCTGCTCCATCTACAAGACGGGGCTCGCGTCCTTGGACGTGGTGCTCACCGTGGCGGAGTGCCCTTGCGCCAACAGCACGAGCACCAGCGGTTCGGATGCCGGCAGCGCCTAAGAGAGGGGTAAGATATCTGAAGTCCAGTCCAGAAGTGCAGCTGAACCAGAACCCTGACTCAAGAGCTCATTTTATCCTTCAGCTTCACATCACATGTACACGAAAATACACTTGGAAACGAAGCTTCTGCTCGACGTGTAGATCTTGTACTTTAACACCGGCATTTGGAAGCAGGAAGCGGCGGCTGCGTTGGTCGATACACGTGGATCGGGCAGCCGATAGCTGTACCTGTACGCGCGATCACTCTCCAGGCAGCATCACCATAAGTTTTATCCAATTTCTGGTTTCCGAAACATATTAATTTGACATCATATAACTAGGTACAATTACAGCTTTGAATAGTCGTCAAAAATAGATATCCTGTGCAAACGAAGGCGCATTAGTACGTGCATAAAACGATACTTCGCATATCACCGGACAGCCGTCCACTGGCCGCACAGGGCATTCCGGGGCCGACGCTTCTCGCCGCTTCCTCTGCCATGGAGCTCATTCGCCAAGTTCCAGTCTCACAACGCAAGCGCAAGTGACAGTCTCCGATGTTGCAAGGTCTCGAAAGTGAGAAGTCGTCACTGATCCCCAGTGATGACAAGTCCCCCGTGACGACCAGTGCAACGTCTGTCAAACCGCGAAAACTCGGACGTGCAGCAGTAATTGGGCTGCTCTGGACCGTTGCAATCACTGGCTTCCTATTGCTGCTTCGACATGCCCCTGGTATGCAACATGCTACCGGTTTAAGCTCGGACTCGCCGGTTCCTCGATTCCGCGTGAGTTTCCCACCGTCCGTTCATTCCGGGCCGATTACCGGTCGGTTGATGGTTTGCATTGCTCGAAAGCACGCAGTAAACGACCCACAAGGTGAAGACCAGCCTCGCTTCCTCGTCGATGATTCCGCTGATACGCAGCAGATTTTTGCCGTGGATGTTTGGGATTTTTATCCGGGTGATGTCGGAACGGAAAACCGACAGGTCAATTCCACCCACGCGGTCGGCTATCCGCTGCTGTTCCTGGACGATGTTCCTGCCGGTGAGTACTGGGTGCAAGCGGCACTCCATCCGTACGTCCAGTACAATCGTTCGGATGGGCTCAAGCTTCAGCTTCCGAGCTTCACGACGTTTGAAAGCGACGGCGGTGTGCTGACCGCTCCCGGGACGCTCTACAGTGCGGCTAAACTCGCGTTGTTTGATCCTGCTACGTTCTCGGTTGATCTTGAACTGACGCAGGTAGTACCGGAACTACCGCCGCTAGAAGAGCCGCATGAACTACTGAAGCACGTGACGTTCCGAAGCCATTCGCTGTCTGAATTCTGGGGGACGGACGTGTTTCTCAAGGCCTGGGTGCTACTACCGTACCGCTTCTTCGATGAGGAGATGAAAGATGTACACTACCCGTTGTTCGTCTACCACACGCACTACAGCCGCTACTTCGAGCACAGTTTCTATCCTGCGCCACCTGCGAACACCACGACGGCGTCACTGGGAGAGGAGTACGGCTTCTACTTCTTCTCCAACTGGACGTCCGACAAGCCGACCGACCCGTTCACAAACAAGCGAGGGATCATAGTGCAGCTCCAGCATGCGAACCCGTACTACGACGACTCCTACGCCGTGAACAGCGCCAATATCGGGCCGTACGGAGACGCCATCACGTACGAGTTCCTGCCCTACCTTGAGAAGAAATTCCGCGGAATTGGAGAAGGTTGGGCACGCACGATGTACGGCGGTTCTACTGGCGGATGGGAATCATTCGCCGTGCAGGTATACTACCCGGAAGAGTACAACGGTTGCTGGTCGTTTTGCCCGGACGCGTTCGACTTCCACCGCTTCCAACAGGTAGATCTGTTCTCCAACAAAAACGCGTACTACGCTCGCGGAGACTGGACCCAGAAGGATCGTGGAGCCAAACGGAACTACCTGGGCGATATTCGAGAGACGATGGCGGAAGAGAACCACCACGAGCTCGCAATGGGCTCCCGAGGCCGTTCCGGTGGTCAGTGGGATGCCTGGCAAGCCGTCTACTCCCCTGTAAACAACACGGACGGATATCCAGCTGCCGTTTGGGATAAACTCACGGGTGAAATCCACCCACAAGTCGTAGAGTACTGGGAGACGCACTACGACATCCGTGCGAAGCTCCAGCGCGAGTGGCAAGCGCGTGGAATCGGTAAGAAGCTCGTGAATAAGCTGCACGTGTACGTCGGCGTCACGGACAGCTACTACCTGAACGACGCGGTTTTCCTGCTTGAAGACTTCTTAAAGACCACTACAGAGCCCTACTACAACGGATCAATAGTCTACGGCGTCACGGATGGACGTGGATACGAGCACTGTTGGACGGGAAGCTTCGACCAGTCCATTTCGCTTGGCTGGCAGACTGTCAACCAGCGGATGCTGCCTCAAATGGTGGACCACATCGTCCAGTCAGCACCTCAAGGAGCGAACTTGAGCTTCACGTCGTACTAGAGAAGTCGTGAAAAATACCATCATAGTTTGAATACGTTCTACCTAACTGATTCTACTCGTTCTGCGCGCTGTGAGCCGACATGGTCGTGCGAAACACCTCGTCGCTCTCCCACCGTTGCGCCTGGTTGTTATGCAGCAGCTCGTCTCGTGCAATGCTCTGGGCGTTTACAGACAGAGCTTCGATCTCGCAACTACGGCAGATCGTGATGAGCCGCTGCTTGAGACGTAGATCCGGTAGTAGGAACGTGAGCTGGTGCTGCCTCCTGCAGTCCACGCACATGTAGCGAGTACAGATTTTGCAGTGCCGTTTCTTTTGCAGGATCTTAGCGCCACGGTTCGTCTTGCTCGCAGCCTGAACGAACACCGACTGCTTCTTCCCACACCCGGAGCAGCATTTATCCTCGGTAGAACCGCTGGTAGAACACTCGGAGCCTGAAGAGCACGTGTCGCCATTATACCGTTGGCGTAGCGCCCATACCAGCTTCTTCATATGGCTACAGTACACGTCCTTCGCGACCGAGAGAAGGATGCGAGCGGACGAGCGGATGACGATGGCGCGCATGATGCCCCCAGCAGGATTGAAGAAGCCCTTGATGTACACGTCCGTGACGTTCGTGGTTCGTTGCCGATACAAGATGCTAATAGCGCTATTCCCTCGAAAATGCGTGTCAAGCACCGGCGTTTCCGGGAATTGAACGGAATGTACGATGTGGTAGCCAACCCGCTCGCCGTTACGTAGACTCTCGACGCCTGTGGTCTCCAAGTAGACGAAATCCCGGTGTTTAGCTACCGGACGTACTGCTAAAGGCACGTGAACTTCCACCCACTTGATCGTGATAGAGTTGAACGGGGCCTCAGGCGTAGGCTGCACGATACTCGTGAGCACGCAACTGCTTGGGATATCGTCGTGGATGTAGGACGTTTTGATGCGCATGAGCTCCGTCGTAGGACACGCGACGCCGTACATGACGTCGTCGAGATCACCGACAACAGTCCCGGTGATGAGCACGACCGGCAGATCCGCGGCGGGTGTTTCCTGTTGATACGGGTGGGGTGACTCCGCCGATCGCGGTTTCTCTGCGTACGCCTTCAGGTCATCTTTGGAGGACACGAACTTCCACTGCTCTTCGTTCACTTTGCCGTGGTCGTCGATCAAGAAGCTCTCGTAAACGTTAATGTTGCGCGCCACCAAGTTGTGAGCGAGACTTTGCAGTTCGGCGGAGGTCGTCGGGGACAAATGCAAAGGCGGGAACGGGCTCGAGTGGCGTTTGCTCACGGCCGGATCTATCTGGACGCCGACCGGGCCGGCAGGCGCCGCCGTCGTAGAGTCCGAACGCTTCACGGCTGCGAACGGGTCGGTGAAGACCATTGTCGAGCGTCGGAGCTCTTGCCGCCGGCGATGCCAATGCGTTGTGCTCTCGATTGGCCCAAGGGAAGACAAGACCGCCACATGCTGATCGAGGCCTGCAGCCCAGCCCAGGCCATGCGCCATACGTCAGTCAGTCAGTCCCATCCCGTTGCTCGGCGGGCCACCGCAGGATTTGACAGTCTCCGCTCACAATGAAGCTCCTTCGCAACGTCACCTTGGACGGGAAGATACAAACTTCAAGATAGACGAACAAGCTCTCTCTTTTCTAAAGGCAGAGGAGCATCAGCTTTGACGAAAGCAAACAGGACTCGCGAGCAAACTTTGAGACGAGCTCCTTGGTGTTTAACTTTACGAATTGGTAACGAGTCCGGTGTTCCATTGGACCGCGCGCGTGAACGACACAGCTGACTGTCCGGATGAGGCCCCAATGCCGATCCTGACTCGTTGGCGATGGCGTTTCAATCCAAGCAATTTGACTCATGCCACCGTTTTAACTGGCATACGTTGTGTCTGCATTACGCTAATAAATACTGGTCTACGTTCAATTCAATTCGTCGAACAGGGAGATCTCGGTGCCAGACGTGTACGCACACACTTCGTTCCACCCGTACACGTCGTTGAAGAGCAGCTCCTGGCTTGCCACCGTCGCCGTCTTGGCGTCCAGAGCTTCCTTGTAGCACCGGGGGCAAAACGCAACTTCCTGCTCGAGCATTTTCCGGTCCATCAGCATGAAGTGCAGCTTCTTCTGGATACGGCAGGAGGAGCACACGTATCGCGCGCATACGCCACAGCAAAGGTGGCGGTGCAGCAGCCGGTGTGTACCGGTAGGTCTCTTCAAGCACGTCACGCACACGGCGGAGGCTTCCTGCTCCTGTCTTCCCATCGTCGTAGGACAGCGTTGCCGGATACTCCACGCCAGCTTCTTCATCTGCGCACAGTGGACATTCTTGGATACGGACAGCAGCGCCTTGGCAGCTGAACGGGTAATGATAGAGCGCGTCAAGCCTCCGGCGGGATTCAAAAAGCCCTTAATGAACACGTCCACGACGTTCTGGTCACGCTGACGGTAGATTGCGCTCATCGACATGTTGCCACGAATGGCCGAGCCACGCGCCGGTGTCTCGGGAAACTGCACGGAATGCACGAGCTGGTACCCGACGCGTTCGCCGTTGCGGAGGTACCGGGCCCCCGTGGCCTCCATGTAGACGAAGTCACGATTTTTGATCACTGCGCGGACGTGAAATGGTTGACCCTTCTCGACCCACTTGATGCTCACGGAGCGGAACGGGTCCTCTGTCGTGGGTTTCACTAGTGTCGCCAACACACAGGCACTATGCATGGTGTCTTGGATGTACGACGTCTTAATCCGCATCATATCGAGTGTCGGACACGCGAAGCCGTAGATTGTGTCGTCCAGGTCGCCTTCGATCGTCCCCGTCACGAGGACGATCGGTAGTTCGGAAGTCGAGGATGAATGGGAACGCGGGCGTGTACAGGACTCCGTCCCGGGCCCAGGGACCGACAAACCTGCGCGTTCGGCGTAGGATTTCACATCGTCTTTTTGGTACATGAACTTCCAGCGGTTCGGTTCTACCTGGCTGTTCTCGTCGAGTAGGAATCGCTCGTAGGTGCGGATACTTTCGGATACGAACACGTCGGCGAGTCTCTCGAGCTCTTCGGCTGCTTCTGGAGTCAAGTGCAGTGGCTTGAACGGGTTCTTGAACCGGTTGCTTGCCCTCCATTCCATGGTGTCGGAGGGATCATCCATGTATCGGAGACGACAAGAAACCGGAAATGTGGAGACTGTATCCTTCAATTGCGACGTCATTTTTGCGTTGACAGTGACCGTCGCACTGAGCGAGTCCACCGTTGGACGCAGGGCGCGGGACTGTACCCTGGCAGCTGGACAAACAGCTCGAGAATGACCACCCCATCATTCGACGACCACGAACACTGACTAGCATCCTGGTAGGATTCCTGCTGCAGGGCTGTTGGGAGGAAGCTTCGCCGTCGAAGATGGAGAAGCGCCACCCCATGAGAAGATACACACGTCTTCCAGAAGCGATCACATCCCTGAACGAATGCCTCACCGAATCTGAGAGGGAGCGCCTATCGACCAACGCGGCGGCAGCTTTCCAAAACCAAGTGAACACATCCCAGCAAACCGTTTGTTACACGAGCTGTCCGACGTGTCGGGTTTCGACTCAACAAGCTTGATCAGCGACGTTGATGCGCTGCAACAATGGCACCACAAGCGAAGCAAGCTTTGGATCGGCATTTAAGCCGTATGCTTGTTACTCAACCGACAATTTCGCGATTGAAAATTCGCTTTCGTGGCGGAATTGGATTTTTACATCGCGAAGAAACGGGTTTTCTTTTGGAACGGCAAGCAGTAGACTGGGGCTTGCCATCTGTATGAGGTGGCTTCGCACGCATCCTTCAGATACAAAAGCGATCAAATTCGGTGGGGCAAAAGGCTTTGCCGCGGTGGTCATCGCCGATGGCATCCGGTGCAGGCGCCATCGTTCTGATCCCTCTTGATCCTGCACTGCGGGCAGGTCATCTGCGACCTGGTAGACCAGAGTCAACTTGGGAATGGTCTACCAGTGACAACGAAGGCGTTTATGAGGTTGGCGACTGGAATGTGCGTCGAAACGCACAGGGCGGACCTGCTCACACTCGTCGAGACTTTTTGTCAATCGACGACACCAAGTAAAAGTCGAACGTGCAAATTCAATTTTCGCCGTCTGAAGCGGGGAAACGTAGAGGTCCTGCGTGGCAATTTGCCGTGGTGATCGATCACTGTTGCTACAGTACATGAGCCAAAGGGCACAATGGACACAAGGGTGAAAGGCAGTGTGAGCGATCCAAATGCCAACCTGATCGCGCCATCTGGCCAGATCATTCTTTTTCACAGGTCATTCTAAAGCTCAAGATGCAACAAAGTCGATATCATAAATGATCTTTTTATCAGGTAAATCGTAAATTGCAGGGTTTTCTGACTTGTTACTGTTGCTTTTCGCGCATCGGAGAGACATTGGCCAAGCAATCGATCACCATGTGGCAATGTCAACGACTGTGTCGCCACATACTGGAGGCAACATGTTGTCGTTTCCCTGGCTCCTTTTTGCCACGCCGGACCAGTTCTGCGCGAAATGGCAAAGTTGATTTGCCACTCCTCTCCTTGCCAATCGCTAAATTGCCAGGTCAGTCTCACTTTGTGTCCTTTTGCCGCATTACCAATTCAACTGCGAGGTAAAAAGCGAAAGGATGATCCGACAACTCTTGCTATTGGCAACGGTATTGCCGGCTATGGCTCTTGCCGGGGGTGACACCTACTACACCGGCGACGGCACGTCGTACACGCTCGGACAGGTGTCGGCCGGCAATTGCAACTTCATGTACGACCCGGGCGTGAGTGACAACTACGCGGCGCTCAACAGCGAGCAATGGGACTCGACGCTCAACTGCGGCCGATGCGCCGAAGTCTCGTGCGCGGATTCCCGGTGCAGTGACACAACCAGCACGCAGACCGTTTACATCGTGGACAGGTGTCCGGAATGCAAAGAAGGCGACTTGGACCTGTCCCCGACTGTGTTTAAGACCCTCACAGGAAGCGACCCGTCCCGATACAGTATCAAGTGGAAGTTCGTGGACTGCCCCGTGACCGGCAACATCCAGTACTGCACGAAAAGCGGCAGTAGCAGCTCGTGGCTGGCCGTGCAACCGGCCAATTTCGCCAACGGCGTGGCTAGTGTGAAAATCGCCAATCAGGACGTGACGATGGTGGACTCGTGCTACTATTTCCTACTCAACGGCGGCTCGAACGTCGACATTTCGGCTGTGGATATTCAGCTCACGTCCATTTCAGGTGAGACGATCACCGAGACGCTGTCACTTACATCCGACGTGTGCACGGAGGGAACGTCCAACTTCGGAGGAAGCACCACACAGCAGAGCTCTACTAGCCAGACCAGCCAGACGTCGGCTCCTGCCACGACGACACCTACGCCTACTACTGCTGCTCCTACTACGAATCCACCAGCCATAACTGCTGCCCCAACAGCTACTACTGCTACGCCGACGGCTACTACTACTGCGCCTACTGCTACTACTGCTACGCCGGTGTCTTACACTTTTACTAGCAGCAGTGCTTCGCAGTCCCAGTCGCAGACGCAGCAGAGTGAAGTTAACACCTACTTTAACTCACTGACGAACAGTTCGAGCTCTACCAGTGGCACCTACAAGGCTGGAAAGGTGACGGCGGCAAACGAGTCCGGAAGCGACGTGTCCATCCTGCAGTCCAGCGAGGCTGGCGTCGAGAAGACCCCCAGCACGCAGCAAACCGACGATACCGACAGCACCTCGCAGACTGCCGGTTCCGACACCAAGCAGGCGAACACCAAGTCTGAAGCGGAATCTACCGGTACAAGCCCAGTTGTCGTCGCACTTATCGTGCTGGCGGTTGTGGGCGGTATCGCTTTGGCGGCTGTCGCCTACGTCGTGAAGAAGAAGAAACTGGACGACAAGCAAATCGACCGCGACGAAGCAATGATCCGATCCTTCGACACGTTCAGCTCTCCAGTGTGCGTGAATGAGACCAGTATCGCAAAGATTTAAGCCAAATCTTTAGATCCCACCTAGTCAGTCACTCGTTCAAGGCATGAGATGCAGTTTTGCTGAGGTTGTGAAGGTGGCAGCTTCGATCTCAAACCGGTAGCGTTTATATGAGTTGTTTATCTGTTTTTAAGGGGTCAGTGGCAATCCCATTGGAGACTGAAGGGCGTCGCACGTGAAATCTTACGTCATAACTTCCTTTCGTTATAATCATTATCGAACTTGTGCTTGCGATGTAGAAGAATGCTCTGGACTTGGAGCATTCTTTGAAGTGTCCTTGATAACCTGGTGACGCCACGTCAGTGCTCGACAGCATCGCAAAATTGCTCAATCGTTTTGCCAATCGCTTACTTGCTGCAACGCCAAGGTCGGACCATGCTGCGATCATGAAGGTTACGACGCTAATTGAAGCCCATCGCCAGTTGTGGCAAGTGGCAAATTACCCCATTAATGCGACGAAACAAATTCTGAAGATGAAAATAAAATCCCTGGGACTGTTTTCTATCTCGCTGTGCGGTGTGACAAGGTAAGTGAAATCGCGATCTTTTAAGTCAAAAAGTGAGAACAGGCAGGTTCACTGAAAAAAATCCTAACAAAATTCAATGGTGCTAAAGTTTAGTACTTACTACTGACTGCGCCGCAACCTTGCCAATCGAATTGCTAGCCCCTTTCAGCATTGAGAGCTTGGACGCGATGATCCAGTTTGACCACCGTTTCGCCAATACGTCAGTCCAGTAGGTAATGGAGTCTTCCTCCAAGCGTCGGCAATCCAATGCAGCAACCGTCGACATCACAGGATCAGCATTTTCTCGGAGGTGGCAGCCTGTCGCGGTGTCGGCTGGAGCTCCATCGCCTTGAAACGGCAATATGCGCTATGCTTCAGTTTAAGTAGCTTATGAAGCGAAACATCTCGTCTGGCTGCTTGAAACGGATCCCACGAAGTCGTCGCCTGGATTTCGTATCCGCATTCTTGAACTCGACGTTAACGGCAACAACCAGAGCCCATTACAGAAGAAGAAATGCCTCCGATGAATAGATTTCCGCACATTTTACTACTGGCAAGTGTCATCTCCTCTGCAAGTGCGTACACTGGGCATGCAACTACCTACGGACTCACAGATCCCTCGGGCGGCAACTGCAACTTTATGAAATACCCTCAGGCCGCAGTGTCTAACTTTGTGGCGATCAACAAGGTCCAATGGGATAGCTCCATGAGCTGCGGACGTTGTGCTCAAGTGACGTGCACAGACTCCCTATGCTCCGGTCGGTCGCAAGAGTCGGAGATCGTGTACGTCGTGGATCAATGTCCTGGATGCAATGAAGGCGACCTCGACCTCTCTCCGTCGGTATTCAAGTCGATCACCGGTATGGAGCCAGGGATAGTTGAGATCTCGTGGGAGTTCGTGACGTGCCCCGCAGCAGGGAATATTGAGTACTGTTTAAAGGAGGGCAGCAACGCTTTCTGGGCTGCGATTCAACCGACACACACAGCAGTTGGGGTTGAATCCGTCACGATTGATGGAAAACCGACGAGTATGGTGGCGTCGTCCTTCTACTTCCTCTTGAACGGCGACAGCACTGAGAAATCGGATCTATCCAACCTGAAAATCAGCCTGACGAGTGTTCAAGGCGAAACGATTACCGATGTGCTGTCCTTTGCCGATGGGAACTGTGTCGAAGGCAGTTCGCAATTCACCATTGGTGAGAGCTCTGATGTTAGCACCTCCACAGCATCAATTACCGAAGAACCGACGACAGAACCGCCTACGACGAGTCCACCGACGAGTGCTCCGACTGAATCCCCAACGACGGCACCACCAGCAACAACAAGCACCCCAACAACGGAGCCACCGGTCACCGACGCCCCGACCAGTAGGCCGACTGAGGTACCGTCAGATGCTCCGACTACAGCCACACCAACCACGAATACGCCGACGAGTGCACCTACAGAAACCCCTTCAACCACGAGCACTCCGACTGAAGAACCAACTGATGCCCCGACTACCGCCCCACCAAGCACAAATACGCCGACAATTGCACCGAGTGCGTCCCTGACTGAAAGTCCACCAACCACGATCCTCTCAACTGAAGTTCCAACTGAATCTCCAACTGGAGCTCCAACTATGTCTCCGCCAGCCTCGAGTGCACCAACAGAAATCCCATCAACTACAAGCACCCCGACAGAAGTTCCGACTGGAGAGCCAACTAACGCGCCGACTACTGCCCCGCCAACCACAAGTACGCCGACAATTGTACCAACTGCGGCAGGAATTCCGACTGGAGCTCCAACTACATTTCCACCAGCCTCAAATACCGAAGCGCCGACTGAATCCCCGACTGAAACTCCATCAACCACGAGCACCCCGACAGAAGCTCCGACTGACGCACCAACTGGATCTCCTACTACATCTCGACTAACCTCGAGTGCGCCGACGGAAGCTCCACCAACCACAAGAACTGCGACAAGCGCGCCAACGGAGGGTCCAACTGCAGCTCCGCCTACAGCTCCACCACTACCAAATACTCCCACGTCGGCACCAATCAACGCACTAGTCGAAGCTCAGACAACAGCTCCATCAACGACAAGTACGCCAACAACGGTATCGCCGGTCACAAACGCACCGACCAGCTCGCCTACCGAAGCCCCAACTAGTGCAGCAACTACTGCACCGTCAACGACAAATGCTCCGACCAACTTCCCCACAGACACTCCTACAACCGTCTCGCCAACGACTTCTCAGCTAAGTAGGCCAACAACTGTAGCTCCCGCCGAAGATCCAGCAACCAGTTCCCCTTCAACTGACACGCCGACGACCAATGAGATCAACACAGCAGACGCGACTACAGCTCTTCCGACCGATTCGCCTTCAGCGGACAACACTGAATCCGCCGGAACTTCAGTCACCAACCGATCGAGCGATGCGGGCGCTGGCCATGCCGTCGTCGTGAGCGTTCTAGCCGTTTTTGGATGTCTCTTTATCCTTGTGGTCGTTGTCATGTACATCGTCATCAAGAAGAAGAAACAGCTGAACAAGCAACTGGAGCAGGAAAAGCGCCCCGCTCACGACGGAAGCCGCTACTCGGCCGAGAGCGACTACCACACCAACGTCGCCATCGACGAGCAGACTTTCTCATACACCGCTGCAATCACCCCGCAGCCTGTCAACTCCACATGCCTATAAGTACCTACCAACGCCAATGCCGTTATAACACCTAAATGTTATAGGTCCCCAAACAAATAGATTTCATCTTACGAACATGCGGCTTGGATGACTTCACTTCGCCTTGCAACAAAGCTTCAATGTCGTGCTTGTCTGTCGATGCGAAGCAACTCACAGCCGAGCTGGGATCGACCTGAGCAGCGTGTGAAGAAGCTTCTGCGGGCAGCACGCACAGCCACTGATGTACCGGCAGGGAGGGGGGGAAGATGGCTGCACTCGTGCTGTACGAATCCGTCGCGTGAGCAATCATGTGCAACAGACGGGACAGTTCGCTCATGTGCGTTACACCACTTTATTTTATCTTGTTTTTCGTATGGCTTGCTGCAAAGCGAAGTCTGTCGTCGGCTCGTCATGTATCGGCGAGCTATTTCTGAAGTTTGGGACGTGTCGCATCACCGAAAAAGCGCGACGTGGCAGATCCTTTTGCCGCCGTTTAACGCTGCTCACCAGAGCTTTAACGTCCTGCCCCTGGTCTCTACCTGCTGCGCTCTCGCAGCTGAAACAGGAGACGCTGACGTGCTTGCCTCGCTTCGATCGCAGTCGACGGCTCCTTCGATTGTCGCACATACTGTACCTGCTCCACTATCGCCTACGCCAGCGCCGATCGCACGCTGGAAATCCCACACTCCCGCGTCAAATGGGGACCCAGCAGCTACTTTCTGTATCTTCAGACAAACCTTGACCTGGGTGGACTTATCACGTCCAGCGTCAAACAGTGTTGCGAGCCGGGCATGTCGCGCTATGTGCCTGTCAGAGACCAACCCGTTTCCACGGCGGCCACCCGTTCGCACGCGCGTTCGAGTTGCATCCCACACCGCAAGCACGCATGCTGCTTTACCGGCCAGAGACCGTGTTCATTGTCGACGGTTTCTGGAAACGGAGGCGAACGCTGCAGCGACGATAGAGAAGCTTCAACGCCATGAATCCTGTGACGGCCGCACAGCTGGTAATAGCTGGCTGTGGTGCCGCGACCACACGCTGCTCATCTTGTTACCAAGTCGCGTGATTCATTCCACCTTTTGCGCGCTAAGAACGAAGCTTGACAACCAAAATGGCGCCAGCCTACAGATCTTCACTTCATCTAGCGCCTAGTGTACTTCTACTTACCATGGTGTCGGCCACGTACGAGGGATACGGCACAGTGTACACCCTCAGCACGCCGTCCAGCGGCAACTGCAACTTCATGAGCTGGCCGGAAGACGCAGCCACCAAGTACGCCGCTCTCAATGTCGAGCAGTGGGAAGAGACCATGAACTGCGGCCGCTGCGCCGAAGTCTCGTGCACTGACGCGTCGTGCGCCGGTCAGTCGTCCGAGATCGTGTACATCATGGACCAGTGTCCGGGTTGCGCGTACGGCGACTTGGATCTGTCCCCAAGTGTGTTCGAGAGTATCACGGGTCAGTCGTACACGAAGCTGAGCATCGAGTGGAAGTTCGTGGACTGTCCGGTCTCGAACAACGTGCAGTACTGCTTGAAGACCGGCAGCAGCGAGTTCTGGGTGGCGGTGCAGCCCGCGAACTTCGTGTCGGGCGTGCAGAGTCTGTCGATCAACGGGCAGGAGACGTCTGTGATCGATTCGGCGTACTACTTCCTAATCGACGGCAGTGGTGAGAGTGTAGCGGATTTGAGTTCTGTGAGCATTTCACTGACTGGAGTGAACGGCGAGGTGTTGGAGGAGACGTTGTCATTGACAGCCGATGAATGTACTGAAGGCAGTAACCAGTTTTCAACTAGCGACAACTCCCAATCGACGATTCTTGCTGGCAGTACTAAGAGCTCTACGTCAACAACCACCGCAGTATCGACAACGGCACCAACATCGGCACCGACACCAACACCAACACCAGCAGCAACACCGACACCGACACCGACACCGACACCGACACCGACACCGACACCGACACCGACACCGACACCGACACCGACACCGACACCGACACCGACACCGACTCCTACGTCGTCCTCAAACTCAACGAAGAGCTCCAATCCATCGACCTCAGGCAACATTCATCCAGGTAGCCGTTCTGGATTGTCATCTGCGGTCGAAAATACTGCTGGTTCGCTTAAGACCGATCCGGTTAAAGCCTCTGCTGCCTCGGGGTCAGGGGTCCAAGCGACGGTAACGGTTGCTCCAGATTCGGTGAAGTCTCCATCGGTACCTGACGACACCGTCAAGTCTAACATTCAAAGCTCCGGCGGCTCGCGCTCGACGCCTTTGATGATCGGAATGATCGTTTTAGTGTGCGCGGCAGTGCTGGTTGTCGTCGGCTTGGCACTGTACGTGCGTCGCCGCAAGCAGCAAATCGACTCGTACAAACGTCGCGAGGAACAGGGCACGGCAATGTCTGACGAGGACGTTTCACACGTTTCACCTCGTGCTTCGGACGCCTCGTCCGCTTACGACATTGTGCACAGCCCCAATGTTCATTTTTCCTCCATGGAGTCGATGACCGGCAAAGTTTAAAGGTCAAATTACGTTAAGATAGTTTAGTAGTGAAAAGTAAGTAGTTAGTTGTAGGGCAGTCTAGCGTCTGGTTATAAGCTGAAGGCATCAAAAAGGTAAAGCAAGAAGCAAAAGGTAAGGTAGAGAGAACTACTTTCCTCAGTATTTAGGCAAAAACGAAAAAGAATTTATCGTTTCCATTGATTTATCGTAAAGGTCAAAAAGATTGTTGAAGCGCTTGCAATCTTGTGCAAAGACGGTGGAAAGATCGTGTTTGACTTGCTTTGACTATTTCCATACCGCGGAGTCGGTAGCTTGTCAAATGACCTGTTCGGTGCATTTTCGAAAGTCTCCGCAACCAATTTGCCAGCGCGTTCCTCCTTCCTGTATCACTTCAACCAAACCCAAGGGCAGGGATCAAGACGGAGTGGCAATGGCGTGCGTGCATCGTTATCATTTGCACTGCAAGGAGCCCAGCGTCTTTACCCAACAAGACCGCACCCGGCATCCAATGCAACTCGCGACGAAGACGGTGGACTTAAGTTCACTGAACCCCACGCGTGGAACGAACTTGCCAAGCACGTCAGTCACAAGCTGCTCCGAGTGACGCCGTTGTCGCAGCACAGACACAGTTTCTAGTCAGGCATCGGCGAAGCAACAGCCACCAGCACCTTGACAAGTTGTCAACCTGTCAGTCGCCATCCGAATTCGCCGCGACATATCCGATGTTGCTCGCATCGTTTGAGTCACAAACTTTGACATCGTCCGGCATTTATCCGGACGAACCCATCGCGGACGGCCACCCGTTTCGAGAGTCCCGCCAGTCCGTCCCACTTTCACGTGCGTGGCGAGCGGACATAGACGTCTCCAAACCTGAAGGAGACCAAGCAGCATCTTGCGCAACTCGACACCTGCAGCGACCGAAGACGGAAACAACGGAGCCATGATGCATGATACCTTAAGTGACCGCTCGCGTGCTTGCATGGCCATCAATTTCGCGCCGCTTTCCACCACGTCAGTGCTTCGTTCCGTACGCTTCCGCTTTTGCCACCTACACTTCATCATACGGCACGGCCAGCAACTTGGTCACTTTCAAATTCTCAGTGTTGTTTACAGTACAAGAATTATCCAAGAAAAGTAGTGTAGAATGAACTCGAGGCGAATTGTCAGTGCGTTGCTACTGGTTGCACCAGTTGCCAAGGTGTCGGCCACGTACGAGGGATACGGCACAGTGTATACCCTCAGCACGCCGTCCAGCGGCAACTGCAACTTCATGAGCTGGCCGGAAGACGCAGCCACCAAGTACGCCGCTCTCAATGTCGAGCAGTGGGAAGAGACCATGAACTGCGGCCGCTGCGCCGAAGTCTCGTGCACTGACGCGTCGTGCGCCGGTCAGTCGTCCGAGATCGTGTACATCATGGACCAGTGTCCGGGTTGCGCGTACGGCGACTTGGATCTGTCCCCAAGTGTGTTCGAGAGTATCACGGGTCAGTCGTACACGAAGCTGAGCATCGAGTGGAAGTTCGTGGACTGTCCGGTCTCGAACAACGTGCAGTACTGCTTGAAGACCGGCAGCAGCGAGTTCTGGGTGGCGGTGCAGCCCGCGAACTTCGTGTCGGGCGTGCAGAGTCTGTCGATCAACGGGCAGGAGACGTCTGTGATCGATTCGGCGTACTACTTCCTAATCGACGGCAGTGGTGAGAGTGTAGCGGATTTGAGTTCCGTGAGCATTTCACTGACTGGAGTGAACGGCGAGGTGTTGGAGGAGACGTTGTCATTGACAGCCGATGAATGCACTAATGGTAACTCACAGTTCGCTTCAAGTAGCGATACTTCTCAATCCACAATTACCTCCACGAAGACTTCAACGACCACGTCGACTCCGTCAACACCGACGCCGACTACAGCTTCTCCAACTGCTGCTCCTGTTATGGAGGCTCCAACAACGGCCTCACCAACTACAGCCCCAGTGACGACCTCACCACCAACTGAAGCTCCCACTGCGGCACCAGTCACAGAAGCTCCAACTACAGCTCCACCAACGACAGCTCCTTTGACTGAACCACCACTAACAGCTCCAGTTACGACCTCATCTCCAACTGAAGCTCCTACTACAGCTCCCGTGACTGAAGCTCCTACTACAGCTCCCGTGACTGAAGCTCCCACCACAGCCCCGGTAACCGAGGCCCCCACCTCCAAGCCAACTACTGCTACGCCAACTCAAACGCCTACTTCGTCGCCGACCCCATCGCTTAAATCGTCTGCCAATTCGGCATCGATTAACCAAGAAACCAGCGTTTTAACGACGGAAATCAAGGCCACTACCAATTCAACGTCGACGGACGAAGAGGATGAAAGCGCGTCGGTCTCAAGTGAACAAACGACCCCCGAAACGACTCAAGCACCATCAACCCAGCCGACAACCGTCCAATCTTCGACGACGACACCGACACCCGCTTCAACGCCGTCAGCTACAGAGGCATCCGTTCAAGAAGAAGCGAGCAGTAGCGGCGGCCTCCACTCGACAGCTGCTATCGTCGGACTTATTGCTGCTGTTTGTGTGGCTTTGGGGGCTGTGGTTGGTGTGACTGTAGTTGTTCACAAGAGACAGAAACTGCTGGAAGAGCGCAAGAACATGGAGGACCGCGACTCGTTCGCGTCGTATGCCAACATCCACACCCCGAGATCCGACGTTCCTGTGATGCACTCCGCCGTGTAAAGGGTAAAACTACACAGTCGAACATGGGGTCTATTACCAAGTTCGTGTGTCGTGTAAGTATGTACAAACTGTAGTGACTTGAGTGATAATTCAGATTTTTTTTCAACGAATTTCCAACAAGTTGCTCATGCCAAGGTAAAAATGAGCTGGCGCGCTTGTCAGTGGCAAGTTGCGCGCTATGCTGCCCTCAGCTCATCAAGAGTTGCAACAATACGCACTGCGGTAACCTAGTGCTAAGCTTTGGCAATGTTAACGTCCGTGGCAACTTCAACGTTCCCGTAATGGTAACTTTGGTCTTATTCTTGTCGACGCAGGTGATCTGCTAGATACCGATCGCCACGTGGCTGCACTCAAGCTCTAGGAAGAATCGCTACATGGAGATGACAACCCACGTACGGCTGGTGCTGGCAGATGGCTGTAGGTGTCATCTGCTACTGACGTTGATGCCTATCCTCGATGGGTTTCTGCGTTTTCGCTGGAAGGAAGCGCAACATCAATTGAAGAATGGCAGGGGTGAGGACATTCGTCAGCCATGCAGCTGCTTTGCAGTGCCGAGAGACCTGCTTTTCAACTGAAGCTCTTGCGCATTCCGAGTTCAGTATTCAACTCTCCACCAGTCCAACAACCAGAAGCTTCTCAAATGGCCGCCATCGTCCCGATCTCCTGCAACCAGCGCTGGCGTAGTCGTTCCCGCAATGCCAGCACCGACTCGGACTTCCTGGGCCTCATGCCAGCCTCGCCTTCAATCGCTGGTGATTTAACCATCGACCTGCATGATGAAGTCGCGTACGAAGGCGACGACGAAGACAAAGGCGTTGAACGGGTCCAGTCCCCGCACACCCTAGTGATGCCCAGGGAATATACCGCTCAAGAACCGGCGTGGCCGATTCAGCCAATGAACAACGTTAAGTCCATGGAGAGACGACGTGCCAGTGGCTTCTAAAGCTCCAGTCTATCGATGTTTTGTCATGTAAACTAGTGTCGTAGTGCGTACTGAGACGAAGGAAAGTATCAACCATTTAGCATCAATTCTACCTGTTATACAATGGGAAATGCCAGCTTGACAGCTTTGGAGTTGAGGAACTGTAGAGCTCTTTCAACAGCTTGGTCTCCACTCTTCTGCGAGGCTTCGTTGCTCCCTGTACAGCCTTCGAAGGACGTGATACATTGCAGGAGTTTGCGTTGTAGCTGTTCTACTTGTAGCGCTTTAGGACACAATTCCTTCTCTTCGGCAACGTCGTGAAGGTGCAAAAGCTGATGCTCCACGATGCTTAGACTGACCAACTGCATGCGCTTGAACACTGGGAGGAAGAAGACGTTGTAGAGCAACGAACGACGATGATTTGTGCGTGCTTTTCCCTCAGTAACGAGTTGTTGGAGTGTTTCAATTCGAGAGCGAAAAGTCTTAAGTGAGCGCTCACAGCACGAAACGATCTCCATCATGCACGAAGCCACGCTGAGTCCATCGATGTCGCTCAATGCCAGTAATTTCCGTTCCATTGACGCTTTCAGGAGCTTGATCGAATTTTTACTGGAGTTTCCAGCCTCTTTCAGCCCCAAAAAGACACTGAGTCTCGGATTTCGGTGGTTCGTCTTGAAATCGTGACGAATTCGAGCCTCGAGGTCAGATAATTGGTCGTTGAGCAGCCCGATCAAGTACGCGAAGCTTTTCTTCTTTTTGCTTGTTACTTCAGCAGATTTCCGAGTTAAAGCGGCTTGAAACTCCGCTATTCGATCGTTTTTCTCCACCAACGTGAAGGTGACGCCATCGCTGGATTTAACGGCATCGAATTCAATCCGCATTAGGCCAGAGGGCTTTCCAACGTCGATAGAGAGCTCTTCCAGGCGATACGTCGTCCACAGAGAGCTAAAAGCCGAAAAATCCAACGCCACACTGTGAGTTCTACTCAAAGCTCGATGCAGGCGGTAGAACGGGTGAAAGGAGCACGTCGTACTGGTTCTGAATGAATCCAGACACTGGTGAACCGATGAAGACAACAACAACTTATTGTCACGATTGGTTTGCTCTTGGCTAGTTTCGCACAGCAGTACGAACGCCTCAAACAACAGTCGAGTTGCTGAAGAAACCTTCTTCCGCTCACTTCCGTTGGATAAAAAGCTGGATAAATCCGCCTCGCCGTGGCAAAACTTCGCACGAAGGTTGGGTCCACTTGACATCATGAACAGATCCAGTAGGACCGCTAAAGAAGCGAAAGGAAGAGTTTCATACAGAGCGTTCCCCACAGACTCCGGCGTAATGCCACTCTTCTCGTCATCTTTAGAATCCAGTAGGACGATAGGATGTAGCAGCACTTGGTGCTTGTCCTTCTGGCCAAAGCCATCCAGCGTCGAATAATACGCGTCAATCTGAGCCAAACCGTAAGCACTCGATGTTCCTGCTCGTTTCTGGTTGGTACGGAGGAATTCAAGGCGTAAAGCGTGCTCAAGCACCGGAAACATTGCGAATAGGAACCACAACTCGTCTCCCTGTTCTACAAGCGCTTCGATAGCTCTCCGGAGTAAATTTGACCTCCCAAAAGGAATAAACGGCGCACTTGTCCACCTGCGAAATGTTTCTTGTCTCGAAGCTGGAGGTTCCGTACGAAGCGCAGCAACAAGATTCCTCTGTATCTCATCGTGTTCTCCCTCTTCTCTCTGGATAATAAACCTATCGTCAAAGCTGTCAATACGAAAGAGTTCCGTCTCCACTATTTCCCGATGAAAATACCTCGGTAGCGCCATGATGAGCAGCAATGTGAGGCTTCCGAAATACTTGGGGAACTCGGCAGGAGTGAGAAACCCATGCCAGACCAAATTACGCAAATTTAACCCCGACGGCAGGAACAAAATCTTGAGTAAACGAAGAAAACCCGTCGGTAACAAGGCAACCAGCGTGTCTGAGTGCAGTAAATCTCTCAGAATCATGTTCTTCTTCCGAGACTTGGTCGATCCTTTGATTAGTAATATTTCGTCGTGTAGATCGTACAGCGCCTTCTCCAGAATCGTAACACCGACAGTAAAAGCCATAAAGTATTCTCCACGCTCGTCGCTCAGCATCAACTTCACTTTCTGCAACGAATCTGCATGTGCCAAACCACGAGTTACCCCCCAACTGGAATTTCCACATTTCCGGTCAAAAGTAACCCCCTCTTGAGTGATAAATCGTTCAGCTTCAATTGCCAACGCCCACGCTGCATCAATTTCACTGGCAATGGGTTTTGTATTGGTTTCGACGCAGTTCCACCACCGATTCCAGTCCAACGCCACGATTCCATCCACGTCGATGCAGAATTCCGGTACAGTCGCTTGTATCGAGGAACGCGTGGAGAAGGGCAGTCTCCAGAAGGCGTAGAGCGCATCGTGCACTGCGAAAGACAGGGACGGACGGAATGAGGACGTCATTTGGGTTGTGTATCTGTGAAGTAAAGAACTGAAGTAACGTGGTATTGTCACAATACTATTGTGTGGGTACAAAACATGCTTTGCAAACTTTATATTGTACAATACTATTGTGGGTACGAATGTTTGTAAATCGCAACGTTGTCATTCTGCAATTATCATGGATAAAAGCCTTTTGGACGAAGTGGCCGAGTTTCTCGGTGAAAACGGCAGCGATGAGCTCCTCCTGACCAGTCACGAGCTGCTGACGGAGAGTGAAGAGCTTCTCGCGTCCAACGAGGCCCCAACCGAGAGCGGAGACGCCTCAAATACTGCGAAATCGTCCGAAAAAGACAAGCAAAAAGCTGTACCGAAGGGTAAACTATCGGCTGAAAAGAGGCGTGAAATTCGGAACGCGCAAGCTACTAAACGGCGACTGCGTTATCGTCAGTCGTTGAAAGAAGAGAGGGAAACGCTAAAGCATCAGGCGAGTGAACTATCCAGCCAGCTACAAGAACTTGAGGCTGCGCGGGAGGAGCAAAAAGCGAGACTCGGCGGGAGACCGATGTTTGCAGCGTGGAGAGCTCTTGCAGTGCGACAATTGGAGCGACGAGTGCAAGCCGAGCAACAACGGAAGCTGCTGAGGGCCGAATTGGTCGGGAAAGCACGGCTGATTCACCAGATGAACGTGCAGTTGCACGAGGTGCTGCAGAGCTCGCGAGTTGGTCCCTGCGGTTTGATAGAGACGAGTATTGATGCCAGTGGAGAGGAATTGTTCAGAACAATGGTGTCCGAACTGGATGGACATTATGCTCGGATAGATGAGGTTTTCCAGGGCTTGGAGTTCAAAATGTCGGCCCCAGCAACGTATACACTCACCAGAAAGTGGCAGGAAGGCGTGCTGTATCTGGACAGTGCCGATCGAATGGTATTCCCGTATAGCTTCGAGCATACCGCTAACGCTATGTCGATAGTTATGATGTCCGGCCAAGACGAGGATATGGAGAATGTTCAGATTCAGGACATTAAGGACACCCTGACGGTAAAGTTTCACGCGAAGTACCAGTTTAAACCAGAGCAATACGCAAATGTGGATCTTTACGGCGCCGCGAGAAGGTACCAAGCGAAGGATCGAATTGTGTTCGTGTGGCGGTGCTTTGTTGAAGGACGTGGGGAAATTGAGGGCTTCAACTCGAATGAAACGCTGTGGATGGTGATTCGACCGGGTGAGTCTGAATTGGAGGGAACTTCCACGGTTGTTGAGTGCTACGCGCGTTTGGTGCCGATGGGTTTCGGCGGCTGTGACGAGGATATGGACAAGTTTGTGAGGTTTCTCGTGAAATCGGGGGAAGAAGAATCCAGACAAATGGTGGAAATGATGGAAAAGCTGCTAATTTGTGAGCCGTGATCTCAATGACAACAGTGAATCAAGTTTCCAGCACCCCTGCAAATTACTTGAAAGTATATGCACTGCTAAATAGATCGTAAACATATTTTTTTTTCAACGTAATGACACATAATGACGGCCAGTCAGACTAGACACTAGGGGTATTCGCGAGAACGATCCACGCATCGGACACGCCGTGAAAACCGCCAGACAAGCAAGCAGCACAATCTGAGGAAAAGCTGCAAGGAACCAACACGACAACAGCGCCAGCGCCTCCCAACAGACAAGGGCGAACCTTTGTTGCCGTCGTGACTGCATCCAAGCGCTCGAAAGAGGCAAACACAGTCGAACGGCAACCCTTTGGAAGAACGCGGCACCGTCACCACGTACACCTCCCCACAACAGCTCCTCTGCTCCTCCAGCTCGCACTGCACTGAGCCTGCATCAGTCTCTAGCTATTCCATTGTGCTCCCCGATACTTGGACAATACTTGGCAAGAATTTCATGAACTGTAACATACCTAAAAGACGCTGCTACAGCACGAGACACCTTCGAACCACAGGCGACCGACGCAGAGCTAGGTAGAGAGAGGGACTGGAACGCAGTGCATCAAACTCCAGACACACTCCAAGCTGCAAAACGAGGTAACAAGAGACACTGGAACAAGAGTAAACCAAACTGTAAACAAAATCCACAATGCAGCAGAGGGCACCAAATCTACACACGACATCAAAGTCCCATAGACACCACTGAAACCCCATCATTTCTTCATCCTTTTGTCACCCCATTGGTCCAAGTGTGAGGAGAAGAAAGAGGTCAGCAAATAACATACAACACACTCAGACGAGGTTTACCCCCTAAATAAAAGCCCCAACTCCCTTATTGAGGAGAACCCGAAGATCCTCCTCACTTCTTGTCTAGGGTTACAGGCAGCCCATGAGACTACCTCCAGTCGACCGCAATGGATACAAAACTCAAGTCACGTGTAAAGTGCCACCCCACTCCATGTAAACAATGTAAACAAACAGGTAAACTTCGTTCCAGACGCTCCACCGCCCATCGCCTTGCTACGAGGAGGCTCCAGCCCCACTCCCCACTCCACACCGACCGCCACAAGGTCCAGAAGACGCACAAGCACCGCCACGGCATCTCTCGAGCCTGTTCATGAGCCACGAAGCTCCAGCACGCACGTTGTCACTCGCTAAAAGTCTCCATCATCAGCCGCCACTAGGAAATTCCTTGATCCAAGAATAAAAAATGACAATAGAGAGGTGAAATTATTCTATCTGTAGCCATGTTGGATGTAGCCATGTTGAAGCGTCACGATCTGCACGGAGCGATGACATCGTTCCCAGCTTTGGCTCGAGCGAAGAAGCTTTTCCTACTTCGGAAAGATGCTGCAAGACGGCGAGAAGAGGATGCACACGAAACACTTGACTATTCCACTCCAGTTCGTGAAATTTCGCCTTCGAAGAGATCAGCTGAAGCCCAAGATGGACGAAAAACTACCCCAAAGCGAGCAGAGACTGCAGCTGCTACACGCCAATGCACTGCTGCGTTGGTTGCCTTCTGCTCGGACTTTGACAAGCAATTGCAATTACTCAACAGCGACTTGGTACTATTGAACACGTCTGTGAGACGCGAGTACCAGCTCGAGTCGCTCGCTCTCGAGAAACTGACGACCAAACTGCAGGACCGCGATGTGAAATGGCTTGAGACTCTTCCAGTCAAGAAACGGTACGTCAAACGCTGCCGCGTTCGACTGAAGAGTAGGAAACCGCGTATCAAGCTCCAAGTAGTTCTCCAACGAAAAGCTCCAGCTGTAAAACCACCACCAAACACGAAAACACTCCGTCCAACCGCTTTGCTAGCGCTGCAAACAGTGAAGGCGTGTGTGGTCCAGTCCATCACCCGACGTTACCTCTATCGCTGTCTGTACCGTGGAGGTCGGAGTCAACTCGTCGCAGCCTCTCAACTTGCCACTCGTTGTCGCTTCTCCCGAGCTTTTCGTCATTGGCGACGAATTACCACTCAACGTCTGAAGTTTCGACTGCGTTGTCATCGAGCCCAGCAGCGCATCGAGAGCTGTCGGTCTTCATTCGCTCTTTCAAGAGCCTTCCAAGTAGTGGAGACGGACGGGAAATACGCTATGGCTAAGGAATTCCACCACTCCAAAGTGTTGGCAAGCAGCTTCCACGCGTGGTTACGATTGTACCAAAACGCAATTCCTTGTCCTACCGGCACGTTTTTTTTAGTCTAACGCAAATTCTTCACTTTGCAGCATTAAAAAAAACACGATAACCAAATCCTGCCACTGATTAGCCCCATTTTCATTGTCAAAATTCGGTAACGGACAACGTTGACAACCATGACGCCCTCCCCCGTTGGCCCCTCGGTGCAGACAACGCGTGCTCGCTCCATCGTGACGCTCGATGGATACGTGAGTCGTGGCAGGTCTCCGCCGAGCTCTGTACCTCGCGATCACGCCATGTTGCAGGAGTTCGCGCTCTATTTGGAGCTGCGACTCAAATGCCTCAACATGTCGATGCTGCGTCGCGTCTTCGCCGATTTCCTCAACGAGCAGGAGAATACGCTCGTCCCCATGATGCAGATGGGGTTCACTATTGTCACCATCTATCCGGTGCTGAGAACGAGTCCCAAGAGGCTCGAGAAGGCCAAAATCCTGCTGCGCAAGCCGAAATCCCATCTGGATACGCGCGGATGCGTCTTCCTGTACCTGCAGTACCGCACCGCGACACGGAACATGGCGCTGCTCAAGCAATTGTTCTTGGAGTTCGTGGAGCATCGCGAGACTTCGCTGCTGACCTTCGTGAAGAGGGGCTTTGAAGTGATCAGTGTGATCCCGTTCGAACTGTCGCAGCTACCGGCGCCCATACGTCCCCATCCGCCACAAGTGCAGCAGGAGTCTCCAAGAGCAGTGGAAGCTGTACAAGAGCAAGGGCAAGCGGTGGAGGAGCCTGTGGCGATAACTACCAAGAAAAAATCAACCGAGATGGCTCCGGAGAAGACCGTGACGTCGATCCAGTCGCCCACAGCTTCGTCTTCGGCTCCAGTTACTTCACCTGATGGAGAAAAGCAGCCGGTCGAGAAGAGACTGAGAAGAAGAGCTAAACGTGCTTCTACGACTGGAGATAGCGCTGACTCGGTGACGACGCCAGCTCCAGAAGCTACTAACGAACCTCCAGCTGTATCTGCACGACGACAGAGTGTACGTGAAGCTGTCTCCTCTGGTGAACCTGCAGCTAGTGAAGCCAACCAAACGAGTGAACTTCCTGCATCGAGTTCTGCTGTGGTGGCAGCTCCAAGACGAGGCAGAAAGCCGAAGGTTTCCACTCTGCCAACGCAGGAAACAGCTTTAACGCCGGAACCAGTCGAATTTGGATCGCCTGAAGCTCCAACGATAATTGCTCAACCTCCGACACGTAAAAGAGGCCGAAAGCCTCGTAAACCGGAGAGTGATGAGATGACGGCAAATTCTGCGTCGGAACCAGTTGAATTTGGATCGCCTGAAGCTTCAACAGAAGTTGCTCGACCTCCGGCGCGGAAAAGAGGCCGAAAGCCTCGTAAACCGGAGAGTGACGAGGTGACGCAAGCCAAGCCGAAGCGAGGCAAACCCACCATGAGCGAGGAGACGCTGCACAGCCAACTCGAGTTAACGCGCAGGGTGAAGGTGTTCGAGGAGCAGATCCCGTGGGAGGCAGTGTATGGGAATCTGCCGGCCCCTTTCGACGAGGCGAAATACGCTGAGCTTTCCGTCAAGTTCCGCAAGTTCTGGCGCAAACACGCGCGTGCCGTGTGGGAGCGCAACTTCTGGGCCGCCATGTCGCGCAAGCTCAACCCGAAGGACTTCAATGAGCGCAACAGCCGCCAACACGCGGCCAAGACCGCGTTCGAGTCGCTCATTGTCGCTGTGTACCGTGAATTCGGAGCGCAATTCTTCGTCAAGTTGGACGCAGAGCGACACTTTGGCTGGTGGTACCGAGGGCCCGTTGTGTCCCTATTCGCGTTGCAGGAGCTCAAGGGGGAGCGGACGATGTGGAATTACGTCAAGGAGGACGCTCTCAAGCGCTTTCCGGACTGTCATCTGCCGCTTCCTTTGGCCGCGTCAAACTCTGGCGCTATGCGAGCCCGACACGAGCGAGAGAGCGATTCGATGTGGATGTCCAACCATGAGATGACAATGACGATTCTGGTGGAAATAGCAGCCCTCAAGGAAGAGCAAAGGGTGCGTGAGCAGCAAGCGGCGAGTTGATGGCGAGATATTTAGATGAATCGACGGATGAAGGAAAGACGAAGGTGTGGATCCTCCACTGGAGGAGGCTACTGGATGTGGATGTTGGATATGTAAGTAAGATTTTGGCTATGAAGAATTGTTTTGACGGTGGATGAAACTCGCTGCACTTTTGGTTCTGTTGAAGTAAGAGTGAATGTACAGGGAGTGACGGATGTTGAAGCTGTTTATCCAATGAAATATTCATTAGCTCAACTGTGTTGTGCAGAGGATTTGTACCGTACGTATACGCAGCGGCAACTTTTGTAATTTCAAAGCAAGACCGTACTTTTACAGGATCATTTCTATAGTACCTTCTTTTCTACTTGACTTTCCAGTCAGATAGTCTCATTAACTTTGATGATCGTATTCGACTTCATTCATTGACTCGGGATGTCGGTGGTTGCAGTGCTGGGTTCTCTTTTGGACGTGGCCTCCCCCCTTGATGAACGTCCGCTGTCGCTATTCCAAGGCAGTGTGAGTGAGTGGAGTGATATGAGAAGTTAGTGAACTCCAACTCTATATTTTTCGATTTAAGAAGCTAAAACACAATTACTTCATTAAAAACTGCGAACAATCTACCATTGCTGACGAAGCCATCAGTAAAGAATGATTTGCGAGGAATTTGGCTTGCACAGAAGCCAACTCCTTTCATGCCGTGCATCTCAGGACGAATTTCCTGGTGCCTTTGAAATGTTGACTCGTGTGCTTTAGACACCATCGAACTTCCTGGTTTTGGCGGGATTTGTTTGAGGTGGTAATCGATGGCAGCAATTTGATGCACAGAGATCGCTTCGTAACAGCTTGAGGCTCACTTATGATCACCTTGGCAGTGACGCTAGCTACACAATCGGAATAATTGGCTCAAGTTCACGTGACTCGATGCGGGCATCGCGGCATCGTACACTGAGAGTGGCTGCTCTCAATCCTATTAGATCCGAGCATACCGTAAAAAGAAAGCCACCCCTTACAGCAGCGGTACGGTTTTTTCAGCCAATCAGAAGTCGTATTTTTGATGATAGCAAGTCTTATCATAAGCCACCCACAATGAATTACATAAATTGTTCAGAACAAAATAATAGACAGATATGATTAGGTATAATTGATGGAAAACAGATCCCAAGATAATGTTAAAATACAGAAAAAGATCATTATTCTATAACTTTGAAGATTTGAACGCCATCCATTGGATAAAAATAATTTGTCAGGCAGTACTCGATATGTTTGTCCTTGGCGTCGCTAAAAGGGGTGGCTTTCGAGAAGATTTTTATTGTGCCTTTCATCTCTTTTTGGCAAACTCGGGGCTAAAACTAATGCAAAAGGGTTAGGGTAAATTCATGATTTAGCACCAGGGAAGTACGAATTAGTGCGCCCGAGAAATGCCCTCTTGGAAGCCCTGCGGAACGGAGAAAGTCCCTTTTGGCTGAGTTTGAAGCCGCCAATCGGACTTTTCCTCAGAGGGCATACTTTAGAAGGTATCTGCTGCCCTGCTATGAAAGCAGGCCTTAGCAACATGTATAGCCAAACTTGTGTGAGTAGGGAGGTTTCTTTAATCAAACATGCAACAACAGGGGGGGGGGGGGTATGATATTAAAATAATATGGATTGGCAGCGCTATTATAGTAGGTAAGAGCTTGCACTACGTAGGTACTTCCTTAGCTGTAGTGGTAGCTAGGTGGGCCCCGTCGACGTTTTAGTTTTCAAATCCTAAGATATAAGTACTCCCTTCAAATAAAAAAAGTACCTTTTAAAGTCCGATGAAGGACACGCAAAACACCAGAAAGGCACAATACATTAAACGCTAAAAAGCATTAATCAGCCGACTATTGCCGAAAGCATTCGAAATGTAAGTCTACGGATGCGAGCAGACCGCACATCTTTCGCATTGAACGCTACTTGTTGTCACGAAGACCTCCTCATCCTCCTGTATACGGTCATCTCCGAGACGGTCTCGATGCCCACGAGCTCCTGTGAGGAGTAGAGACGTTCATACTCGAGGACGGCATTCGTTTTCATTCCTACGTTTCTTGAAACCCCACAACCCTCCTACTACTCCAGAACCTTACCGTTTCACCGACATTGAGAATTATGCCTGCTGCTCCGACGAGAAAGGGTCATGGTGCAGCAAACGCCGATCTTGATCCTCAACGCTTATCCCTTGTGAGTGGCGCGTCTCACGCAAAAGAACTCGAAGATGGCTACACCGGCGTTAAGACACCTCAACCGATCGGTGCGCCGCCTCCTGGTGGTCCGGATGGAGCTCTACGCGAAGGTGGTGTACCCATTTTGACCAGCACGGAGAACATTGGCCTCCTCTTCCAATACGCGGTTGTCGGGGTAGTCTATGGCATGTTACCGGCCACTATCTACCCGTTCATGCAGGAGTTTCTCAACTGCTCTGGGTCTCAAGTCACCGCAGCAGATCAGCTTGTGGTGCTGCCGTGGAGTTTTAAAGTCTTCTACGGCATCTTGTCCGACTGCCGTCCGATCTTCGGTTACCGTCGCCGTCCGTACATGTAGATCGGGTGGACGATCTGCATCATCATGTTGATTGTCATGGTTGTTATGCCTATTGGCAAGCCGTACTACACCGTCTCCTCTGATCGCGATATCGCGGTTGCCGACTATACGTCAGAGATTGAAGCGCGTATCAACTACGACGCTCCGTCGGAAGGCGCCAAGTACGTCATTCTCATGTTCTTCGCAGCGTTTGGCTACGTCATGTCGGACGTATTTGTGCCGATAGTATCACCTGTGAGCTGGCGCAACGGGAGCCTCTGGACAAGCGAGGCAAAACTCAGTCGTGCATCTACACTGTCCGTACAATTGTGGTGATCATTGGCGAGATCATCGTCGGGTTCTGCTTCAACGGCGAAGAATACGGCGGCGACTTCGATTTCTCCCTGAGTTTCCCCCAGTTGATGATTATTATGGTGGTGCTAACAGTTCCGGTCCTTCCAGCGACGTGGTTCTTCATCAAGGAAGAGAAAAGCGAGCCTGCCAACTTCCAAGAGTACATCACCGGCCTTTGGGATCTCATCTGCGTTCTTTACTGATGGCTTCGTCAGCAATGGTAGATTGTTCGCAGTTTTTAATGAAGTAATTGTGTTTTAGCTTCTTAAATCGAAAAATATAGAGTTGGAGTTCACTAACTTCTCATATCACTCCACTCACTCACACTGCCTTGGAATAGCGACAGCGGACGTTCATCAAGGGGGGAGGCCACGTCCAAAAGAGAACCCAGCACTGCAACCACCGACATCCCGAGTCAATGAATGAAGTCGAATACGATCATCAAAGTTAATGAGACTATCTGACTGGAAAGTCAAGTAGAAAAGAAGGTACTATAGAAATGATCCTGTAAAAGTACGGTCTTGCTTTGAAATTACAAAAGTTGCCGCTGCGTATACGTACGGTACAAATCCTCTGCACAACACAGTTGAGCTAATGAATATTTCATTGGATAAACAGCTTCAACATCCGTCACTCCCTGTACATTCACTCTTACTTCAACAGAACCAAAAGTGCAGCGAGTTTCATCCACCGTCAAAACAATTCTTCATAGCCAAAATCTTACTTACATATCCAACATCCACATCCAGTAGCCTCCTCCAGTGGAGGATCCACACCTTCGTCTTTCCTTCATCCGTCGATTCATCTAAATATCTCGCCATCAACTCGCCGCTTGCTGCTCACGCACCCTTTGCTCTTCCTTGAGGGCTGCTATTTCCACCAGAATCGTCATTGTCATCTCATGGTTGGACATCCACATCGAATCGCTCTCTCGCTCGTGTCGGGCTCGCATAGCGCCAGAGTTTGACGCGGCCAAAGGAAGCGGCAGATGACAGTCCGGAAAGCGCTTGAGAGCGTCCTCCTTGACGTAATTCCACATCGTCCGCTCCCCCTTGAGCTCCTGCAACGCGAATAGGGACACAACGGGCCCTCGGTACCACCAGCCAAAGTGTCGCTCTGCGTCCAACTTGACGAAGAATTGCGCTCCGAATTCACGGTACACAGCGACAATGAGCGACTCGAACGCGGTCTTGGCCGCGTGTTGGCGGCTGTTGCGCTCATTGAAGTCCTTCGGGTTGAGCTTGCGCGACATGGCGGCCCAGAAGTTGCGCTCCCACACGGCACGCGCGTGTTTGCGCCAGAACTTGCGGAACTTGACGGAAAGCTCAGCGTATTTCGCCTCGTCGAAAGGGGCCGGCAGATTCCCATACACTGCCTCCCACGGGATCTGCTCCTCGAACACCTTCACCCTGCGCGTTAACTCGAGTTGGCTGTGCAGCGTCTCCTCGCTCATGGTGGGTTTGCCTCGCTTCGGCTTGGCTTGCGTCACCTCGTCACTCTCCGGTTTACGAGGCTTTCGGCCTCTTTTCCGCGCCGGAGGTCGAGCAACTTCTGTTGAAGCTTCAGGCGATCCAAATTCAACTGGTTCCGACGCAGAATTTGCCGTCATCTCATCACTCTCCGGTTTACGAGGCTTTCGGCCTCTTTTACGTGTCGGAGGTTGAGCAATTATCGTTGGAGCTTCAGGCGATCCAAATTCGACTGGTTCCGGCGTTAAAGCTGTTTCCTGCGTTGGCAGAGTGGAAACCTTCGGCTTTCTGCCTCGTCTTGGAGCTGCCACCACAGCAGAACTCGATGCAGGAAGTTCACTCGTTTGGTTGGCTTCACTAGCTGCAGGTTCACCAGAGGAGACAGCTTCACGTACACTCTGTCGTCGTGCAGATACAGCTGGAGGTTCGTTAGTAGCTTCTGGAGCTGGCGTCGTCACCGAGTCAGCGCTATCTCCAGTCGTAGAAGCACGTTTAGCTCTTCTTCTCAGTCTCTTCTCGACCGGCTGCTTTTCTCCATCAGGTGAAGTAACTGGAGCCGAAGACGAAGCTGTGGGCGACTGGATCGACGTCACGGTCTTCTCCGGAGCCATCTCGGTTGATTTTTCTTGGTAGTTATCGCCACAGGCTCCTCCACCGCTTGCCCTTGCTCTTGTACAGCTTCCACTGCTCTTGGAGACTCCTGCTGCACTTGTGGCGGATGGGGACGTATGGGCGCCGGTAGCTGCGACAGTTCGAACGGGATCACACTGATCACTTCAAAGCCCCTCTTCACGAAGGTCAGCAGCGAAGTCTCGCGATGCTCCACGAACTCCAAGAACAATTGCTTGAGCAGCGCCATGTTCCGTGTCGCGGTGCGGTACTGCAGGTACAGGAAGACGCATCCGCGCGTATCCAGATGGGATTTCGGCTTGCGCAGCAGGATTTTGGCCTTCTCGAGCCTCTTGGGACTCGTTCTCAGCACCGGATAGATGGTGACAATAGTGAACCCCATCTGCATCATGGGGACGAGCGTATTCTCCTGCTCGTTGAGGAAATCGGCGAAGACGCGACGCAGCATCGACATGTTGAGGCATTTGAGTCGCAGCTCCAAATAGAGCGCGAACTCCTGCAACATGGCGTGATCGCGAGGTACAGAGCTCGGCGGAGACCTGCCACGACTCACGTATCCATCGAGCGTCACGATGGAGCGAGCACGCGTTGTCTGCACCGAGGGGCCAACGGGGGAGGGCGTCATGGTTGTCAACGTTGTCCGTTACCGAATTTTGACAATGAAAATGGGGCTAATCAGTGGCAGGATTTGGTTATCGTGTTTTTTTTAATGCTGCAAAGTGAAGAATTTGCGTTAGACTAAAAAAAACGTGCCGGTAGGACAAGGAATTGCGTTTTGGTACAATCGTAACCACGCGTGGAAGCTGCTTGCCAACACTTTGGAGTGGTGGAATTCCTTAGCCATAGCGTATTTCCCGTCCGTCTCCACTACTTGGAAGGCTCTTGAAAGAGCGAATGAAGACCGACAGCTCTCGATGCGCTGCTGGGCTCGATGACAACGCAGTCGAAACTTCAGACGTTGAGTGGTAATTCGTCGCCAATGACGAAAAGCTCGGGAGAAGCGACAACGAGTGGCAAGTTGAGAGGCTGCGACGAGTTGACTCCGACCTCCACGGTACAGACAGCGATAGAGGTAACGTCGGGTGATGGACTGGACCACACACGCCTTCACTGTTTGCAGCGCTAGCAAAGCGGTTGGACGGAGTGTTTTCGTGTTTGGTGGTGGTTTTACAGCTGGAGCTTTTCGTTGGAGAACTACTTGGAGCTTGATACGCGGTTTCCTACTCTTCAGTCGAACGCGGCAGCGTTTGACGTACCGTTTCTTGACTGGAAGAGTCTCAAGCCATTTCACATCGCGGTCCTGCAGTTTGGTCGTCAGTTTCTCGAGAGCGAGCGACTCGAGCTGGTACTCGCGTCTCACAGACGTGTTCAATAGTACCAAGTCGCTGTTGAGTAATTGCAATTGCTTGTCAAAGTCCGAGCAGAAGGCAACCAACGCAGCAGTGCATTGGCGTGTAGCAGCTGCAGTCTCTGCTCGCTTTGGGGTAGTTTTTCGTCCATCTTGGGCTTCAGCTGATCTCTTCGAAGGCGAAATTTCACGAACTGGAGTGGAATAGTCAAGTGTTTCGTGTGCATCCTCTTCTCGCCGTCTTGCAGCATCTTTCCGAAGTAGGAAAAGCTTCTTCGCTCGAGCCAAAGCTGGGAACGATGTCATCGCTCCGTGCAGATCGTGACGCTTCAACATGGCTACATCCAACATGGCTACAGATAGAATAATTTCACCTCTCTATTGTCATTTTTTATTCTTGGATCAAGGAATTTCCTAGTGGCGGCTGATGATGGAGACTTTTAGCGAGTGACAACGTGCGTGCTGGAGCTTCGTGGCTCATGAACAGGCTCGAGAGATGCCGTGGCGGTGCTTGTGCGTCTTCTGGACCTTGTGGCGGTCGGTGTGGAGTGGGGAGTGGGGCTGGAGCCTCCTCGTAGCAAGGCGATGGGCGGTGGAGCGTCTGGAACGAAGTTTACCTGTTTGTTTACATTGTTTACATGGAGTGGGGTGGCACTTTACACGTGACTTGAGTTTTGTATCCATTGCGGTCGACTGGAGGTAGTCTCATGGGCTGCCTGTAACCCTAGACAAGAAGTGAGGAGGATCTTCGGGTTCTCCTCAATAAGGGAGTTGGGGCTTTTATTTAGGGGGTAAACCTCGTCTGAGTGTGTTGTATGTTATTTGCTGACCTCTTTCTTCTCCTCACACTTGGACCAATGGGGTGACAAAAGGATGAAGAAATGATGGGGTTTCAGTGGTGTCTATGGGACTTTGATGTCGTGTGTAGATTTGGTGCCCTCTGCTGCATTGTGGATTTTGTTTACAGTTTGGTTTACTCTTGTTCCAGTGTCTCTTGTTACCTCGTTTTGCAGCTTGGAGTGTGTCTGGAGTTTGATGCACTGCGTTCCAGTCCCTCTCTCTACCTAGCTCTGCGTCGGTCGCCTGTGGTTCGAAGGTGTCTCGTGCTGTAGCAGCGTCTTTTAGGTATGTTACAGTTCATGAAATTCTTGCCAAGTATTGTCCAAGTATCGGGGAGCACAATGGAATAGCTAGAGACTGATGCAGGCTCAGTGCAGTGCGAGCTGGAGGAGCAGAGGAGCTGTTGTGGGGAGGTGTACGTGGTGACGGTGCCGCGTTCTTCCAAAGGGTTGCCGTTCGACTGTGTTTGCCTCTTTCGAGCGCTTGGATGCAGTCACGACGGCAACAAAGGTTCGCCCTTGTCTGTTGGGAGGCGCTGGCGCTGTTGTCGTGTTGGTTCCTTGCAGCTTTTCCTCAGATTGTGCTGCTTGCTTGTCTGGCGGTTTTCACGGCGTGTCCGATGCGTGGATCGTTCTCGCGAATACCCCTAGTGTCTAGTCTGACTGGCCGTCATTATGTGTCATTACGTTGAAAAAAATATGTTTACGATCTATTTAGCAGTGCATATACTTTCAAGTAATTTGCAGGGGTGCTGGAAACTTGATTCACTGTTGTCATTGAGATCACGGCTCACAAATTAGCAGCTTTTCCATCATTTCCACCATTTGTCTGGATTCTTCTTCCCCGATTTCACGAGAAACCTCACAAACTTGTCCATATCCTCGTCACAGCCGCCGAAACCCATCGGCACCAAACGCGCGTAGCACTCAACAACCGTGGAAGTTCCCTCCAATTCAGACTCACCCGGTCGAATCACCATCCACAGCGTTTCATTCGAGTTGAAGCCCTCAATTTCCCCACGTCCTTCAACAAAGCACCGCCACACGAACACAATTCGATCCTTCGCTTGGTACCTTCTCGCGGCGCCGTAAAGATCCACATTTGCGTATTGCTCTGGTTTAAACTGGTACTTCGCGTGAAACTTTACCGTCAGGGTGTCCTTAATGTCCTGAATCTGAACATTCTCCATATCCTCGTCTTGGCCGGACATCATAACTATCGACATAGCGTTAGCGGTATGCTCGAAGCTATACGGGAATACCATTCGATCGGCACTGTCCAGATACAGCACGCCTTCCTGCCACTTTCTGGTGAGTGTATACGTTGCTGGGGCCGACATTTTGAACTCCAAGCCCTGGAAAACCTCATCTATCCGAGCATAATGTCCATCCAGTTCGGACACCATTGTTCTGAACAATTCCTCTCCACTGGCATCAATACTCGTCTCTATCAAACCGCAGGGACCAACTCGCGAGCTCTGCAGCACCTCGTGCAACTGCACGTTCATCTGGTGAATCAGCCGTGCTTTCCCGACCAATTCGGCCCTCAGCAGCTTCCGTTGTTGCTCGGCTTGCACTCGTCGCTCCAATTGTCGCACTGCAAGAGCTCTCCACGCCCCAAACGTTACACCCCCGCCATGTCTCGCTTCCCTCTCCGTCTGAGCAGCCTGCAGCTCTTGTAGCTGGCTGGACAGTTCATTTGCCTGAAGTTTTAGCGTTTCCTTCTCTTCTTTAAGCTGTTGACGATGTCGCAGTTGCCGTTTTGCAGCTTGCGCGTTCCGAATTTCACGCCTCTTTTCAGCCGACAATTTACCCCTCGGTACATCCTGTTGCTTGTCTTCTTCGGGCGATTTCGCAGTGTTTGAGGGGGAAACTACGTCTTCTTCCTGGCTGTTCTCGGGTGGGACCTCCTCATAAGACGCGAGCAGCTCTTTAGTCTCCGCCAGCAGCTCGTGACTGGCCAAAAGGAGCTCATCGCCGTCAGTCCTAGGAGTTTCTCCGTACTTCTCCACGCCTGGTGCTTCGCTTTGGCCGAGAAACGCGGCCATTTCGTCTAAGAAGGTGGCGTGGGCTGCCATGGAAAATGGTTAGTGGTATAGTGTAACCTTGACGTCACGATTACAAGCATTCTGACAGCTTTAGATGTTACTTTAGTACGTTACTTCATAAATGTATTTTGCCTTCTTGAGAAAGAAAAACTTGGCAGGCTCACAAATAAGCAGCTTTTCCATCATTTCCACCATCTGCTTGGACTCTTCTTCGCCCAAATTGATGAGAAACTGCAAAAACTTGTCCATATTCTCGTCACAGCCGCCGAAACCCATCGGCACCAAACGCGCGTAGCACTCAACAACCGTATAACCACAAGTTCCCTCAACATCCGACTCACTCGGTCGAACAACCATCCAAAGCGTTTCATTCGAGTTGAAGCCCTCAAATTCTCCACGCCCTTCAACAAACCACCGCGACACAAACACACTTCGATCCTTTTCGCGGTATCTTTTCGCGGTGCCGTAAAGATCCACGTCAGCGCATATCCCTGGTTTAAGCTGGTACTTCGCGCGATATTTCACTGCCATCGTTTCCTTCACCTCCTGAATCAGGAGACTCTCCACATCCTCTTCTTGATCGGACATCATAACTTTCGACACAGTGTTAGCGGTATGCTCAAAGTCGTACAGGAATTCCATTCGATCCGCACTGTCCAGATACAGGACGCCGTCCTGCCATTTTCTTGTTGGTTTATACGTCGCTGGGACCGCTGTCTTGAACTCCAAACCCTGGAAAACCTCATCTGTCCGAGAATAGTGCTCATCCAGTTCGGCCAGCATCGTTCCCAACAGCCCCGTACCACCAACATCGTTCGCCGCCTCTATCAATCCGGAGGAAATGATTCGCCTGCTCTGCATCATTTCATACACCTGCACGTTCATCTCGTGAATCAGCCGAGCATTGCCAACCACCTCCGCCCGCAGTCGTTTCTGCAATTGCTCCGCTTGCACTCGTCGCTCCAATTGTCGCACTGCAAGAGCTCTCCACGCTGCAAACATCGGTCTCCCGCCGAGTCTCGCTTTTTGCTCCTCCCGCGCAGCCTCAAGTTCTTGTAGCTGGCTGGACAGTTCACTCGCCTGATGCTTTAGCGTTTCCCTTTCTTCTTTCAACGACTGACGATAACGCAGTCGCCGTTTAGTAGCTTGCGCGTTCCGAATTTCACGCCTCTTTTCAGCCGATAGTTTACCCTTCGGTACAGCTTTTTGCTTGTCTTTTTCGGACGATTTCGCAGTATTTGAGGCGTCTCCGCTCTCGGTTGGGGCCTCGTTGGACGCGAGAAGCTCTTCACTCTCCGTCAGCAGCTCGTGACTGGTCAGGAGGAGCTCATCGCTGCCGTTTTCACCGAGAAACTCGGCCACTTCGTCCAAAAGGCTTTTATCCATGATAATTGCAGAATGACAACGTTGCGATTTACAAACATTCGTACCCACAATAGTATTGTACAATATAAAGTTTGCAAAGCATGTTTTGTACCCACACAATAGTATTGTGACAATACCACGTTACTTCAGTTCTTTACTTCACAGATACACAACCCAAATGACGTCCTCATTCCGTCCGTCCCTGTCTTTCGCAGTGCACGATGCGCTCTACGCCTTCTGGAGACTGCCCTTCTCCACGCGTTCCTCGATACAAGCGACTGTACCGGAATTCTGCATGTGTCAAGCCACGAATTACCCCACAACTGAAATTTCCACTTTTCCGGTCAAAAGTAACCCCCTCTTGAGTGATAAATCGCTTAGCTTCAACTGCCAACGCCCACGCTCCATCGGAACAGAACTGGATGAACATGCATGTGGTGGGAGACAGCGCTATGGTGCTGAGAATGATGCAAACGAGAAGGCAACCCAAATCCAGGAGACTGCAACATTGGTACTGCATCGCGAGATACTGGCGGACCTACGCGAAGTAACATCCTGGACACACTATTACAGACAATACAACAAAACTGCAGACTGGTTGGCCAACTATGCGATGGATACCAGGGCAAGTGTGGTAACGACATGGCAGGAGCACGGGGCCGGGAACCGGCTTGAGGAAGGAGTGCTACAGAGACTGTCAGCAGTGGTTCAACATGAGAGGAAGGATGGGCGAGGGCACAGAACTGGGGCCGTAGGAAGAGACTCGAGGAGAGATATAACACTAGGTAGGATGATCTAGCCGCCTAGAATGGATATTAGAGTTCTCTTCAGATGAAGCAGTAACACAATATACTTCACAACACCCAAAACAAAAATACATCTGCGTTCTTTACTGATGGCTTCGTCAGCAATGGTAGATTGTTCGCAGTTTTTAATGAAGTAATTGTGTTTTAGCTTCTTAAATCGAAAAATATAGAGTTGGAGTTCACTAACTTCTCATATCACTCCACTCACTCACACTGCCTTGGAATAGCGACAGCGGACGTTCATCAAGGGGGGAGGCCACGTCCAAAAGAGAACCCAGCACTGCAGCCACCGACATCCCGAGTCAATGAATGAAGTCGAATACGATCATCAAAGTTAATGAGACTATCTGACTGGAAAGTCAAGTAGAAAAGAAGGTACTATAGAAATGATCCTGTAAAAGTACGGTCTTGCTTTGAAATTACAAAAGTTGCCGCTGCGTATACGTACGGTACAAATCCTCTGCACAACACAGTTGAGCTAATGAATATTTCATTGGCTAAATAGCTTCAACATTCGTCACTCTACACATTCACTCTTTCAAAAGCCAAATGCCACACTTTAATTGCCACGGAGGAAGGCCAATGCACCATTGTACGGTTGGATACAGGTATCTGCATCATGAATGCTGGATACCCACCGAAATCCATGATACCGTACAGTACAGGTAGCCATGCTGTGGTCCACTTCACCCTCGTTGGTTTCCGTCTCTTCCCGTGTCCTTTTCGTCCAATAATATCTCGCCATTCCATGGAAGATATTCTCGACTGCTAAACGTCGCGACCTCAAAAGAAGGCAGTTAGAAATACTTCCAACCGCCGTCGCGCCATTCCTTCCCCTGCGTCTCTCCGCGCTTCTCTCAGCGTCAAACTGCGCTCAGCTCTTCGTTAGTCGCCAGGCTACCGATCGAGCCAAGTCCCTCTTCCAACCGCCCTCTGTAGCCCAAGTTTTCAAAAATCGCCATGGGCGACGCTGCAGAACTCAAGAAGAAGTGCGAGAGCCTTAAAGAGACCATTGAGAAGACTCGAGAGGCCAAAAGCGACGGCGGATTCCAGAATGCCAATGCCAGCGCCGGAGCCAAGGCGATCCCGGCCCCTCCCAAGTGCCGACGCCTCCTGAAAGGCCACTTTGGAAAGATCTACGCCATGCAGTGGGGCGGTGACAGTTCGTCGTTGGTTTCAGCCAGTCAGGACGGCAAACTCATCGTGTGGAACGCTCAGACCACCAATAAGATCCAGGCCATCCCTCTGCGTTCCAGTTGGGTCATGACGTGTGCTTTCGAGCAGAAACAACGCAACATGGTGGCCTGTGGAGGGCTGGACAACCTCTGCAGTATTTTCCACTTGTCCCAAGCTCAGGTCATGCGAGCGACTAAGGAACTCGCCGCTCATGATGGCTACTTGAGCTGCTGCAGGTTCATTGACGAGAACAGTATCGTCACGAGTTCCGGAGACTCCAACTGCATCCTCTGGGATGTGGAGAGTGGAGAAGTTAAAACCACCTTCCGTGAACACTCGGGCGACGTCATGTCCGTGAGTATCAACCCTCATAACCCGAGTATGTTCATTTCCGGGTCCTGTGACTCCACTTCCAAGGTCTGGGATATCCGTACTGGGAAAACGACGCACACTTTCCAGGGACACGAGTCGGATATCAACTCTGTCGACTTCTTCCCGAGTGGAAACGCCCTTGGGACTGGATCTGATGACTCGAGCTGCAGACTCTTTGATCTTCGAGCGTACGGGGAGCTCAACAATTTCAGCAACGACAAGATCCTGTGTGGTATTACGTCCGTGAGCTTCTCCAAGTCCGGCCGCTTCCTCTTCGCTGGCTACGACGACTACAACTGCTACTGCTGGGACGTGCTGAGCACCACGGGCGCCCACATCTACCAGCTCGCGGGCCACGAGAATCGCGTATCTTGCCTGGGCGTGAACCCTGCAGGCCAGGCACTTTGCACAGGCAGCTGGGACACGCTACTCAAGATCTGGGCCTAGTGCTGGCCAGCAAGTCGAGCAAGTCGTCGAGACACAAGGCAGGAAGTGTCATAGCATTGAACCCTCAGCGATGTGGCAGCAACATTTATATCAAGTTCACTACTTTTACAGCTTTGAAGTTGTTGATTCTTGATTTTTTCTAGGATTTCTAGTCTAAAATGTGATCCTGGATGTAAAGCTTCATCTCCATCACGCGATGCTCGAGGTAGTCGAGATGTTGTCGGAATTCGTACCATTCGATACGCATCGAGTCGTTGGCATCTAGTTCCTGCATGATTTCCTTGGCCAGTTCAGCAACCAGACTGGTAATGGACGAAAACTTGGATTTGCGTCTCCTCTCGACGTGTTCTGCAGCTGTAAGTTCTTCCCAAGCTGATCCAGGCGACGCTGCTTCGACTGGAGCCTTTACACGCTCTAAATGATCTGCGAAAATGGAGGATAGACCAACTTGTAGCTCAGCTAGTGACAGCATGGCGTCTCCATCGAGGTCGGAAGTTGCGAAGAGCAGATGAATCTGGTTGGCGAACGACTGGCTCCCGGTCTCGTTGTTGGTTTCTAAAGCGTACGAGACCCACTCAATCGCGTTCAACGAGCCATCGTGGTTGATATCCAGCGACTTCATGAAGCTTTCCACCACCGTTTGGCTCGGCTCAGACCCACGTAGCAGCCAGATGAGGATCTTCAGCTCTTTCACGTTAATTGAGTGCGTTCCGTCGTCATCAGCAGCCAGAAAAGCTGCGTATGGAGAAATGACCAGGAAAAAGGCGTCCATGGAGATCGCATTCTCGGGACTATTTTTCATGATCGTCTTCATTGTACGCAACAGAAAAGCAATTTCCTCTTTGTTGGTCGCTGGGCAATAGCGTTGGATCATTTCTTCGCACAGATATTCAGAGCAGAGCATCGCTTGCTGGCCTCGCTTTTCTTCCTTGGTTGCGTCCATATCAGAGAAGTTCATGAAGGCTGCGCAGATTTCCTTCAGCATCAAGTCGTACTGGACTTGATTCTCGTAAATCACTCGCGTATTGGCGAATTTTGCGAGGAAAGCCATGACACTGCGCTCATTTAGCACCCACTCAGAGAATTCAGCGAGAGAGATTTGTCCACTTTGGTCTTTATCAATTTTCGAGAAAGCGTCCATCGCGAGATCCTCAAGTTTATCTGTTGGTGGTCGTGGTAGCCCAGCCACTTTGCACAGTCCTCGAGTCGTACAGAGCATCAATAGCGCGAGTTCAGCTTGGGAAATGTCCTTGGACTGGTCGAAGTCGAAGAGATCGAACAGTAACGGGACCTTTTCCTCCATTGTGGCGTCACAGTACACGATAATCACTGCGAACACCTCCATCGCATCCACCTACAGTACAACGTACTTTGTGAGTAAAGACTCAAACAATCACTTGCAAACCACAGAGTTCGTGACAGACCACCTTGCCAGCTTCCCACGAGTCGAAGAGTGCGAAATGTTCCGCTGGATCTTGACAGATGAGAGCGAAGACTTCGTCAAATTCTTCCGGAGTTACTGTCATTTTATCCCCCAAAGTCGCTTGCAACGTGTCAAAGTTCCCTTTGGCATCTTGAAAATCGTCCAACGTCGCTAGAACGATCAAACACACAAAGATCAGCTTTATTCACTGTTTTTCTGATCCAAGAAAGCTCACGAACCAGCTCGAAATTCCTAAACAAATCAAATGCACGTTTAAACATTATTTCCCAAGCTCAGAGTAGTGCTCACTGCGTACCTTGAGCAGTGGGTCGTCGCTCACAATCGGGTCGGATGACTCAAGGTTGAGCGTGTTGCCCATGACGAAGCAGCTACGAACTTTGGTAACGGATCTCTGTCCCTTTGGGCTTCTGGCTACGCTTTTAGCCGAGCCATCGACTCGACAGCAACTATCGAAATGGAATTCGTTGCTGTTGGTCTTGCCAATCCTCCACCTCGACGTCCTCCAGCCAAAGGAAACTCAAGTACCAGTTCCTCCCTCCCTCCTTTGACTGAGTTCCCTCCTGTTACTTCATCTCCGAGACGAAATGTTCACGAAATCTCCTCAGTAAATCACTTCCACCAGGATAAACCACAGCTTCACGCAGCTCAAGTGGCTTCATGGCCTCTTACTTTTGCCTCTGGTAGCCCCAAGAGAGAGTCCAGTATCGATCTCGACCCGTTCTCCCCCATTTCGCCCAAAGTCCGCAAGCTTCAGAGTCGAACACGTCTGGTAGACGACAGCCGAACACGTCCAGCTTTACTGCAAGAGCTTCTGGACTTCCTTCACGTTGAACTGGATACTAAAGACCGAGAAGAGACCGCCAAGCCAAGTCTACGAAGACTCCAAGTTGTAAGAGAAACTCTCAACAGGCTGATCGATGGCTTCAACGTCTACGCTCCAGTGTTAATGCGGATCCGGGACGAGTACGAACACGCAGTGGAATCTCTCCACGCTCGGAGTTTAATGGTTCCTGGCTTACACACTCGACTCCAGAGCGTAGAGAGCCACTGTCTCCGTCAGTTAAGCGCTTGCAGTGCTGAAGCCAAAGCTCGATCTCTTACACTTAAACGTCGACTGGCTGAAACTCAGGCGATGCTGGCGGCTAGTGCTGCGGAGAACGCGCGTCTTCATACTGTGCTACAAGCGGAGAAAGAGAACGTCGTTAAGGCGGAGAAGAAGTTAGCAGAAGTGCAGAAGTCCACGTTAGCACTGGCCAGCAGTGTACGTCGACATGATGAAAGTTTACGAGCTGGTCACGAACGCTCTCTGGAAGACGCCAGAGCGCTGCAGAAGGTCACAGCTCGATACTATCACGCTTGTGACGAATTAGCGGAGCTCAAGAAGACTGTAGCAGCTCTGGAGGAACAGGGAAACGGAGAACATATCGCAGCTGACAAAAATACGATTGTACTGCTCAGTAAAGAGCTACAGGAGCTCTCTGCTCGTACAACTCCATCTACAAGCCAAGAAGACGTTGCTACTGGACATATCGCTCTGAATCACGCGTTCGTCATGGGTTTGGACGGCTTTGGCCTGGAGCTGGAGCTCCCAGAGCTTCTAGACGGCATTGCATCTGCACCGACGATCTCGGACGGCATTGATACAACTTCAACGACCATCACTCTGCGTTTAAGGCAACTTCAACAGCAACAAGTCGCTTTACTTGGCAAGAGTCAGGACGCCATTGTTTTCCTCACTGAACCTGCGGAATTGGTGGCTCTTGATGCTGGGGAAGTCGTGTCTTCTTTCATTATAGACACAAAAGCAAGTGGAGATTTTTTAACTGGACGAGGAATGGGTACAGACGTCCCTAGTTACCTGCAACATGGTGGTTTTGTGCGGAATTTATTCTTCCCACGCGTTAAAATTGAGCAGTTCGTCTCTCAAGTGTGGGACCAACTGGACGAACAATTGCGAGTGGCTCAGCACCGACACTCGAGTGCGAGAGCAAATGAAGTAGCTTCACGTACTGCTTTAGTGTCATCTGGACCTCTACTCACTGTGGCGCTTGAACGCTTCCTACAACGTTCTAGAGACACCCGAGCAGATCGAATTGAGCTGGTGTACAATTTCTTAAGTGGATTGGAGCGATTCAGCAACCAGTCGAGTGTTTGCAGACTATTCCATCTCGTTTTCACTCAAGAACTCCCTATTGAGGCACGCAGCGACCAGACTCGAGAACTTGCGAGAGTACAGGAAGCTCTGGTGGTTGTGGACCATGATCGACACTTCTCAACGTCTAGCGAGGGGGAAATGGACGACCCAATCAACACTTCACTCCCTCCAGGCCGCGTCTCATTAGCTGACGTAATACGGACGCTTCGACTCGTTTTCCCATGGAAATCCGACGCTGCTTTGACTCAACTGCATCGCGCTTTACTCGTGGATTTACGAGGTCAACCACAGGTCGATTACTCTGCTCTACTGGCGCACCACCCAGTTGGAGCGAGTCATTCTCTGAAGAATAAACCTCAGGCTCGTTCTCCGAAGTGTCAGTTCGCAGAATGTTTAAAGATGCAGCGCCTCGATGACCTGTTGACCTTCCGTCTCCACGTTCAGCGACAGATTCGAAGCCAAGTACAACCGAATGCCGATGAATTGGACATCAGTGAAGCAGGAGCAGTGATGATATCTTTACATGACGTACGGACTAGTCTTCACACTGCGGATGCTGCTATGTCTGAGCAAGAAGTCTCCAAGGTTTTAGTGGCTGTTTCGGGGCTCAGTGCTCGAGAACTGCTCACACATGACGATATGATGCTGGACGTTGGTCAAGTACTGCAAAGACTCCCTACACTGCTTTTACGGCCTACTGGAAGATTCACTAATGAAACAAGTTGATACACTTCGAAATTACCACTAAAAAAAGTTAGCAATGAGGACTTTTCTATCAAAATGAAGCAAAGTTTTTTCGGCAGACTATCACTTCACCAATCGACTGATGACATCAATCAATTAGATCGACATACGTAGACCAGCAGTGAATCAGTGATGATAAGCGGAAAGTGATTGAATGGTAGAGCCTTCTAAATATCCCCTCACTCCAAAATCCGCCGGCTCGTGGAAAGATGGTGGGGCTCATGTGTTTTATCGTTGGAAAAAAACGTCATAGTGGGTTCGGCGTGAAAATCGACTCCAACAACACGGTGGGCCAGTTAAAGGAGGCGATCAAAAAGCAGATACCAAACACCTGGAAGGATGAAGCGGAAAAACTGCAACTGTTCCTGGCGAAGAAGGACGGCGAGTGGCTCAATACAGACCGCGTAGCAGCAGTGAGACTTGATATCCATGGACATCCGCCGGGATTCGAGCCGATGGTGTCCTCGCAGTTGCTTAAAAGTGACAAAGTCTTCGGGGGAGCAGATTATCAACGTAGTAGTGGTCGATACCATGTGCTAGTGGTGGTTCCGTCGGGTATCACTATCAAAATCGGAGAAGCTGAAGCCAATTCCGAGCTGAAGCTTTACCAAGAGCGCGGCGAGATGATTCAAAACAACTGTAAGGACTACTGCAACGGGATCCTGGAGAAAATCGAAGCGTTGTACGAGCACAGCAGTGATTTTCCCATTCCATTCCTTTGTGTGGAAGGATCATCGGGTATGGGGAAGACTCAGGTGGCATTTGCTTTGGGGGGAAATCGACCGTGGTTTTACTGGCCTGTTGCTTCCATTGGGTCAACTAGTAATTCCCAGCTTCTAAACGACAATTTCACTTCGCTTTTGTCTGCGTTCGACAAAGTAACCAGAATGGACGACCCAATGAACAAGGCTGACTACGATATTCTTGGCTCTTGCTCTCCCATTTACGATAACGAACTGTGGGCTTACGGATTCATTCGCGCGTTGCTACAGTATTGCAGTTCGGCAGATACTCGAACTGGGGTGATGCTACGATTTGAAGAGGAATTGCCAGTGTATGTGGACAAGTGCGATCTGAAAACAGTCAAAGCTTTACGTGACCAGATGAAAGCGGATGGGAAGCTCTTGCCGTTCTTCGTGTTGGATGAAATGACGCCTAGCGAAGAGGCTGGAGGGGAGAAATTAGCAGCTTTCCAACGAAATATCTTCTGCACGTGTGGTCTGGTGGTGGTTGTGATGGGGAAGGACCCTAAAATGACCAATTTGACATTTCGGACTAACACAAGGGGGGATCGTACTTATTTTCTCACGATTTTCTCTCGTTTCCCTCCGTTTCAACCGATGCCGTTTACGGATGCAGAGAAGCAAGATGTTTGGGGTAAAATCCAACATTTGTATCCAATCCTGAAAAACATCCAGGAGAATTCTCGTGGGCGATTCGCTAGGATTTTCAAAGAGAGCGTGGTGGAATACGTGAGGGTAAACCCTGATTTTAATCTGTGCGATCTGTTGGATGAAGCATTTCTCCAGGTTCAACTGAAGACTCACAGTGACGTGAATTTCACGAAGACGCCAAAGGATCCATATGCCCAGATGATGGCGATTTCGTACGAAAATGCTGATCCAAGTTGTCTTGATGATGAAACTGATGGATTATCAGGTCCTCCAGCGAAAAGAAGGAAAACTGGTGTGGATAGTTCTTGCATGGAATCACATTGCGCCAACCTATTGGTTAATCATCAATCCGATATCGATACGGTCGGGGGTCATTTGTTGGTACCATCAGGGCACGGCGCATGGTTACAACACTGGTGCCGTTTTCCAACAATCGACGAAGACTTGCTGCTGTATCTATCTGTTTTGGGAGGGAAAACGCATCCAGCCTACTATGATGGGAATACAACTCGCTCGGTCTTTCAAGTCTTCTCAACGTACGTTCAACAACTCCGTCACTCCAGTAGAAGCAGCAACGATACCGTTCACATCCAAAATCCACACGAGGATATGGTAATTCACATGATTTTCTGTGCATCCCGGAGAAATGGAGTGCGTGGAATTCGTTTTGAGGATTTTTTCCCTTGTCTGCTAGGAGAATTTCAAGAAGGAGCTGTACGAAAGGCGATGGCGATTGGAGAAGATGTGAAGACTGTCAGGATGTTATTGGAGGGCTACGGTGATTTATCTTCTCTTCTCGACGTGACAATTCCCTTCTTGTCCCCACCGAATGCTCAGTGGCCACAGTTCATCCTAGAAACTCGTGAAAGCGGGTGCAACTTTGGTCATTTTGTTCGTCTCGAGAAGTCTCTTTGTGTGTACGAGCAGAGCGTGAGTGTGGCGCCACTTTTGCTTTGTGAGTGCAAGTACTGTAATGTGGATATGAGCACGATGAATGAGATGATTAAGAGATTGGATTCAACTTGGAAGGAGGAGAAAGAGTGGAAGATGGCGTTGCTCTTCTGTGTGAAGTTGGCAGATCCACTCCAATCTCCCTGGGAACGTACGGACATTGGCTGCGTTAAGATCAATTGTCAGGCTTGGGAGAGTTCGAGCTGTCAAGTCACGTGGGTTTTCCAACCAGATGAAGGCGCTCGAAAGAAGCTGGTCGTCGTATTGGAAACGGGGTCTCTACATTGAATTGCTCTGAAGGGGGAAGGACATTTGATCGTTTATCGGTCGTTGTTTCAGATAAGTTTTTAACCTCTAAAAAACTGAGAATATGAAATGTCTTCCTGTTCTACATGTAGAGTGGCCAGTGCGTAGACTACACGAGACTATTGCCGCTTCTTCACGCCCAGGACTCTTTATTAAACCCACTGAATGTTTACTCGAGAGACTCGTACTTTGAGGAGACCGACTTTTATGGATTTGTAGTTTTAAAAAACTAGGAATTGCAGTCTCTAACACTGTCTAGTGCCCGCTACATGTACCGGTAAACTTTCAGTTTTAGGCCAAGCAGAAAAACACGAAGCATTTGCTGCCACTTTTCCGTAGCGTAGTGGATGATCGGGCGGACCAGCACAGGATTTCCAGGGTGGAGTCCACTCATGACAACAGCCCACGCAAGCAAACGCTGTTTATGAGTTGTCGTCTCCCGTAAACGCCCACAGGAAGATGCAGTTGAGGGATTTGTGCAGCCACCTCCACTGAACAACAAGGGAAAACGTCAAAAGGTGTATCATTAGTGTAAACGTGTGATAAAAGCGGTGGCGGGAACCGTCTGAGTGATACCGAGCACACATACTGACACAGGTTTCGAACAAAAGGAGGCGCTACATGAGTCCTGTCAGAGACTCTGTGCGCCTATATGGCTGTGGAGTGATGAAAGCCGCACTGTTGGCTAGCTACCGTTTGTATTCGCGTCGCCAGTGCTACACAGGGCCGCTGACAGCTCGGACGGGTAAATCAGTGGCTGAAGCTCGTGACGAAGCCGACCAACTACAACTCCTGGTCGATTTGGTAGACTTAACACAGCATGTAGTGCATCAATGCCCGATGCAAACGTCATGCCGGCTCGCATATTTCCCTCCTCGCTGTCTTCATCAATTTCATCTGCGTCCACGTTCATCGTTGTCCCTCAGTCGGAATATGAGGTATGAACGGCTCAAATCACTTAAACTCTATTCGAGGTAGCAAGGAGAGCCACGGACAACACGGGCTTTCGGTGGATTTGGGTCTAAGCCCGCAACGGGTGATTCACAGCCAACCTCATACACATACTGTCCATACCGGCAAACTATTCATACACCTTTTGGTGAAAGTTAACCGTTTTTGTCACAACGTTTCCTTTTTCACCTTTTGACGTTTTCCCGAGCTTGGAAACGTGCATGTGGTGCTTGAAGCTCGGTGGGGACATCCAGCAGACGAGGTTCAGCAACAGGTGCATTCGGCTTGAAGTGAGCAACACGAACTTCTCTTTCGTTCGTGTCCGGTTTGCGTGCATCGGATCGTCAGAAACACTCGGGAAACCCTCCCATCTGGGATAGGCCGTGGGTGCCCTTCTCCGTTTTGGTGCTCAGTCTCTAAAACGCGCCGTGAACAATGCGCTTCCCACTGCCCGGAGACATGTTCCCAACGCTAATTGTGTCGGAGGAAGACCGATTCGAGCTCCAAAGACTCTCAGAGAGCTTCATTCACCAAGCGATGGAGGAGTACGCGGACTTCCGCTATGCCGACGGGGGAAATCTGGACAAGGAGCGCTGGAAAGTCGTCAAGACCCGCGAAGGAGTGACTTCGTACCGAGATGTGCGTATGATCGACCCGGAGAGATCTCGATCAGCTCCGAAAGAGCGAGTTGGCTCCAATATGACAATGTCCACCAAACTGCACGGTGTTGTGGCGGTCGGGATAATCGAAGGAGAATTCAACGACATGGCGTTTGGACTGCTAAATGCCACTACGGAGTTGCTGAAGATTAAATCTTCGTATACCAACGACAAGATCGCCGATGCGAAGTTATTAGCTGCTATTGTAGAGCCTACTCCAAGCGAACCAGTGAAAGGAACGTACCTCAAGTGGAGTGTATCGACTGGTGCTCCCTTTTTACTAAGGAAGATCGTTCGACCTCGAGATTTCGTCTACTTGGAGTCTATCGGCATCCTCAAGACTGAGAACGGGGAACGAATTGGCTACAGTTTAATGCACTCGCTTCAAATCCCCACAATCCGAGAGCTAAAGGAGTACCAAATTGTACGAGCGAACGCCTCTATCTGCGCTTTATTTCGACAAAAAGCATCGGGGAAGCTCGAGTTGTACGTTAAGGGGTTCGTGGATGCCATGGGCGACATTCACTCCTGTGTAGCTGTACCAGCTACTGCGGATGGCCTCATGTCGTTCAGGAAAGTCGCTCATTGCGGACAGATGAAGAAGCTCAACTGGTTACTAAAGAACAAGAAGACCGTCATTCTCGACCATGGCAGTCAGGACTGTGTGGTTTGTACCAACGCAGCCAGTCGACCCAAGTGCTGTCAAGTGTGTTCAGGCACTGTATGCGCTCGCTGCAGCGTCACGAAGAAGCTGAGCTTCCTTTCATCCAGTACACAACGGGTTTCTCAACGTCGTTTGGTCTTCTGTGTGCGGTGTTTGTTAGCAGCGTTTAAAGCGGATGCTTTAGAGATCGCAGCGGAGGAAATGGCCCGGCAGAACCCGTTTGAAGTCTACGAGGCCTGGACGAACTCCACTCCTTCGTCCAAAGTGGTGTCGCCCTCCAGTACAAACCCTCCGGACGCTACCAGTGAGTTCTTTGGTTAGTAAAACGGTTATATTCTTTGGCGGAGGGGTTGAACGGCCCTTCACTTTAAGATCTAGCTGGGATGTCGGACGATGTCCTGGAGCTTCGAGATGAAGACAACGACAGCTCTTCTTTGTCTTCATACGACTCGGAAGAATTCGGACTCGTCGCTCGAAAGGGGTTCGCTCGGATGTACGTCCTCTCTCGGAATGTGGAGACAAAAGACTCAAAAGACTCGAAAGGAGAAGTCTCCAATCAAGACTGGAACTTGCTGTATGCCAGTGGCCAGCACAATTTCCACGGCCCCATAGAGCTGCCGAAGGACATCCACGTACGTGAAGAAGCGGAAGAAGGTCGTCCTACCAGTTTCTATGGAAGTATCTCCCGGCCACACGAAGGTGGAGTGGAATTGGCAGATATTCCGAGACTATTGCCCCTTCTTCATGCTCAACAGGACTCCTTAACTGCAGTGGATGATGTGGTCGAATTAACTTCCGGACAGCGAGACGCAGTGTACCAGATGATGGAAGTTGGGGAGTTCTTCGTGGAGGAATTAGCGAAACCTCGAACAGTTGAGAGGTTGGAACAGGGGGCACTGGAACTCCCGTGGCTAGCGGAAGCCACACAGAAGAACAATCCAGCTTTCTTTGAGCTACAGACTCATCCGAATACAAACAGCGACCTTGCAAACGCTGGCATTCGACTGATTGTGATGAAGCTCGTGATCCGTGGAGTGCTGTTGGATATTATCTACTCTAGAGACTCGTACTTCGCCACACTACGGGATAATACGGAGGAGATCGCACTCGAAGACACTTTCATTCCGAACGGTAATGCCGACTTTTATATGATTGAAGAGGATTAAAACTGACATTTCTGCGCTGGAATTGCAGTCGCCAACACTGGTCCGTGCTATCTGGTGCGCCGCTACAGGTAAACTTTCACTATTTTTCCTTCTGTATCTATGTTTTTCCAAGCTAAAAGTATGTTTCACAGTGACGAAAATCTCAAGCAATTATTGCTGTGGTGTCCTCTTCCCTCGGCTTCCTCTTCTTTACAGCTCCATCAGCCCAAAGCGAGTCCTAAAGCGCTCAGCCGTTCTACTCTGGCTGCAAACGATACCCAACTCTACTGCCTCATTGCCAAGCGACCGCAACGTCGTAAATCGACCAAGAAGAAGAAAATGAAAGCTGTGGATGACGGAGACGCCGACGATGAGTCTGGTGACTTCGTGGACGATGCTGTCGTATTCCAGTTCAACCAGTTCGTGTACCACGGCAGTGCTCAACTGCCTACAAACATGTTAGATGACTCTGGAGCCCTCCGTTCTCGTGGCTTCCCACTGCTTCGTGCACAAGCCAGTGACTTGGCGTTCGCTGGAGTTTACGACGAGATTTTAGGACCTGGAGGCGAGCACGAAGCTGAATTCCCTCGTACGAAGTTCCTAAGTCGATTTGCTGCTGTGAACTTACGATTCCAGGAAGAAATTGGCTCAGTTCTTCTGGATCTTCTTGTTGGAGCGCAGAAATGGGTTTGTGAATTCATGAAGGAAGTTCCAGCTGCTAGCGGTGGAGATTCACTCATAGCTACGCATTTAGCGAGTTGGCTGGAGGTTGAAGACGGCTCGGAATCCTTTTTCGAGCTGGAATTGGCTCGTGGTTCAAGTTGCCCATTTGCTCAAGAGAGTGACGGTCACTCGTTGGACTTGCTGGTGTGGAAAGGAATCGTCCACGACGCTCTTCTTGGCATCATTTACTGTCGCGGTAGCTTCTACATGACGTTGAAGCCTATTGCAGACTCTACCGACGTCTCAAGCGACGGGGTTTTAGACGATGACGCCTCCACGCAGCTTTTTGCTGGGGTTCCTCCTCACCTGAACAAAGGAAGGGGTTATCTCGTCCGTCGACTGCCCAGTACTGGAGGAACTGCCGTGTGGTTGGCTGGCGCGAAGCTGTTACTGTGGCAAACGAATCGCAGTCTAGAGCGGGAGGAGCAGGAAGAGGCTCAGATCCAAGCGAGCGAGAGCAAGACATTGTGCAAGGACTGGTTCGAGGACAGCGAGGCGAAAGCTGGAGCCAAAATGTCAACGAAAGCTCAAGCCAAGCCTCATTCTCTGCGTTCTGTGGAGTTGGCGGATGATAAACTCCCCACTTCTGCACCTCCTAAAGCAGATAAAGTGGCTCGACCGCACCACGTTTCACGTCTTTCAAGCAGTGAAGCGCTTCTAGCTCTTCAGGCCAAAGCTTTGGCCTCAGCTCAACCTGTTCCCTGGGATCTACGCACTGGTCGTCCAGTCTAGACAAGAAAAGCAGGAAGACATTTCATATTCTCAGTTTTTTTAGGGAATTCTCTAAAAACTTATCTGCAACAACGAACGAGAAACGATCAAATGTTCTTCGCGCGTTAACCCCCCAGTCCCCGTTTCCAATACGACGACCTGCTTTCTTCTTGATCTTAACGCACCCAATGTCCGTTCGTTTCCAGGGAGATTAGAGTCGATCTACCAACTTCACACAGAAAAGCAACACCATCTTCTACTCTTTCAAGCCGAACCCAGTCTCATTATCATCGCTCTCATCATATCCATATCCACATACCTATACCTGTACGAAAACGTGCTTCGTTAATCAACTTCTTCTTCTCTATACGAAAACGTGCATCGCACAGCAAAAGTGGCGCACGGTCACGCTCTGCTCGAATACACAAAGAGACTTTTCGAGACGAACTAAATGGTTAAAGTTGCATCCTTCTTCACGGGTTTCTAGGATGAACTGCGGCCACTGAGCATTCGGTGGATACAGGAAGGGAATGGCCACATCGAGAAGCTCAGATAAATCACTGTAGCCTTCCAATACCCCCTGATAGTCTTCACATCCTCTCTAATCGTCATTTCCTTCTGCACAGCTCCATCTTGAAATTCTGCTAGCAACCAAGGGAGAAAGTCCTCGAAACGAATTCCACGCACTCCATTTCTCCGCGATGCACACAAAGCCACGTGAGTGACCACTTGCTGAAGGTGCAGACAGGTATCCTCCTCCGATGTACCCATGTTTGACCTGGTACGTTGAGAAGACTTCTTCGCTTGTGGGAAAACGGCATCTTCGTTTCCAAATTTCACACCCAAAGATAAAAATTCTGCCCTAAGTTAACATTTGTATCAGTTTGCAGCTCAACCACTAAGTTGGCGAAGTGTGACTCCATGCAAGAGCTCCCGCTGGAGGGCCTGTTGAATCCACGCTATAACCATCAGTAGGCTATGGGGTCAGCCTTTTCGCCATCAGCTCATATAGACCCTTTGGTGTAGTCATAAAGCCCATATCGCTATGTGTCTTCAAAAGAATCTGAAGAAATACATCATCCAGTAAATCGCACAGATTATATCCAGAGTTGGCCCTCGCACAATCTGCCACGCTCTCAGTGTGTTGATTATTTATTAGGACTGAAAATTGGCTTAGGATTTTATCCCAAGCAGCTTGCTTCTCTGCGTCTGTAAACGGAATCGGTTGAAACGGGGGAAAGTAAGAAGAACAGGTTAAGTCAGTCTCTGCAGTTGGTGCCATTTTATCCAACACGAAGACCGGCAAGAGCTTCCCGTCAGCTTTCATCTCGTCACGAAAAGCTTTGACTCCTGCCAGGCCGCAGTCCACATGCATAAGCAGTTCCTCTTTTTAAAAAACGTAGCATCACTCCGGTTCGAGTATCTTCCGAACAGAAATACTGCAGCAGAATGCGTATGTCTACCTTTTCGTAGATGAGAGAGCACGTTCATATACACGTTGGATCGTCTTTCCTAGTAACTTCGTCGAATGCTGACGAAATCGAAGCAAAGTTGCTGTTGAGAAGTTGACAATTGGCTGTGTAGCGGATAAACTGCAGCTGTTCCTGGTAAAGGAGAACGACAAGTGGATCCATGATATCCATGGACACCCACCGGGCTTTGAGCCGATAGTGTCCTCGCAGTGACTAAAGAACGACAAACTCTTCGGAGCAGATTTTCAACCCCAAATTCACGTACTAGTAGTGCTTCGGTATCACTATCAAAATCGGAGAAAATCCATTGCAATTCCGAGCTGAAGCTTTACGAAGCGGGGGGAGAAGATTCAAAAGAAATGTAGGGGCATTTGCAAGGATTCTGGACAAAATCGACGCCTACTAAAAACCAATTCCATTCCTTTGTGTGGAAGGATGGAAGTCTCAGTTGGCGTTTGCTTTTTTTTTGGGGGGGGCATCGACCGTGGTTTTACTGGCCGATTGGAGTTCCAAGTAATTGGTATCTTCTCGATTGTTGATTGTTTTCTTCAAGTTGCCCACCGAACACGCGTCCGTCTCCAAAGGTAACTCCACCATCAGCCTCCAGATCTTGGAATGAAGAATATGGGGGGTTACTGGTAGTGCTGCACTACGAGTACAATTCGGCCTTATGTGGCTTCATGTACGTTGTGTGTGTAGTAAATTAATTAACCAAAATATCAGAGATCAAGCCTCAGCCCACCTTTTCAACGGAATATCATATATCGTCTTATCCATTCCAAAGATGCAACTGCATCTTGAGAAGTCCCCCAGTTGGAAGAACACCGTTACCCTCTTTTCCATGCGAATGAAGCTTGTGACTTTCCCAGTCTCGTTGCCTCGAAGGTCGATGACTGCATAATCTCTCACTTTAAGTGCAGCATACTTTTCATCTAGTGCGGATCGTGCTATGTGCTCACCGATCTCGTCTCCATTCACCAGCAGCTGAAGTCCCCACCGCAGACTCCCGTTGAGATAAAAGTCGATTTCTCCATCAGTTGTCGATGAAGAGAATACACGTGACACTTCTGGGCAAATCGAGCACCTCCAGTCGGTGTTCAACGCAAGGCCTTCCATGAATATTTGCTGGAAAGTAGCTTTCTTGGGGAAACTAGTCTCGCCAACAACAGACTGCCGTAGCACAGATGCCGACATGTTGCCAACAACTTTCGTGATCAGTTCATTCAGCGACGATGGATTTGCAACTGCACGATTCGGAAAAAGCCACTTGCTGTAATACTTCTCTGCCAATGGAGATGAGAATCTCACTAGCTGGTCATCTTCGACAATAATACCAGCTTTCTTCAAAGTCACAAAGCAACGATTGTCTTCATCGGCGAGCTTCGACTCCAACGAGACAACATTCGGCGCAACAAAAAGGCATTCGATCAAAAACTGCCGAAGTATCAAACTGGTCGGTGTCGTGTGTGTACTACCGGAACATCGTGCCATTTGCTGCACGCAGTCTCGAGATAGGTAGTACGCAACCAATTCGGTCTCTGATGGAGCCGGGTCTTTGTCGAAAAAGTGCACCACTGAGTCAACTGAAATGCGTAACGCACCGACAAGTCCATTGCACTCACGAATCAATAACTGGATGAAGTTTCGCTTCTGCATTTTGTCGGGTAAGCCGATTTTTGATGGCAATACCAAGAATTCTTGTGCCTCCTTGTCACTTAACAGGAAATCGCTTCTGCCGAACTTCATAAACGATTGGAACTCAACTGGACTATTAGGCCCACTTTCGCGTGCACGCGTCGCACAGATGATAAAGCGAACATTGGCTGGTAACCACGACGGAGTAACCTTGATCAAGGCGGTCCAAAAATCCTCATCAGAGTACTTCGCTTGAGCATCATCGATCATAACAACATGATTCTGGTTTGGGCTGAGGCTCGTTGTTTCGCCATAGATGTCGATTCCGTGTTTTTGCAGCAGGCCAACTGCTGACACATCCGAACGAAGGAAAGAGACGCGGATACAATTCAGCTCAGGGTATCTGCGAGCAAACAGCGACAATAACGACGTCTTCCCCGACGCTGCTGGCGATAAGAAGAGGATGAATCGGTGCTGCATACTGCCGTATACACGCTTGAGAAGTTCCTCACGCGCAAGATGAGGCGCTTGAGGGTTGACACCATCAAGATATATATAAGCAGCTGGCACAGCACTCTCTCGCTGCGGCACTTCCACAATGAGTGCAGCCTTCTCCGATGCACCAAGTGCGCCAATTCTTGGGTTTCCTTCTATAGGTTGGCCATTCTTGTTGGCGTACACCGTTCTGTTGGTGTAGACTTGCAGGTTGGATGCGAGCGTACGTGGAGATAGAATGGCCTTGACTCGGTCCCAGACTTCCCTGCAGAATTGAATCACGCCGGCATCTTCAAGCAAGCTCACTGCGTCAACAGAAGTATCCGGAACTGGGAGTCGAGTTGCTGCATCCACCAACTCAAAATACACTTCGCGTGACATCTCTTCTTTATAACCGCAATACAGCTCGTGTGAGTCTTGTTGCTTGATTTTGTGAGAGTGAGTACAATCAAACTGGTTCCAGAACGAAGGCTGTCTAAATTTGTCTAAATATGTTGAGGAAATTCTGGGATATTTTCATAAAAGAGAATATCTTATGCAAATATCATAGGATATTATCATACATGTTTTTTAGTATGCTCAGTTGAAACTTGAAGTATACTACGGTACAAGTACTACAGAAGTAGTACAGCAGCAAATCGACTCAGAAACTTTGTACGGGGGAATTCAGCTTCGTGCTCGCCTCCAGGTCCTAAAATCTCGTCGTAAACTCCAGCGAACGCCAAGTCACTGGCTTGTGCACGAAGCAGTGGGAAACCTCGAGAACTGAGTGCTCCAGAGTCATCCAGCATGTTTGTAGGCAGTTGAGCACTGCCGCGGTACACGAACTGGTTGAACTGGAATACGACAGCATCGTCCACGAGGTCACCAGACTCATCGTCGGCGTCTCCATCATCCACAGCTTTCGTTTTCTAACGACCGACGCCAACATGCAATTGAAGGACGCTCATGATCGTTTTGCGGAGAATCTTGTAGGAGGCGATTCCAAAGCTAAAGCGAAGGATGGGAGTGCGCTGCTTCGCTTAAACACAGCGTACAGTACGAGGCTTTATGACGCCATCGGTCCCTTCAAATTGGAGAATGTACTCATTGCAAGTATCTGGAAAGAAGACGTGAATAATCTTGACGCGAGGATACTTTTTGACACTGTACACTGGTGGCCGTAACGAGTGACTTCGAGGAACAAAATTAACCATGAACATCGTACTGATATCGAGTAGTTGCCTGTAGCCATCCGCTTGTTTTACCGCAGCTGTGATCTCAGTTTCAGTCAATTGATTTGACTTGAGCTCGTATCCATATTTTACTCCATTGGTGACGATGATGTCCAGTCTTCGGTTTTCCTTATCATAGGGATATCGAGCTTCCGCGAGAACATTCTTGCTTGAGATGTTGTTCGCCTTGAAAATCCCCCGAATCGATGCGTATAGTTCAAACTGGAACACAGACTCGCTGGGAGATAGCTTATTCTTCACATTTACATGTCGAATCGATTCCGGATTCATAAACCGAAGTGAGACAGCGAACAACTCGAGCGGATCATCAGCAGTTGCAACAACGCGGATTTCGCGGATGGGTAAAGCTTCTAGACACAGTCGTCGCATCATTTCGGACGAAAACTCCAACTCCGTGGTATCGCGAACGCCAGTAATGACAACCCCCATTCGCAACAAATTTTCACGGTTGGTACCTAATTCAGCGCTAGATCCACTAACATCATCCTTGAGCAACAAGCCGAGCAGGTTCCAATCCGACTGGCTCAACTTTTGTAAATCCTCCCGTATTTTTCTGTAAGTCCAATTGTATGTATCGAGATAGGTAGAGAAGTTTTGGATCTTGAACCAATGCTCCCATTCATGCCGCTCTTGGTCGCACTTGTCAAAATCAATCGAGTACCGGACTAATGATCCAAAGACGCCTGGGGCACCGGCAGAATACCCCATGATAGCCTGGCGTGTTGAATCTTGAAACGGATACCTTCCCTCGATCTGCTTGAAAAAATCACTCATTTGATCGGTGGAAAAAGGCTTGGCTTGAAACACTTCGGCCAGATTAAAAGGACTGACAGAATCGCCTCCTTTAACCTTCATGTGCATTTTCAGCAGATCATGACTTCCAATTCCAAGAAATCCCAAAAAGTACTTACTTGATTGCCACCCTCGTAGACAGTCCATGAAGTTACTGGTCAGCTTTTCATTCTTAAACATGGTGTCCATTTCATCAATCGCCAGCCACAGACGTGTCTTACGACGCAAAAACATGTCTTCAAACTCTTCTGATGACTTCGTGTTTTCGCCAATGATTTTGCCGAGTGCCAGCCAAAACATTTCCTCTGTTTCGACAATTGATGAGGCTAACGAGCGGTAGATGACTAGAATGGACGGGTCTGCAGCAAGCGAAGTCAGAAGTCGATGTCCAATGGTCGTCTTTCCAAATTGACGAGGCCCATAAAGCAGGCACAACGGAGCGAGCTCACGCGACAAAAACGCCGTTTGCAGCTTTTGATACGTGTCAATCGTTTCCACTGGAACTGAGTAGAACTCCTTGGGGACTGGGTCTTGATAGGCCACCTCTACTTGCGCAAGCTTGACTCGCTTTGCGCATGGCAAGTCCTCATCTCGTGCCGTGTCGCGATTTACAGCCAAGTGCTCCGGAACCACCACCATTTCCCTCGGGACCACTACCAGCACGTGAACCACGTCCTCTCCAAGACACACGTTTGGCCCAAACAACGGCGGGTCTTTTTCTCTGTTCAACTTCCATGATGAGCGCAGCTCCTGCAGTTTTGAAATGTCACCTAGGTTATGCAGCATCTTGTCCAGGTCATCGTCATCTGGCAACCACCCGCCACCCTCCGTCTTCGCCAGGAAGAGCTACAGCTAGTCGGGTTCACACGTGATCGTGAGCGGCATCTTCTTCTTAATCGCTTCCTTCAACGTCCGTACTTGTTCACCGTCGTCAATTTCCACACCAAACGCGCTTCCTGCTTCCCTAAGAAGCGCGCACATCAGACTGAGCTTGGCCATCTCTTTTCTTGGCGGCAGATTCTGGGATGAGGAACAACTTGGGGAGCAGGATGAAAGAAGAGGATTGATTGAAAGTTCCACGTTTCAAAAACAGTTCCCTCCCTTATTCCTCAATAATCGACATTGGCTGCGTTAAGATCAATTGCCAAGCTCAGTACTAGTAGTAGATGTACTATGTGCCTTCATTCACATTTCATTTTCGTTTAAGTACGATAGCACTCTTCCCCCTTCTTCATTCTAGAATTCGCCGCCAGGAAGAGGGATGACCAAGATTAGTGTGTTGTGTGTGGTTATTGGGAGGGCGGGAAGCGCGTTTGGTGTGGAAATTGACGACGGTGAACAAGTACGGACGTTGAAGGAAGCGATTAAGAAGAAGATGCCGCTCACGATCACGTGTGAACCCGACTAGCTGTAGCTCTTCCTGGCGAAGACGGAGGGTGGCGGGTGGTTGCCAGATGACGATGACCTGGACAAGATGCTGCATAACCTAGGTGACATTTCAAAACTGCAGGAGCTGCGCTCATCATGGAAGTTAAACAGAGAAAAAGACCCGCCGTTGTTTGGGCCAAACGTGTGTCTTGGAGAGGACGTGGTTCACGTGCTGGTAGTGGTCCCGAGGGAAATTCCATACAATCAACCGGAACCACGTGACAGCTCGAACGAATGGTTGGCAGAGTTTTTTTACCAACAAAGTTGAGTTTCACTCGTTGCCGTTTGTTGGAAATCTGAGGAGCTTCGTCGAACGACCTCTCCCTGTGAAGATTCGAGCTAAGAAAAAATGGCTGGATAAATGGGAACTCAGACCTGATCTACAAGAGAAGATGTTCGTGATAGATGATGCCGCTCCTTGCATGGAATTCAAAAGTCTGATCTTCGGCAAACGCGTGTTGAGACCATTTCGCAGGGGACAGACTGAGAGCTCCTACCATTCGACATGGGAATTGACCTTTCGCAATGTGCTCGATCTTCTCTTTACTCGGGCACGCATCGACCGCGGCTCATGCAACGCGAAGCGTCCTGAGTTCTTCTTTATCTTGGATGATGTTTGCGTTTTTCGTGACGAGGAAGAATCACCTGATGTCAGCATCCGTGTGCCGACCGCTGAGCTTTGATCGAAACTTGTGTGGGCATATGGAAGGGTGCCGTATGTGTTTGGTTACGCTGCGTCGGGCTACAATATTGATTTACTTGCTCTACATCCTCTGGATCCTCAGAATGAGGATGGAGTCGTGACGAAGACCCGTATTGGAGCCTTCAACTTTGAATTTAAGGAGCACTTGTTTGAAGCTATACTCGCAATGTTAAACTTGTCATTGCTTTTCCCAGCCATTGTAGAAGTGTGCCCAGAGGCCGGAAAAGACGAATTCAGGGACATTAAGCGTTCGAGTGGTGTTATTGTGCGCCTGTTCCCAACGTTCGTCGAGAAAGTTTTCCCGGATACTAGCCGTTTTGACCGTCTGAGACGGGTACATGGTCATTTGGAGCGAGCTGGTGTTCCCAATGTCGATCGTCTCACAGATCTGCATTTTCAAAAGAGGTTAGCAGTGTTTGAGCCTCGCGGAACGACGGTGAGACCGTCTAACCTGCTCGATTTGTTTGGCGCTCTGCGAGATGTTCTTCAGGCTCTGGTGGCTCTTCATCGTTTGGGATGGATCCATCGTTATATCCGTTGGTCTAACGTGATCAGACAACGAAAAAGCAATTCATGGTTTTTGATCGATTTCGTTGCTGCAGCTACCAATCCGCAGCAATTTCCAAGTGGCCGGCATTTGAGCGTCGAAGAACATGCCCCCGAGATTTTCGTGGAGAACGGCGTTCACACCACTGCTGTTGGCATTTGGGCTGTAGGCTTCTTGATTGAGACTAGCGGGGTGAAATGGCTGGACTTTGCCGGAAGAACGTCGCTTTATGAGCGGCTGATTGAGAAAGACCCAGCAGCACGACCAAATGCAGAGGAGGTTTTAGCCGAGCTGATGGCGCTTGAAGAAGCAGCAAAGAGCGAGCAGGAAGCGGGCGAAAACTCTCGTCGGAGTGAAACACAGTGTCGTAAGCGTAAATATCCCGTGAGCACCCAACCAGTGCACGAACAGTGAAGCAGATTGTGGGAATGATTTACTCCATCTTGTCGGAAGCCATCTAGTTACGTGTGAGAACCGGATACATGTAGCTTCATTTTGATGTGGTCGTTTCACACGGATCGTCGGTCTCTAATCCAGCCAAAGATTAAGAACACAATTGCCATCTCTTTCGCTAGTAGGAATCTCCGCGACGCGAGTTTTTGAAAGCGTAGTACAGGTTCGGCTACGATCGTTTCCAGATTAATGAAATCACAGAAAGTATATTTGAATTCTCAAATCAAGTTTAGTCCATAGTTTAAGCATGGCACTCCTCCGGCACGTAGAACCACTCGTCGTCCTCGTACTTGAGCTTCTGCTGGCGGAACAGCTTGGACTTTAGGAAAAATCCGACCAGGAGGCCAGACACCGCGCCAATTCCCGCAGACGATACAATCGCAAGAAGCTGGTACCAGCCCTGCTCACTGGAAGAACGGTAGGCGCGTGCAGCGAACACGTCCGTCAAGCTGTCACCGTAGAAGTCGTCCGAGGCGGAAAAAGTGACGATGGCACCGGCAAGACCGCCCACCACACCAGGCATACCGTGCAAGTTGAGAATACCGCACGTGTCCGACAGCCGAATGGCCTGTTCCAGCTTAGGAGTCACGTAGCAGAAGCCGAACGTGGAGGCAATGCCAACCACGAAGCCAACGGTAATAGCAGCCGCAGGGCTGATAGCAAGGTTGCAGCTTGTGCCCATAGCGACTCCGCCCGCAAGGGTAGCGTTCTGAACGTGCACCATATCGAACTTCTTGGTGTGGCTCATCATCTTCGTGGCCGCAAAGGCAGAAGCACACGAAGCTGCGATACTGAGCACCGTGTTCATGACCGCGCGCTCCTGCTGGAAGCCGTCCGAGCCCACAAGGGCCGAGTTGAACGACGGCCAGTACATCCAAAGGAAGAGCGTTCCGATCATAGCGAACACGTCCGAGTGGTAGCGAGACGTGTTGTGGCTCTGCTCGGTTTCACTCGGAACACCCAGCATGATCGTAACAGCGAGACCGAAGAAGGCTCCGAACGTGTGGATGACCATGGAGCCACCGGCGTCGGTCACCTTGAACTCCTCCAGCACCAGGTACTCGTTGAAAGCGTAGAAGATGATTTCAAGGAACGTCATCCACACGAGCTGAGTGGGGGTGGTTTTGCCCAGAACAGCTCCAAAACTGATGAGCACAGCACCGGCAGCAAAGTCGCCGTTAATCATAGTGGGGATATCCAGCAGCTTAGTGGAAAAGTGGTTCGATCCGATCTGGTGAGCCATCGTGACGGCGATAATACCCCACTGAAGGGACAGCACAGCGACGACAAAGTTGAGAGACACGGCACTCATGCTGTATTTGCGCAGGAAGGTCATCAAGAAGCCGAAACCAATGTAGATCATGACGTGGACGTCCATGTACATGGGGTAGTAGTTCATGGTGCTCACAGTGTCGGCATCGTTGTTTTTGGGGCTGGGCATGTCGAATTTAAGCGCGAAGAAGATCAGACACACGATCTCGAAGAGGATCAGCGACAGAGCGAAGCATTTCTCCGCCGCTGGCGTGTGGCTGCGGCCATTGGGTGTCGTGACGGCGTTGTAGTCGCCGTCCGAAGGTACCGTGGCGATGGAGTTCCACATTTTGTCGGCGAAAGCTGAAATCCGGTTAAAAACCATTTTTGGTGTGGATTCGTTTCTGAAGTTGGTAGCTGAGCTTCGCACCGGAAAAAGAAGAATGACGTCTAGGAGAGCAACACGAGCGGTTTCGAGACCCGTGCACCAACCGAAGTGCAGCTACGGGGCTTGCAGTTGGGAATCGCCTGTTGTTAAATCTGCAGGTCACCTTGAACTTGTCTACTGATTAGAGGAAAACCAAGATCATCTGGATCGGATTTTGCATGGGATAGTGCTGAAAGACCTGCATGCATTGGCCCAGAGCTCTCGAATAACGAGACGAGGCAAAACCGTCGTCGAGTTGTTTGCTCTTGGCGGTCATGAGACACGGTGCATGACGCGGGCGACGCTCTCCGTCACTAACTCTGTCCCGAGTTTACGGCGAGTGCACACGTCCCTGCATGTCGTTCCAGTGCGTTGGCTGCCTGCCAACTTGGCACGTGCCGCCAGAACTATCCGTTGCCCAGCTGAGAGGTCGTCCATACACTGGGAGTTCTCGATGTTTGAAGTTGCGAGAACCATCGGTATTGTCCACAGATTAAAAACGCCATCTGCGTGCGGCTAGCAAAGTTCGTGAAGATCTTCAAGCGGCGTAACTGAATCTGCCACTACTGCAAGCTCAACGGGCCTAAAGCAGCCACTTTGGCATGCAGCTTAAAACTACAGAAGGATACTTGCAGGACTGCAGGTTGGTACAGCTTTACTATGGTCATTTGAGCTGCATCTGAACGACTTCTTGGGATGTATTGCTTGGTAAGATTCGGGTGCACTGGACAAGCCACATCTGCGTGATCAATTGTTTGTGCAGAGCGACATATGCGAATGGCGCCATTCCCACAATGGGACCCATTTGCCGCCAAGAGCTCCCGCAGGAGCGATCGCTTCCCGGTTCTTCCTCGAGGCAAAGTGGGAGATTACACGCCTTTGAATCTACATGTACATGGCATACATGTGTCGCAGGAAACCAACTTGTTGCTCATGTTGAACACGATGTTGCGCCTTCAAGTTGAAGGAAAAGAGCATTTTCGAAGCTCGGATGGGAGCGTGCGGCTGAAGACGATTTGCTGGGGATGCGAGATCCTATCGTAAAGATTCACGTTGTTCAGATGGCTTCATCAGACCAAGTGGCTACAGTGCTGACCTAAAATTTGATGTGATTTAGAATTTGCTTCACTCGTGCCATCCTCAAAGCATTCCGATTGAGCTTACAACAACGGTACGTACATGTACAGATTATCAACTCCTCGGCAAGTTGAACAGTCTAGGCGAAGAACGGTAAGCGAAGATCCGACTGTGACGAGGATCGGAAGGATGACACAGACGAGATGGACTCCTGGTCCACTTCGTACGCGACCATGGGGTTCGCTTCCACCAGTTCGTCGTGTGCAATTTCCAAAGATCTCGAGTAATGCGCCGCGTTGACGCAACTGGAGCAGAAGGACAAGGTATACTGCCTCACTTTCCTCGTTCGGAGGTCCACAAAGCTGAGCTTCTGGGGCTGGCGGCACTTGCTGCATACGCGGCCTTTGCAGATACGACAGAACTTCTTGGGCATTAAGCCAGAGCCGTGCAACTTGTGGCACACGCAGCAGATATCTGGCTGTCGCGCGTACATAATGTTCGCGTTCTTGTTTAACGCCCAGTTGAGTTTCTTCATCTGGCCGCAATGCACCACCCCCGCATAGCTCAGTATCGCCTCCGCTGTAGTCAAGATGGCTACGCTTGCTGCCATATTGCCTAGAGGATCACAGAACCCTTGAAGGAAAAGCTCCACGCCCCCTTCCTCTCGCTGTCTGAAGAGGCTGCAGATACTGAGATTCGCTCGAACCAGACCGAGATGACTCAAGTCCGGGACCCCTTCAAACTCCAGCGAGTGCAGGAAGTTGAAGCCGATACGCTCTCCCGTCTGGGTCATCACGATACCAGAAGATTCCACGTAGACGAAGTCCCGCTTGCGAACCACACTAGATACGAGCATAGGGGCCGATCCATTGACGCACCATTTGATTTGGAGCTCACGCAAGGGGTCGATCGCCGTTGGGGCGAGGATCGTCGCCAGTATCCGGCAGTCCACGACGCCGTCCTGCGAGTACGCGGTTTTAATCATCATGAGCTCTTCGGTGGGGGCTACGGAGCCGTACACGGCGTCCTCCATGAGTCCCTCGCAGTATCCCAAACCCATGACTACGTGAGTCTTGGCTAAGGCCCCAGGCGTTTCCAGTAACGTCCGGAAGCTTAACTTCTGGCGTACACTCTCGTCCGCATCGCGGTCTTGATAGACCGTCATGTTCCCGCGCTTCTTGACCTGTTTCCATCGCTTCTTGCAGACGCGGGGGCTGTGATGAATGCGTGAGGCCTGCAGATGCTCCATATACTGGTCCACGGTCTCGTTCACGAAGACCGACGCCATATGCTCGATGCACTGCTGGTCGTGGAACGGAAGCTCCAGCCTTGGCATGACGTCGGGCGGAAGGGGGAACTTCATGGCCTTCACACGCCGAAAGCAATTCACGGAATGAGATCAGATTGCGAGCCAAGGGGATGAATTCTAGCAGACAAAACTACAGGCTCTTCTCCATTAAAAAACCCGGCGTGCGTCACCAGTACCACATACCGTCGAGATGGAGATCGCAATGGTCTCTAACGTTACGGAGTCCCTACTAGAGACTCTCTACTGTAGAGTCTACAGTGCTCGACTGTGGATGCGAGCGTCTCATGAATCACCCGTCGTATGGCGACGGCGGCGCACACAGCGGTGCCTTGTTGTATGTGCGGTACAGTACAAGAAAGATTGGGTCTGGCGCAGCTTCGACATCGGGCTTGGTGATCACGATGAACTAATAGCGGCCAACTCTGGTACGGTACTAAACAATGTACAGTGTACATCCCGGAGTCAGGCACTGGTGAGCCAGCGAGCTGTGACCGTCGGTCGCCGAATGCGCATGGTTGCGAGTGTTGGATACGATGCGTTTAGCCGGGGACCGGATGCCAACGGAGCCATCGCCGCTCGAAACAGCCCAGGTGCGCTGGTCACGGCACAATCGTTGATGGAAATACACGTTTGACTTGACCTCGCTGGCAAATTGAGCTCAAAGGCTTTCAAGTCCGCTTTGATTTGCACGTCGGACCGTGAAGTACATGTGCATGTAGCCATATCCTTCCTGTGCAGACAAGGCCTGCTTCAAGCGGAGACGTGTTAAGCGTTCCTTTCAACATGATACAGTCTCTGTTCAAGCCGATGTTCATTACCATTATCCCCCATCACTTCATACGCATTTATTCCTTAGTTCAAGGGCTCAGTTAGTGGTCATTGAGATCGTCCAGCGGCACAGGCTCATTACCAGACGAGCTGCCGTACGTATTGCTCCATTCATACACTTCACCACGCATTATCACCTCGTCCCGCGCGATTGCTTGCGCTTTGGACGCGAGCGCGTCGTTGAGACACGGCCGGCAGAAGTAGACCTCCTGCTCCACCAGTCGATGGTCCGGCAGCATGAAGCAGAGCTTACGCGCCTCACGACACGATTTACACACGTATCGGAAGCAGATTTTGCATGTGCGTTTCCGTTTCTTTCCTCCCAAGAGGTTGAGCGTCTGCTTCGGAGGTTCCTTGCAGGTGACGCACCGGTCGGACGCCTTAGCGATCTCTGACGCGGATCCACCGACGATTGTTAGTCGCCGATTCCGGATCGTCCACACGAGCTTCTTCATCTGCGCACAGTAGACGTTCTTAGATACGGACAACAGCGCCGCAGCGGCAGAATGTAGCACGATGGAGCGCATGAGACCCCCCGCCGGGTTGAGGTAGCCCTTGATAAACACTTCCGTCGAGTACGGGTCTTTTTGACGGTAACAAGCGCACATGGACATATTCCCACGAATACAATGGTCCAGTTGCGGAGTCTCGGGGAACTGCACGGAATGGATGAGCTGGTAGCCGATGCGCTCGCCGTTGCGCAGATAGTCGACACCTGTGGACTCCATATAGACGAAATCCCGGTTCTTGAGCACAGCGCGAACGTGCATGCGCTGACCCTTCTCCATCCATTTGATAGTGACTGCTCGGAACGGATCTTCTGGTGTCGGGGACACGATGGTAGCTAGGACATGGGCTCCGATCAGCTGATCGTTGACGTACGACGTCTTCACTCGCATCTGGTCCAGCGTGGGGCAGATGTACCCGTAGATAGCGTCTTCCAGATCGCCTAGCACAGTACCCGTTACGAGGATGGTAGGTAGCTCGGAGCTGGGCGTATCACTATGTATGGGCACATCGTCTCCGCTAGAGCTGGAACTGTCATCGATGCTGCCTCTCCGTTCTCCGTACGCACGGCAGGCCCCCTGTTCACTCACGAACTTCCAGCGGTACGGGTCAACGCGGCTGTTCTCCTCGTTCAGGAACTGTTCGTACAGATCGATGTGGTCCTGTACGAACATGCGCGCCAGTCGTTCCAGTTCGTCGGCCGCTGTGCCATTGAGGTTCAAGGGCTGGAACGGGTTGGCGAAGCGCTTGGTCATGACCAGTGACTGTCGAATGGAAAGTCTCCGCTACCTGTTGCTCGTCTTCCGAGATTCGAAAGTGGCGGACGACTGACTGACCTCGAGCGGCTGGACCGGCACGGTCCCCGTGGCATCGACTGCGGAGCAGACAAGGACACGTAAAGTTGAATGACACAATCGGGCCGGTCTGACCGTTTTTTTTCGCTAGTCGGTCCTACTGATGATACTGATATTCTTCATAAAAGGTATTTGAGTGACGAAATGAGGTAAATATTCTATAGTTACCTTTACTTAAGGATATTCGGCAGTTGATGACTATATGGAGGAGCTTCTTCGTCTTGGTGAGCAAGTGCAGTCTGCAGACACCGACTTCAAATCACGGAACCTCCATGCACGACCGCCGCGAAAAAGAAACCAGATCCAAGAACCGCGGCAAGCATCGAAATGGTGATCGGCAGCCGACTCCACTGGCGTTCTATGGAATCCACAGAGACTCTCAATTTCCGGCTTCTGGCGCCTCCTCTAGACGCCAACCTTTGTCCTTCGTCGACCATCACGACAGCGCAACTTCCGGATTTCTGTCTGTCATGCGTAGTGGCTAAACGATTGCTGGGCAGCTTCAAGATTGACCTTGAAGCAACAATAAAATAAACAACACGGGGCCTGCTTTAGACGATATACAGCTGAATCATGAACAGGCAAGGTACTTGAACCCGGACGGGCTGAACCGTTCTACAACAGTACTAGTATCGTTTAGTGGTGTAGAATTAAAGCACATTGCTCTACATGTACGTACGTGTAGTTGCATGCAGATTGCATTGACAGCGCTGTTTACTTCAGCCGCCTTGTCGATCCTAACTCGCGACGGAACGATGTTACTACGACAGTAGCGTCTCAGACTTGGACGCAGTGCACCAGGAAGAAGGGCCAATATTTGACACCACCAAATTGTGTACACAATGCATACATGCAGATTTCCTAACCAGCAGCGTGTTTCGCACTCAGCGAGACTCAGTGATTCTCACTGACCCAAGCACAGTCCAATTGGTGCACGGCCGGTTAATAGCAGCGCGACCAGCAGAACCTTGGGCAAATCGGCGCACTTGTAGTGACTACAGGCTGCATCCTACAGCGCAATGATAGAGGGACGTAACATCTCCCTGCGTCTTCGTCTAGGATGCAGGAACGTACTGTACATGCAGTACAATGTCGTAGTGGAGTGACACCACTGGAGTCGTTCCACCCCGACCGTCAAGTAAACGGGATAGAATATCTAAGTCTTTCTGTTCCACTCATTTCAGAATCAGCAGAAGAAGATGGCGGAGCTCTTCTGTGCGATCGCTGGTTCGGCTGGAATCACGTTCGATGTAGACACGAGAGATGCTAAGTCTCGAAGGAATGAAAATCTGCGTTCCTGGCAAAGAAGAACAATTTTCTGAAAGCAAACGGTATTCTCGATGCGGTTCTTCAGAGTGGGGATCACTTTGTATGATACCTAAGATCCGCGCATCGTGGAAGTTAAAAGCAAGCCCTGGCTCTTTGGGCCTGGCGTTCCCCTCGGAGAAGAAGTGGTCGGTGCTGATTCAATGCGCGAGGACGGCGAGCTATTTCTTGGCTAGGTAGCATTCTCGATGTACTGTAGATTCTAAACTAACTCCTAATCGGTTGCCGTGACGATCTCCAGTTCTGCTGCACAGTACCGGTACCCGGCCTTGCAACCAGCTTTGAGTCAGACTTCTGACAGCCTGCAACTTGCAGTGTTTGAGACGGAACTAATACCAAACAGAGTCCTTTGAGCAGGCAACGGCAGTCAGTCATCCACGCTTAGTTGCCCAAGCAGAACGGACGCAGCATTTCAATGGTTGTCGACGAGTGCCTCATGGTCCAAAGATGGTGAACTGTGGTTTCGGCACTGCCACCGTGCCACAAGGCAGGCATACACACTGACACCTCGAGCCAGTGACTGCAGACTTGGCGGTACGTCCCCATCAACATCTGGGCATCCGACACTGGCGCAACATTGGCTTTCTACCTGGGTAGCGCCACTTTCCCCCGTATTGGGGCCCGGTACCTAGCGGAGACTTTGCTCCCGCTGACCACCCGTCACCCAACTTGGCTGCCTTTGCATTAGCCATTTTGACGATCTCCTTGCAGGCGGTACTGTAGGCATGAAGTTCCCCTTACCTGCGGACACGTTTCCGACGCTATTGCTGCCTCTGGATGATCAAGACGCGCTGAAGAACCTGGCGCGCGCTTTCGTGGATGACGCGATGGTGGAATACGGGGCCTTTCGAAGCTCGCCATTGAACGGCGCTATCGATGATACACGCTGGAAGTTCATCAAGAAGCGGGACGGACTCACGTCCTACTTAGACAGAGAGCTGGGCGACCCTGCAGCCACGAGGAACTCCATGCGAGAGAGTGTGGGGTCCATGACCTTTTCAAAGAAGCTGCACGGTATCCTGACGGTTGGTACAATCGACGGATCCCTGCACGATCAAATGTACGGGATGCACCACTGCAGTATGGAGCTCATGCGTATCAAGTCGGCGTACATGGCCGATAAAATCGCGGACGGGAAGATCCTGTGCGAGATTTACCACGCAACACCGGAGAACCCGGTGGACGGGCTTTACGTTAAGTGGAGCGTGTCCGACTTCGCGCCAGCTTTACTGCGTCGAGTAGTCCGACCACGAGACTTCGTCTTCTTGGATGGTACAGGGATCATTGAGGACGAAGCCACGGGGGAGAAGATCGGATACAGCATCATGCACTCGCTCCAGATCCCAGGCATCCGCGAGCTGACCGATTTCCAAATCGTGCGGGCCACTTTGTCAATCTGCGCGTTATTCCGACAGAAATCCCCCGGCGTCGTGGAAGTTTACATGAAAGGCTTCGTGGACTCCATGGGCGACATCCACACGAGCGTCGCCATTCCTGCTACTGTAGAAGCCTTAATGTCGTACCGCAAAGGCGCGTACTGTGGCCAGATGAAGAAGCTCAACTGGCTGCTCACTACCAAGAAGACCGTCATGCTGGACCGACCGAACGGTATCTGCTCCGTTTGTCACAAGACGATCAAGAAGGCCTCGTCCCCTGACAAAATGTGCCAGGTCTGTATGAACCAGGTGTGCTCCTCCTGCGGCGCCATTCAGAAGCTGGCCTTCCTGTCCACTTCACGCCGGATCGTACGACGCAACTTGAGGTTCTGTGCTGGTTGCATTCGCACGGCCGTTCTGGCAGACGGACTGGAGGTCGCAGCAGAAGAGCTACGACGGTTGAACCCACTCGAGTACTTCGAGATTTCATCGAGCGACAGCGGCACGCCAGCTTCGCCGTCAAACTCAACCATACCTGACTCTCAAGAGTTCTTCGGCTAAGTCGTTATTGTATAAAATAGGTTTAAGAAATAGCCACGTCCTTCTTACAAAAGTTCCACGTTGCGTGTTTTGAGGTGGCAAGAAACATCCGCATTTCAGGTACGAACAACTCGCTCAAAATTTGACAGCAAAGCATTCAATGCTTTGCTGTTAATGCTTTGCTGTGAAGGTCGAGCAAACCTTCTCCAGTTGTACAGTACCGCGTAAACGAGCGTTAGCGTTGACGATCACGAGCACTCGACGGGGTTTCCGGTGTACAATGTACAATACAATGTACATGTAGTTCAACTCGATTCTGCATGCGTGGTGTTTTTTCCAGGAATTTGACCTTCCGAAAAATAAATTAACGCAACAATTATTGCAATAAATATGTGCGAAAGACCGAGCAATAATTTATTTTCCGCACCAAAATCAATTATTGGAACGAATAGATAAATATGCAATTTTCGGCATCAAGAGGAAATCTGCGAAGCCTTGGGCTGCCAACTCCTTGTTACTTGTCGTTGTCAATGTTGCAGTTCCCGAGCTGAATACAAACGGCCTGCTTCTGGCGTTAAGTCGGAGCCTTCGTTTCGTTTCTCAATGTCATCACTTATCGCTAACGTCAACTCGGAACCTTGAAGTTGACACTCCAACTCACGGGTAACGCTGTGAGAGCCACCAAATAGTCTACTGTTATGCTGTGTTTGACGCCCGCCCCCTGACAATTCGCTCGGCTACACATCGTCCATCACTACCACAACACCAGCTATCAAAGAGCGAGCGAAGTAAAGCTAGTGTTGTAAAGCAAGTGTTGTGTTTCTAGGAAGGACAATCCCAGTACAAATGGCATCAAGATCGTATCCCGAACAACACGATATATCTCTTCATCGAATGGTTAACTCGTTCTGTCGAGTTCGTCTCAGTTGTCTCCGCTCTTTGTGAAGGCTATTGGGCTTCGTCTTGCAGCGGGATTGGACTATGCGTTCGGTACTTAGAAAAAAAGTTGATATGTTGTGCCGACAAGTTACGTGGATGTGAGTGCTGGGACTCCAGTTCACAGGAAATTCAATGACAACTAGGGGGGTTGTCATTGGAACTAAACCACGCAGGTTAGTCACATAGGCACAGTTTCGAGGGGATTTGTCATTGGAACTAATCTACACAGCTTTGTCACAGAGCCACAGTTTCTTAGGTTTCGGGGTTATGCGTGAAATGATCAAGATCAATGATCAAGATTATGCGGCTGATCTGATTGTGTGGGGCTCTGCCTACAGTAGGCGAGCTACAGACTGGTGAGAACTGGCCAAATTCACAGCACATGAATAAGTAAATAATTGTAGTGTACCATGTATTAATACCACAACATGATTGGGATACTTGTAGTCATTGACTACTTGACTACTACTCAAGTCCGTCGATGTATCAAGTGACTTGTGCACCAAGCGCATGCACAATAAAGGGAGCCACCCATCCACGTTAGTGTTGTTTAGCAGCTTGGCTCGGCTTTAACCTTATATCGTAATACACCTCGTAATACACCTCGTAATACACCAGAGTATATAAGCTTCCAGATGCTCCTATCACATCGATGTTTTTCTCTGCGCAGCCTGTCATTCTCCAATTTCCAGCTTCTCGCACAGTTCGTCCACACGTTCTATCGACCTGCCGATGAACTCGTGTGCTTTGAACCCGCCCAACACTCACTCTTTCAGCGACAATGTGATCGGCCATGTCGTGCAGCGAAGTTCGAGACAACGTGACCACGAAGAAGACCGGAGGGTTTACCAACCACGTTCCCGTCATCGCCAAGCTCCTTACCAACAAACGAATCGGGGATACCCTATCGACACACCTGAGAGTCCTACCAAAGTGGAGAGAGAGGCCCCAACGGGTACCGCGATCCTCTCCTCCATCGCTGGCCTCATCGGCACGACGGACTTGTCCACTGGCAGGAAAAGAGTTTCATGCCTAACGTCAGACCTCAAGACTGCGAACCAGATCATCGCCAGCATTCAAGACACGAACCACCACATCACAGCCGAATTACAAGAAGCCATCATCGCTGAAGCCTTGAAGAAGAAGATCCGACACCGAGAGCGCTGTCGAATCAACCAGGCGCGCTACAGAGAGAGGCAGATGAAGGCCGAGAACACCATCGAAGATGCCATCGCAAAGCTGAGGTCGGAGATCAAAAACCTGGAAGCGAAGTCCAAGGATTCGTCTCGCATTCCTACCACCCCAACCACGTGGGCCTTGGCTTCCGAGTACTTCCGGCACTTCAACTGCTACGTTTCTTCCCCTGGAGCGTTGGGACCTACGGCATCCAAGTTCCTGCACGAGATGATGGCTCCAGACGTCCTGGTTGGGTCACTGTTCGGTGTTGAGGCAGCGCTGGAGAACTGGAGGTTGTTTACCCTCTACTTTGAGGACGTCCGCATGGAGTTGAAGGATATGAAGGTGCCTACGCCCGATACGCTGGTCGCTGGAACTACGACTAGTGTGTCTATCACGAGCAAGACACTCCGGCACGCGTTCCCACATCTGATTGGCGATAGCGGCAAGGTGTCGCCTCTAGCTACCAAACTGTTGGGGGGGAGACTGGTGATGAAGGGCTCGGTATTTTTCAGATGGGGCTCTTCGACGGATAAAGTTGTGAAGCTTCACTCCCAGACAGATATGCTGACACCGATGCTCAACCTGCTGAGTAGTTTAGAGGACGTGTCCTATGTATTTTGCAAGGCTCGCATCACACCCGAGTGTGGCTTCATTAAAAAAGAGTAAACTATGCGTAGATGTATGTAAGGTGCTTGCTAGTAGATTCGATTTGCCCCGTGTTTCCTTTGAAATCTGGCATTTAGGCTTCGGTACGTTTTGAGAAAGTAGAATGACGTTAGAGCACCCTTAACTACAAGCACTTGATCGCCTTTACGTGCATTGTCTTGCGTCGCCCCAAACGGCATCAAACCCTCTCTATCGCGAGGATTATACTTTGAGGTGAAGGAGCGTTCAAATTATGAAAATTGGAGTGGAAAATATTCCCTAGCCGAACCTCCAAAACCCGTTCTTGTGCGTATAGGGCCGAGCTAGAATTGGCCATGGCTTGCCCGGGGTTGAAGTCTGCGTGCTCTGCACACCGGCTTTAAACTCTCGACGTCATTCGGCGTATCCGAGAAACGTGCATCCCGAAAGTTAAGGGTGGACGAACCACTGCGGAGAAAGTGTAGGGCCCATGACCTTTTCAAAGAAGCTGCACGGTATCCTGACGGTTGGTACGATCGACGGATCCCTGCACGATCAAATGTACGGGATGCACCGCTGCAGTATGGAGCTCATGCGTATCAAGTCGGTGTACATGGTCGATAAAATCGCGGACGAAAAGATCCTGTGCGAGATCTACCACGCAACACCAGCGAACCCGGTGGACGGGCTTTACGTCAAGTGGAGCGTGTCCGACTTCGCGCCAGCTTTACTGCGTCGAGTAGTCCGACCACGAGACTTCGTCTTCTTGGATGGTACAGGGATCATCGAGGACGGACATAGTGCGCTGCTTTCACAATACATGTACGTAATGTCTTTGCTGCTGTTGTTGGGAGGCACTTCATTCATCATTGATCGGCATTTAATTAAGACGGCTACACACACTAGCGTTCTAGTCTTTTTGCGAGATTATTCTCAGTCAGACTCCGTGTGACTAAACCGCGTGACTAAACCGCGTGGTTTAGTCACACGGAGTCCCCTTACTGTAGACCCTACAGACGGTAGTAGGAGATGCTTCATCCGGGGGCAGGAAGTCCCTGCCAGGGACTCTGTCTCCATGTGTTCGGGAAGAGCCTCGTATTGCGTGAGATTACGCGTTGCTAAGATTGTGTAGGCGGAATAATCAGAACTGGACGAATTCAACAGTTGCACCTTGAGTACAAGTAAGTTTTTGTAAGATTATAGTAAAGAACTGCAGCAGTGGGGGAAAGCATTGTAAGATATATGTGCAGCACTACATGGCTGGAAGACCTACCCAAGGAAGCCCAGCCAACACAGCGCGTGCACAATAAACGGAGCCAGCCACCAATTACTGTATATCCACGTTAGTTCCCGTTTAGTAGTTTGGCCCGGCTTTCCCCTGCGGTCGTAATACAGTATTCACCGTAATACATGGTGCGACCAAGGTTTTACTCTCTGCAGTCTGCTCATTCTCCAATTTCCAGCTTCTCGCGCAGTTCGTCCACACGTTCTATCGACCTGCCGATGAACTCGTGTGCTTTGAACCCGCCCAACACTCACTCTTTCAGCGACAATGTGATCGGCCATGTCGTCCAGCGAAGTTCAAGACAACGTGACCACGAAGAAGACCGGAGGGTTTACCAACTGGCACTCGTTCTCGAGATCCTTGGCAAGTGCGATCTTCTTAGCCTCGAGTCTTTGGGCATTGAGTTCATGCTGTGGGGAAGCACCAATTTGACGCTCGAGGCCGGCGATCCGAGTACGCTGGGTGTTCGTTTGACTACCTGAACATCCCACATAGTGCATGACACAACCAGTTAGCTGCGGGGATCAACGATCCACAGGATTAGGCGAAGGTGTTGCCGACACTTTGAGTCCTTTATATTCTGTATGTTCGAAAACTGCGGGTGGACGTACGCTTTCGGAGCCTCGGCCTGATCTGAACACTTGGGCATGGGTAAGACAGGCTCGCTGAAAGCTTCGGCTGCGTCTCCGTTATTGCCGACGATAGCTTCAGCAACTTGATCAAGGACGTCCAGCCCTACCGTGCTTTGATTGACGTCCAACGTCGCGTGCATCGAGTGCCAAAAACGTTCCTGAGTGTGTTTCTCCTGGCTGGGGTCCGCCAAGATACCGCCTGTAGTCGCAAGCTCGGTGATCTTCTTGATGACGTTCGCGTCCTTGCGGACGTGAGCCGAGTCCTTGCCGTGGCCCATGACGCCTGGGTGTGCCGAAGAAATCTTGGGAAATGACCGCCTAGCCCCGTTCTCGAGTCCCCGGGTGTGCCTGACTACGCAGCTACTGTCCCACGTTAGCTGCGAAAGGGTAAGCGGATTGGCGAGAAAATTCCAAGGAAAGGTGCCGGGGTGCTAGTCTCTGCGGATATTATGGCTGCAATTGCGACGGGCGAGCTGGGCTTCGCTTTACTGTTAATTGCGATGCTCTTTGTGTGAGTGTGGCGGTCGCACAAATGGATTTTCTCGGTAGATCCTAAGTGACTGGAAGCGTCCCTGCGAAGTGCTTAATCACTCTGTTTTATCCCTATTTGACTACCTGTTACTGTACCTGTGCACTGTTCTCACGTACTGTTTCTCACAAGTGTCGTGTGGTTAGACGTAAACGGAGCGCTATGCAAGAAGTGTTTGATTCGCCTGGGAGCACTCTGCTCGTGTCGAACTGCTTTTGGTCTACTTTGATACGGTGCTAATGTGTGTTTGACGTCGCCTGTGCGTGGCGTAGCCTGGTCTTTCGCTACGCAAGTTTGGAGCGTGACGAGCATGAACTCCTCCATGGGAGCCGAGTTCGTATCCCGCTACCAGGACGTGCTCCGGGACCACGAGCTGCGTCGTCTCAATGGGCCTGCGTATTTGTTCGCGCTATGGACTGCACTATTCGGGGTCCCTGTACATGAAGGCGAAGCCACTACGGGGAGATGTTGAAAAGCTGGTGGACTGCACTGTGGTGATTACTTGCCTGACCTCGTGCTCGGACGAGACACTCCTCAATTGCCTACTCTACGGCCTCCTTAGAAGCCTGGATGATCAAATTGTTGTCGCGGAACTCGACGTTAGCTTGGTTGTTTTGATCTTCCGGCCTTTTGGGTCGGCTGAGTTCATGGGCTGCACTACTGTCTTAATGGACGCTGGGGATCGTGCGGTGTACGAAGGGCGATGTCGAAGGCTTGGGGGCGACAATTACCCCTCGGGAAGAGGTGAACGAAGGTCTGGTGGCAATCGCCCCCAGGCAACCGCCTCGACAAATAATCGTCGTGCCCACACGAATGGTCGAACTGGATGAAGAGCTGGCCGTCGGGAGCTTCGACAGATCCTCCCGTGTGTAACGTGGCGGGGGAGCTTATTGCGCTGTTGTCTGGAAGTTGCCAGAGTGGAAGGTCCTCACGGCGGCGTCGGAGTACGCATCTGAGATGACCGTGAACGAAGTCGAGTACCACGGGCTGCTTCTGTGTCTGGATCTCCTGTCGTATTTTGACAGGGGGCGCCTGGTGATCTGCGGAGATTCCAACTTGGTGATCTGGCAGATGCGCGGTGGGATCGCATGCAAGGCGTCAGCTTTGCAACTCCTGCGTGAGAAAGCGATGGTCAGACTCTCATCGTGGCCTTGGCACGAGTTTGTACACGTAAAACGTCAGAGTGCAGATCGTTTCGCCAGCGAAGCCCTGCAGGCAGAACCAGGTACGGTCGTAACGTCGATGGGGAACTTCGAGGACTTAGTCACGCTCAACCGACTTTGATAAATCTTCAAGCAAAGAACGAAGACAGCATGATTCACGTCTCGACAGTAACTCTATCAACCACACGGCGGCGATCCCCACCAGAATGCCAACAGGAATCGGCGGCTTAAAGCATGAGGTTAGAACTCATCGCTGAGGCACAAGGCGTGGAGAAGTGGATTGGCGATCTGAAAACGTACCTACCCTGGACTATCGGTGATGCGCGTGAGGTAGACGGTGATGGACTCCAGTTGTATTGCCCGTTCTCCACGCCTAAGTATGACGAAGTTCGTGACGCATTTGCCAAACTGGTGATCCCAGAATTGCTCCGTCAGGACTTCCTGCATCACTACCATGCGAGCCTGGAGAGCGGGCATCAGTGGATCGGAAGACTGACTCGCGGATGAAACAGCATTTCCACTGGAGGGGCCTGTGCTGAGACGTCCAACGATATGTGGGTGCGTGTGTTGACTGCGAGAGTGGAAAAGAAAGACATACCATTCAGGGAAGGTCGCTCAGGCTACTTACCCGTTCCAAACCATCGTTATGCATTGCACTCCCTCGCACCCGAAGTCATACAAGAGGAACATGGAGCACTTGATCTGGGCAGATCTGTTCACCGGATATGTGCTAGCAAATGTGAGCAACGCCCGTTCTGCGCAACGGATTGCCGGGAACTATGGGAAGATTGTCTACCGCCGCTTTGGTATGAGCAAGATCATCCGACACGGTCGCGAGCCCGAGTTCATGGCAAATGTATTCTGCGCGTTCAATCGTATTGTGGGTCAACGACAAAGCCCGACGATGGCTTACCGACCTCAAACCAATGGAACGGCAGATCGGATGGTGCGCTGACTCTATCAGTAAAAATGTATGTCACAGACGTAAATCGGAAGGGCTGGGACGAGTACGCTGAACGGTTGACGTTCGCGCTGAACAAGGCCCAAGATCAAGCTAGGGGAGATACGCCATTTTTCCTCGTAAATGGTTGGGATTCGAGATCAACTCTGGAAGCATCGCTGCCGTTCGGAAGTACGCGTCGCGATCCACGGAGGTGGCGTAACCAGGTGCAGAGCCACTATCAACGGGCTCGCAAAGACGTGACCGAACGTCTACGACAAGGGATCTGCGGACGGGCCGACCACTACAACGAAGATATTCGTCCACACCACATCGAGGCTGGCGGTCACGTCTGGTTGTATCGGGACCGCGTCAAGGTTGGTCACGCTCGGAAGCCCGCACACCTCTGGCATGGGTCATCCCGCGCTGATGAGATGATTGATCAACACGCTGCGAAGCTGGGAGTCGTGGGGACCAGAGACCGGATCTTAGCAATCATGCATGGGTCGAAGCTTGTGAAGAAATTATTTGATCCGCCGAAACTGGAGGTCGTTGTCCCCGGGGAAGGTCTTGTGAACTTCGATGAAGCGTTCGTGCCGAAAGACAGATGGGAACGCGAGTTAGACGAGGCCGAATACGAAGTGGATCGAATCGCTGGTCATTGGTGAGAAATACGTAGTGTCGGGAGAGATGTCGCACTCGATGAAGCAAGCGTTGCTTGCTGCTCGCGCCAAGGCCGACACACGATCGTGTATAACTATACCTACTAATAAGTACCATTTTTGACTTTATGTCGTTTGCTGCTCCTCTTCCTGGATTACGTTCAACTGTAGGTTGCACTGCCCCGCCAGCGATATTACAGATTAACTGAAATGTGTCATCGGAAGTGAGGAGGTTCAGGCGCTGAGTAATGAACTCGATCAAATACCGACTATCCGCTAAGTTGTACTTAAAGTAGTACGATCTCTCTTTGAAACAAGTCGCGTGGTAAACATGGACAACTACTATTGCTCTGCCCAACTACTTCAAGCTCTTCGACTCAAAGGCTTATATGCCCGAGGGACAGTACGCAACAATAGCATGCGTTTTCCTTGCCTTACCATACTCGACAAGAATGAGAACTTTTCTCGCGGCGAATGCTGGTACTAAAGATTCCATCCTGCCCCCCCCCCCCTTTGAGCGCGAAAGGATTATTAATGAAATTAAGCGCACGCTTGACAGATCCGTGGTTAGCAGACGGTTTGTCCTGTTGCTTGAATGGTGTTTTTCAATCTGGTCACACACCAAGATGTACAATAGAATGCCACCGTGATCGATACCGATAATCGTTCCAGGACACAGTAGGAATTTCAAGAGCTTTGTTGGGACTCGAGTCTAAACTCGTTTCATCTCGTAGTAAACGGCCGACTTCAGGTACTTGTCATCCTATTCGGTGATTAAATGCGCTATACACCACTTGTTTTTGACGGTCGATCAAACACTTCTGGTTCCCGCACTGAAGCACATAGTTTGGCGTTGGCTTCGGTTTTGACAGTCCGTGTCGAAACAAACACGATATAGTTCTGTGGTGGCGTACTGGAAATTGAGTTCCACTAGCCGGTGGCGAGCAAGTAGGAGTTTTCTTGAAGCGCTACCGCTTCTGGCGAATAAGCCGCTGGGGTTTCGGCATATCCTGGACGGTACCTTTGGTAACTTCTGAATTGTTTCATGACGATGTCAACACTGATAAGCAGGTTTCTAGTTTGGTACGTTGGTTTGGTAAACCTCTATCAGGCGTTGGTGATTCTTGACGAATTGATTAAACTAGTAGTTGGACTCGAGTTGCTTACACCGTCGAGTGGCCTTGAATTGGGTAGTCTCGAGAGTTTACTTCCTCTAGCAGAATGTTACTGGACGGACTCGGGGGTAACCTCTCTGAGTGGCCCAAGAATGGATGGGCTCGAGTGCTTGCGCTAGTCGAGTGGACCAAGAGTGGACGTATTGGTATGCCCTTAGGTCGTTGTTGCAGCTTTGAGTAAAATGGGAACTGAATTCAGTTTATCGGGGCATCCTGCACTCGCGCCGTGCTGTCCGTTACCTAGAGCCTCCTTGTCCCTACTCGATCTTTAACAGTCGCCGGCTCCTCCGATTAGCCACGCGCCATCGCCCCGTCTTTTCCAACAGGACGTGCTTGGAGGGTTTACCCTCCCAGCCGAGCGCGGGAGAATCCATCAGCGTATGCTGGACGATTCGCTATAGTTTGAAGCATGAAATTGCCATCGTGCCAGTCGAACTGGACTCGTCATCGGTTTAGGCCGTAAATGCAAGGCACAACGGCAGATCCTACTAAGCACTCCCCATTCTTGGTAATTTGGCATCCCCAAGGAGTCTACCGGGATGGCAGGCAACGTGGCAGGCTTGAAGTGCCAAAGGTTTTTGCTCGAACAGTTTCAAATCTTTCCTCTGCAGCCTTGAACGGAAAGGAAAAGAAGACATATCTCCTTCTTGCCTTGTCTAGATAATGCATTCCAGATCTCAACTGGGGCAGACACTCGCTTGTCGGCTTCTGTTACACGGTTGGGTCTGTCAGAGCGCCCAGACGCAGCGTTTGCACCTTTCACAACCAAAAGCAGATCGTGTCGAAGGATCAATTGATGTACTCGCACAAATGATTCATGAAATGCACTGAGATGGGGCTTGACTATCGACGCTTGCTGCCAATTATCATCAGCCTCGAGCACTCTAAACGTTTCCAGTTGGTCGTCAATCAAGCTGTAGATGTTGGTAATTCTGGCTCCCCCCCCCCGTCCAAAAGGAAGCCGCCGCTGCTTGCAGTGTATCATGGACTATAGGTTGATAGATGTGGCGCGTGGATATTACACAACACCCCAACAGCGCCTACCAGTACAGAGAAATTTGCAGCCTCCGTAGCGCGTTCTTCTTTGAGAAAATGCTTACATCGATTTTTTTTACCACGGTGCCGTTTATCGAGTTCTGTCACACGGCTGAAATGTAGGGTCGACAAACCTCTCGCACCAAAATCCCAACAACATTAGCCACGCATAACAGCAGGATGCGGACAGAAGCCGAATTTTCCCCAATATACCTGCACATATTCAACAAATCTCTGCGTCGTCATTGGCGCATACTTATCGTTAACGAGGGTGAGATGTATAGAGGTCTGCAATGCAGACCTCTGTGCAGACTCTGCATTCCGGATGGTTGAAACTTCATATTGCCCGTGGCATCGTCACCACGTCTCGTCGCCGTTTGGATTGAACTACACGTTCCATTAGTGTTTGCTCTATGAAGCGAAATCGGCTGAGCAACATCTTGCGCATAACATCCAAGGCAAGTGCCCTGAACGACTCATTCCTGAAGTTGACTCAGATTCGTGTGCTGCGAGACGTCTGCGCTTAGATTTGGGTTGGTCAGTTGTGCGAGAAGGTCTCTGTACTTCCTTACTCTCGTCATTCATGTCGCCGCCATTCAATACGACCTCCTCCGTGTCTGGTAGTACGGCTGGCGGAGAGCGTAGTGTCCAAGCTGTGTCGGTTTGGGCGGGAGACTCATCAAATATTGACGCAACCAAAATTCATTCCGGATAGAGGCGCTCGTCCGCCTTGCTTGTAATATACGTAGTCTAGTATGTTACAGTATAACTACTCGAGAGATCTCAAAACTGGCGGTATCCAGCAGTGGTAGAGTTCTGGATTCGTCCACCATTTTCCACCGACCTCACTAATCAAGGTTCTTGTATTGTCGTTTTCACCCAAATTTGTAGAACCTGGGGGGAAATTAGGAGTTTTCCGAATTGAGTGCAACCGGTGTTTGACCAATCAGAGGCGGTGAACGTTTGCACTCAAGCCATGTTAGGCAAAATTTAGCATTTAATGCTCGTTCGTTGAGTGCCCATGTGAAGACGGAGAAGACGTTGCAATAGTAGCCTGCTCGTCCTGCAAGAAGATTGTGCACTATATGTTCTCAAACAACATACATGAAGGCGAGTTAAACGTCCGGGTCTGCTCAAATGACTGCTGTGTGGAGCTCGGGTTAAAAAAAAACATCTTCAGCACCGACCCCAACGTCTGTGGCTCTCCCAGTCGCAAACAATGCGAAACGTAAGTCAACTGGTGCTCACGCTAAGGCAAAATCCAAGGTCGGTGTAGAGTCTGCGCGCACAAAGAACGTAGCAACCCCAGTGCGGTGAAGCACTCCGCGGCGCGTTTCGCTCGATGCCAACACACCCAACCAAGACCGAGCAGCACAACGTGTGCTGCACAAGGCCCCAATTCTCGCCCCTCGCCGTACCAGAGGCGAAGTCCACGTCTTGAACTGCTGCGAGAGGCAGCTTCCTCGCACGATCCGTTGATCAAACTCTCCGTCGATGTATGATAGAAGAACACTGCCAACCAGCGTCTGTCATCGTCAGGGCGGATGGAACACACAGCGTTCAAAGCGGCACATAGGGCGAGGTGAAGACCAAGCTTTGGGTCATCATCCAGCGTGATTTGGCACCACTTGATCGCGTTCGGCTGCAGCGTGACGCGTTCAATAGCGCTGTTCATCGCCCATCGTTCAAGAACCTTCCCTGCTGCAGCCTTCGCTTTATCGAGAGATGCAACCGGGTACCTCGTGTAGAAGTCCAGCAGCCACTCTCGCTGCTCTGCCGTGAGTTGGCCGCTCCGCTTTGTAGAGCGTCGCTAGTAGTGTCGTCGGCCTCGAAGCGTTGGGTCCAGTTCGAAATGGTATTGATGTGCTTGTTGTAGGTCGCTGCCAGTCGCTGTTTCCACAAGACCAGATAGAAGTGGCCGTAGAGGGCGTGCGTGATTGTGTTTGTTGACGCATTTCGCCCTTGACCGCCTGCTGAAAGCTTGCCATCTTCGTTGGTTGCTTGTCTGGAATTGAAATCGCGTCGCGAAAACGATTCAATTGAGGCTATTCTCACAAATTCGAATGAAAGTCACAATATCCCGGGTCGCATTGTTGTCAATGCAACATGTTGTACACGTTCTCGTTCTGCTGTTTCATCTCCTGGTCCATCACAAGACTGGTGCTGGGCCCTATACGGTTGCAGCGTATAGATTGCGACGGCTACGTCGTGAGTAGGCATTGGATTGTGCACAACAGTGTATATTCCCCACCAAAGTTAACGTCGAGCCGTCTTTGCTTTTGTTCGGGATCCCAGCGATAACCGACAACTAAACCGTAATCCCACACGCAGGCACCTCCTAGTCGAACTTGGGCGGTGTGCACCACTTACGAAGGTGCTAGCATCGGCTAACGCATCGTCACATGGAGGCAATACCCACATTCGCTAACTCGACCGTCTGGACGGCTTCTTCAGTTCAGCAAACACTCGCCAGCAGCTCCCCCTTTGCGTTCCGCTTTTGACGACTTCCCCGACATTTCCGTATGCAAAACCACCATGTTGAAAGCCCCTGACTTGAGATAATTTAGATGGGCGGCACAGTCGATAGAGGTTATCCAAGAAAGGTTCTTCGTTGAGGCTGTTACCTGCGGCACGGAGAAACCCAATGTGTGCGTGCTCCTCGTTCGTATGCCAATCCTATCTAGAAAATCACAACACCATCGGGAAACTACGCTTTCCTCCTCAACTTGACTAGGCCCGCTGTCCTGCTTCTTCGGCAACCTACAACTTTAAAACATACATAGTTACTCATCTTTAAACTATCCTTTTATACTGGGTATGATAACTCTCAAGTTGTCCTGGGTGTGTCACCTATATGGTGTACTTGTAAGTATTTTCTTAAACTGTGTGTAGCTTAGGCTGTGTGTTGCCAGCATGGTAACCATGGCGGGTTTGTTCCCCTCGTAACTTAATATTTGCATCTTTCACAATATTGAGTCTTGAATTGTTAAAAATTAAAATTAGCTCGAATATTGTTTTAACTTTAACTTTCATAAAAGCATTTCTTGAGGAGAAAAGTTGTTTATCATACTCCACTATGATGAACAGTTTTTCTGGAGTACTGAAAGTGACATTTTGTACAATAAAAACCCAAACCCACCGCCAGGTAGCGGCGGGACCCAATGGGTTTACATGTAGCGATGGAAGGGATCTGTTAGGAAAGAATTGACTGTAAGCTTATTACGATCTTAGGATAAAGCTAAGCCAAACTACTAAACACCACCTCTGGGCCACACCCGAAGAGAGCCCAGATGGTTGTGATTCATAGCGCTGGAACTTCCAGTGGAAGCGAGTCACCCGCTGGCCTCCAATTTGTTCTACTGCACTGTACCTGTCATTCTGTCATAGGATAGTTCAGAGGATTAACTTGTTTTTCCTGGTTATTCTATTGGCTTCTGCCACCCTGTCATAGCCTCCATGATATTACGGACACTATTACTAATACCAATGTCGTCAGCCTGAATTTTTAACCCCCACGATATTAAAAGGGTTAATACCTGTTGTTGATCACGTTCGTTGGTGGTTTAGTAGTTTGGCTCGGCTATATCCTGAGGTCGTAATACACCGAACAGCGTAAGCTTCCCAGATGCTGCATCAAATTTCTCTGCTCATGTTGGCCATTCTCCAATTTCCAGCTTCTTGCGCAGATCGTCCATCCATTATACAGACCTGCCAATGAACTCGTGTGCCTTGAACCCGCCCCACACTCAGGCTTTTAGCGGCGCTGTGATCGGTCATGTCGTACAGCGAAGCTCGAGACAACGTGACCACGAAGAAGACCGGAGGGTTTACCAACCACGTTCCCGTCATCGCCAAGCTCCTTACCAACAAACGAATCGGGGATACCCTATCGACACACCTGAGAGTCCTACCAAAGTGGAGAGAGAGGCCCCAACGGGTACCGCGATCCTCTCCTCCATCGCTGGCCTCATCGGCACGACGGACTTGTCCACTGGCAGGAAAAGAGTTTCATGCCTAACGTCAGACCTCAAGACTGCGAACCAGATCATCGCCAGCATTCAAGACACGAACCACCACATCACAGCCGAATTACAAGAAGCCATCATCGCTGAAGCCTTGAAGAAGAAGATCCGACACCGAGAGCGCTGTCGAATCAACCAGGCGCGCTACAGAGAGAGGCAGATGAAGGCCGAGAACACCATCGAAGATGCCATCGCAAAGCTGAGGTCGGAGATCAAAAACCTGGAAGCGAAGTCCAAGGATTCGTCTCGCATTCCTACCACCCCAACCACGTGGGCCTTGGCTTCCGAGTACTTCCGGCACTTCAACTGCTACGTTTCTTCCCCTAGAGCGTTGGGACCTACGGCATCCAAGTTCCTGCACGAGATGATGGCTCCAGACGTCCTGGTTGGGTCACTGTTCGGTGTTGAGGCAGCGCTGGAGAACTGGAGGTTGTTTACCCTCTACTTTGAGGACGTCCGCATGGAGTTGAAGGATATGAAGGTGCCTACGCCCGATACGCTGGTCGCTGGAACTACGACTAGTGTGTCTATCACGAGCAAGACACTCCGGCACGCGTTCCCACATCTGATTGGCGATAGCGGCAAGGTGTCGCCTCTAGCTACCAAACTGTTGGGGGGGAGACTGGTGATGAAGGGCTCGGTATTTTTCAGATGGGGCTCTTCGACGGATAAAGTTGTGAAGCTTCACTCCCAGACAGATATGCTGACACCGATGCTCAACCTGCTGAGTAGTTTAGAGGACGTGTCCTATGTATTTTGCAAGGCTCGCATCACACTTCATTAGGAAGGAGTAAATACATGTCGCTACGTGCTAAGTAGAATGGGCTTGCTCTGTGTTGTTCTCTATTCAACAGAACTCGCATTACTGTAGGCCATGAAGACAAGCAGACAGAGAGGACTCGGTAAGCTTAGTTAAGCGCAGCTTACGTGTGGAAGTTTTAAAGTTACGATAGCACGACTTACTGAAGCAGAGTGATCACAACCTAACTTGGGTGAAATTTACATGTACTGTAGTCTACATGTACATGTATAAACTCGATGAGAGGTTTCCTCGAGAAACTTTCTCAGAAAATTTTCCTGAGGATGTAATGTGTTGAGCACGGGTACAAAGGCTCGTAAACTTGCAAACGGCCGGGTTTTGCTACTGACTCACACGGAGTGACGGTACTGTAAAGCCACCAGTGGTGGTGGCCCACCACCATTGACTGTGGGCTGACGCTAACGATTGATCGCCAAAGTTACAGTCGTTTACAAGCAAGATGTGCAGGAGTATAGCACGGGAATCTCTACAAAATTTACTACAGTACTACATGTATAATAAACGTCAACAAGCCTTCGTAAACGAAGATACAAACAGCCGAGCTTTGCACGAGTCTCACGGCCACTTCAGTATCGCTCACCTTACTGCCACTCCGTATTTTACCTGTTCCCCAGCACAGCACGTCCTGTACGAGAGTGGTATTTCAATGGCGTGGCGACTCTGTGTGGTGATAGCCATCACGATGACCCTCGTGGCTGCCTCAGTGAACACACCATACCAGTCTTTACTGACGGAGAGCCAGGAAATCGACACTGGTAGACGTTTCCTACGAGTGGCCAATAACGACGAAGAAAGAGTGTCCGCTCCCGTTGAGGCAGTCGCGAGCTTGGCCAAGAACAAGAACGTAGCGAACTCAGTTGTGGAGGCGCTACCGGCAAAACTCGAGGCTATTGTCGACAAGAAGTACCCGCTTGTGATTCCTGGCGTGACGGATCTTATCATTCGAGCACGGATGGAGCACTGGTACTGGAAGCGGACACCCCCCACGAAGGTTTTCAAGAAATTGGGACTACGCGGACATTTAACTGAAGCCCGAGTGAGGAACCACCCATTCTACAAGTATTACGCGGAATACCTATTGAAATGGGATGAATCCCAAGCCCATCTGAACATTTTTAGAAATTAGATTATTTTCTTCTACTGAAGAGAATCCTCGTGATCTCGTCTTAGCAACGTACACAGAACAGCAGAAGAATATAGGAAAAGAGATTCAAAGTTTCGGTGAGTCATAGATCATGAATCATCATTTCTTTTTAACGTCTCCATACAAGAAATGCGGGTAGCACTGCATGACCCTGGCCCAACACCACAGCGACCGGCCTACACGCAGATACCTTCCAGGAGGCGAAGACGACCTAGTGAAAGCGACGACAGCTCCTAAGTCTATCTGCAAGTTGCTTCAGTACTGAGGGTTCGAGCATGATATTCGTCAGACTGCGACTATAGGTACAGGAAAAAACTTCCAGCCAAACTTTCTGTTAGTCTACACTACCTAGCACGTTGGCCGCCGTGATACTCCCATAACTATTGGCTGGAGTTGAACATTCAACGTCCCAGGTATGTCGAATGGTTTCAATACAGAGTTATGTTGACGACAGACTTCAAAATTATGGGCTACGAAGGCACAGAGCTGTGAACAGCAGTACAGCTATCTAAACGACAAGTATTTCAACTTGTACGAGTGGATTCGCAACAAGTTTTGGAGATATGTTGTCAAAACATCCAAAACAAATAGTTATTGTAGTGGACAATTGCTTTATTGAGGTAGATTTTTTTCAATACTAGCTCTTCCTATGGAGCAGTTCACGCGAAATTATCCATTTAGCGACGACGTTGAAGTATCAAGGAACGTATACGCTGTAGAGGCCGTATTGGCGTCGTATCCTTTTGCCTGGTCCACAGCAGGCTCGTACGCGTCCATATCGGCCGCAACACTGACACAAGCAGCGCAAAAGGTGATTTTTCGTTGGATCAGTCGCCCTCCCCACGCTATAAAGCTCACTTGCTGGCGGGTTTTGCAGGAAAAGCACACCGAACTGCAGCATAATCTGCAAGTGCTGCTGCCAATACTCCCCAAGAATTGGCTGGTATTTTTCTTGCAAACGGCGCATTTCTTTCGGTGTGGCTTCTTCTCTCGGTAGCCAAAAACCGAGCGTCGGTGCTGCAATAACCACGACAATTTCCGCATTTGCCCACAGTATACGTAGTTGGTTGCAGCCAGGAGAATCCGCGCAACGACCGGCACTAAGACGAAGCGCGCGATATCCGCTCCAGGATCGACCGTCGCACAGGAAAAATTGTCAATAGTATTGGGTCGAATCTGCGAGAAGCAGCTGAAAAGGGACAAGTTGCCGCGGATAATGTCGGTCAATGGCTGGGTCTGCGGCAAGTCGATGGAGTGCAGGAAGTGGTAGCCAATCCGATCCCCATTGGGGAAGTCCAGCAAGCCAGTGGCCTCGAGAAACACGAAATCCCGGCTTTTAGTGGCTTTTAGAGGGGAATCGATCGACATCCACTTGATAGTGAGGGACCGGTACGGATCGATCTTGCTGGGCTCCAATACTGAGCACAATATCGTAGCGGCGTCAAAGTCGTGCACGAACGAGGACTTGACCTTCATCGCGTCCAGTGTTGGAGTCAAGACACCGAACATAAGGTCCTCTAATTCGCCAGGGACAGTTCCTGCGCTCAATAGAACCGCTAAATCCTTGGAGTTGACACTGGCATTCAGTCGCTGGGTCGTGCTCAGGGAGTTTTCGAGTGTAGTTCCCCGTCGGTTGAGCTGCTTTCTAGTGCGCTCAGCGTACACGTGCAAATTGGCTTTGGACTTGACGATCTCCCAGCGGCGTTTGTTCACGCCACGTTTGTCGATCTTGACGAAATCTTGATACTTTTGGATGTAGTCGTCGACGTAAAAGTCCACGAGGTCAATAAGCTGACGACGTTCAGCTTCCGACACCCAAACGTCAGGAAATGGACTGGAGACCACACGTAGCTTTGGCATGGGACGCAAAATTAACAATGACATTGATCAGCATCGAAGGAAAATCTTTCGGTTATCAACAGATGCGACTACATGGCACCTGCAAGCCACTCACGACTGGAAAAGAACCCACAGGTGCTGACGCTGCTTTATGCTTGGCTTGGTTATCGACCACCGAATCGATCCACACATTCCCTGAGCTCTCGAGGCCACACAGGTAGAGCGACCTTATCTACGGATGATGGCCCCATAAAATCTTAGTCCAACCAGCACATGGTGGCCACGAGAGTCTGCAGGGAGTACACTACATGTAGTGTGTGTTGACAAGTATCGTTTAAGCCGAGCAGTTCATAGAATAAAAATGCTGCAGATATAAATGCCGAGGTGTTTATGGTCTAATGAATCAAAGTAGGTTTTACAGTAGAGTACTTCAGTTGCCATGTACTGTATCTAAACGCGTAAAGATTGCAGAAGGTGTCAACTGCTTACTCTATTCAAGACGATGAGGGATCCAGATGCCTAACACAATGTTGAGCCACAAATTAAAGACTTACGGCCATCTGTACGGACCGGATAAGGTAAAGTCGACGGCGGTAAACAAAGCACTATAGCTTACAGTCTATAAGGCTCAAACAGAGCGAAAGTCTCTAGCTACAAACATCATAGTCCGTCCACTTTTACGCTTCACACTTGAACTGTTCATCATATAATTGCCAGAACCAGCGCAAAGGAGTTGTCTGGTAAAATAGGGTCTGCATTCTTGCCGTGCGTTATCTTCGCCACGTCACATAAAACGCTTGCCAGACATTGAGCGTCTGCTGCCCGTATTCAGTCAACAGCGACTTGTGCTGCGCTCTGTCGGCCTCATTCACACTTTCACCGCAGTATCAACACTATGAAAGGTGGATTTACCATCACTCCGTTCCCAGAACTGCGTGTATCGAACACCGACCGGCAGGAGATGATCGACCTCGTGGATAACTACGTGGAGGATTACATCGACAAGTACAAGAGCTTCGTAGTCAACGACCAGTGCAGAGTCAATACACAACGATGGCAACACGTCAAGTCCCGTGATAAGCTGCACGTGTACGCCAAGCGCACTCCCAAAGGGATCAGTAGAAGGCGCTCGTCAGTGAGGAGTTCCCGAAGCACCAATTCATCCATCAAGGATCTGTCCGTACTGTTGGGTGTTGGTACATTCGCTGGGGAGCTGGAAGACCTAATGTTTGGAGTAGTAAACCCTACGCTGGATTCAATGCGGATCAAGGCCTCGTACGTCCAAGACTTCGACAACGCTGCAGTACTGTGCTCCATAGTGGAGCCAAGCAAAGAGGAACCTTTTCAGTCGCTGGTGATTAAGTGGATGTCAATTGACCCCCCACTGCAGTCCACAAAGCTAGTCAAGAGCCGCGACTTCGTGTTCATTGAGGCTACAGGAGTCGTGGAATACGAGGACGGCGAGTGTGTGGGCTACCAGTTCCTCCACTCCGTGGATTTCCCGAAGACGGGGCCGCTCCCAAACAAAATCCGCGGGAACTTGTCGGCTTTTAGCTGTTTCAGACAGATTGGGCCCAATACGATCGGGAACTTCTCGTGCGCTACAGTGGACCCTGGAGGTGACGCAATTCGCTTTATCTTGACGTCTGTAGGGGCGAATTTCCTCCTTTCAGCCACGAATTACGTGTATTGTGGGCAAATGAAGAAGCTGGCGTGGTTACTGCAGCATCGACGCTCTATTTTCCAGCGATCGGAACGGGATAGGAAACAGTGCGTCGTTTGCAAGAAGAGCACGGGCAATGTCATCGGAAGCATTGGCCGACGGGTGTGCAAGTTGTGTGGAGGAGATGTGTGTTTTTCGTGCAAGATTCACCAGCGCCTCAGCTTTTTATCTATTTGTGGCGAGTTGGTGCAGCGGAAAGTTGCTTTCTGTGGGATTTGTGTCAGTGCGTCGACGTACATGGACGTATGGGAGCCTGCGACTCACGAGGCTAAGGAGTTGGAAGACTGCTCGGCGTACACGGCGTTTACAGCTTCGTCAACGTATACTTTTCTAGATTCTCTAACACTATCGCTTGATGGAGTAGAGTTATGAGCAAAGTATAAAATCATACTCCACGAGTACTTGTATTTATTATTCTCAGAAAATATTGTTGTCTAAAAACAATTCTCCAATAATTGTTGTTACTGGGAAAACATTCGCGCAACGTTGACTACTTTCAATTTTCAATAGATTGCGGTTCAGTTTTGCAAGATTGTCGGAGAATATTGTCAGCAGTTTGCCATTTTTGTGAAAGTTGCGCACGTGTTTCAACAACTCTGAACGAGGCGAATGCTCATGCTTCGAGCTTAGTGGAAAGCCCACAAAGTGCCTTCTGGTGGGTGGCACAACAGTTCCATAACTTCGATTCCTCCTTACAAGTTGCAGCGCACACTAAAATTGACTTCAACAACGATTTTGAAACTCTCACAATCCCGCATGCACTTCCCAAGAGTCTTTGCGGTTTCCCACGTGTTGCTCTATCATTTTCTGTGGTCTAGTCGACTGTCAACATCGTATTCGTCCCCAGGCCACGCACGTAAGACCCCACAGTAAGAATCAGAGGATGGTGACTGTCGATGGCGACTGACCCAGGTACGATAAGACCCACTTCCAGCGCACTTGTCGAAATCCTGCGTCATTCGCATTCCTTTTCCATCACTTGACCATGTCCAAGGACCGGTTCAGTGTCAAGCCGTATCCGGATCTGCAAGTGTCCGAAGATGAACGCAACCAATTGATCAACCTCGTCAACGGTTTCGTGAAAGATCATTTCCAGGAATACGAGGACTTTGTGATCGTGAGCAAGAGCCAGGTGGGCGAACAACGGTGGAAACATGTCAAGTCCAAGGACAACCAGCACGTGTACTCCGAGCGTCCTCACAAGGAGCAGAAAGCCACAGAGCAAACGGTCTCTTGGGATCCAACTGCTGGTGCTGCTCAGAAGGATTTACCTGTGGTTCTGAGTGTTGGAACGCTAGTGGGGGACGTTGACGACGTTATGTTTGGCGTGGTGAATCCAACTTTAGATGTCATGCGGATCAAGGCCTCGTACGTACACGATCTCGACAGTGCGGCTGTACTGTGCTCAGTAGTTGAGCCAAGTGTAGAGGAACCTTTCCGGTCTTTGGTTATCAAGTGGATGACCATCGATTTACCCCTACAGTCCACGAGTTTGGTCAAAAGCCGAGATTTCGTGTACATCGAGGCGACGGGGATCATGCACTTTTCCAACGGTGAGCAGGTGGGTTACCACTTGCTTCATTCGATTGACTTCCCGCAGACCAAGCCATTGCCGAATATGATCCGAGGAAACCTGTCAGTCTTTGGGTTTTTCCGCCAGATTGAGCCCAATACCATTGATATCTACGCGAGTGGCACAGTCGTTCCGGGTGGGAAGATCGCGCGCTTCATATGCATCCAAGTTTCCGCTGAAGCGCTGCTTTCAGCGACAAATTACGTGTATTGTGGCCAGATGAAGAAGCTATCGTGGATGTTGCAGCACCGACATTCGTCCTTCGAGCGGCAAGGTAAACAAAACGGAGAAAAGTGCGTTGTATGTGACAGGAAGGTGACAAAAGGCATCAGGGGGTTGATCGGAGCCAGCACGTGCAAACTTTGCTACGGAAGCGTGTGTTACTCGTGCAAAGTCCGCAAACGAATTAGCTTCATCGCTCTGGACGATCAGCTTCTCCGACGAAAGATATCTTTCTGCACGAAATGCGTGAATGAAACGACCAAATGGGACGCGAAAGAGGCAGCAAGAGATCAGGCAACGGGGTATCGCGCGTACAAAGCTTTCTCAACGTCCTCGCAGTCCGATACGAGGAGCACAGAAAGCTTGTCTTTTTTTGACTAAAACAAGTGAAAATATATTCGTTGTAAAAAATAAAGAGCAACCAGAAGTCTAGGATGGATTGGTGAAATCAACTGATCTTTAGTTACATGCATGTCGCTATATCCACTATACTTTTGAAGCCTACAAGCCGAGGGAGGGCCTTTTGATATGGATTTAGGAACAGGATGAAGGCGCTAATCAGAGCTGACCGACCACAGGGCGTGACCAAACATGATTAGGAACATCCATGACCACGATCATTGATTGAATAGCCTCACCAGTTGTGCTGTAGTGTTTTGGTAGCTGTACAAAAGCACAGGATCCATACATGTACTGTAACAAATTTTCATTGTAATGCTAGCGTTGGTTGTAGGAGGGACATGGTTGCGAGTCGCAACTTGCGACCCGATGCAACTAACAGAATTCTTGACGATGTCTTACCAATTATGAAACATTGGTGCATGTATTATAATAGTGTTTCAGTAGCTGTACGAAGCTATGCAGACACATGCAGCCTGCATCACACGGTAACAAACTTCCTTCAAACTACTTCGAAGTAAGTCCTAAGCAACCTAAATGACATCCGCAAATTGCAACAAAGCTCGTCGGTCGGACGTCTAAACGTTGGCTATCGGCCTGTTCAAAGCTTTTGACGATCTGACAGTTGCGCTCGATGCGTAGGGTTACGGCTTAGAAGTTCCACGTTGGAACGGGAAGCGAACGAATTGTATGGCCAATCTCCCGCGCACGCAAGGGAAGTGCTTCGCTGGTCGATCACATGATTGGAACGTGGGAAGCTCACTTGTGAGCGTCTTGTTTAGAAACGACTCATTCCCAGTTTCCGAATTGCGCGGTAGGACCACAGAGGGGCTCAAGAATGGCGAAAGACCGGTTCACCGTGAATCCGTATCCAGACCTACAGGTTTCCGAGGGGGAACGCACGCAGCTCATCGAACTCGTGAACGGATTTGTGACGGACTATTTCCAGAAGTACGAGGACTTCGTTACTCTCGACAAGCGACAGGTGGACGAGCAACGTTGGAAGCATTTCAAGGCCAAAGACAATCTGCACGTGTACTCCCAGCGAAGCCAAAAGGAGATCGTGACTGAATCGTCTGAGAATAATGACGCTTTACCCATCAAGGATTTACCTGCAGTCTTGCGGGTGGGGACGCTAGTTGGCGACCTGGACGACCTCATGTTTGGCGTGGTGAATCCTACGTTGGACGTGATGCGCGTGAAGGCTTCGTACGTCCACGACCTCGATGCTGGTTCGATCCTGACTCCGATCATCGAACCTAACGAGGAAGAACCTTTCCGCTCGCTGATCATCAAATGGATGACAATCGACGCACCGCTCCAGTCCACAAGTCTGGTCAAAGTACGGGACTTCGTATACATCGAAGCTACAGGGATCCTGCACTTCGAGAATGGCGACCGAGTTGGGTACCATTTAATCCACTCGATCGAGTTTCCGCAGACAAAACCTCGGCCAAACGTGATCCGCGCCAACCTTTCGTACTTTGGATTCTTCCGACAAATTGATCAGAACGTCATTGACGCGTTTGGATCGAGTACTGTAGCTCCTGGAGGCGACGTAATGCGGTTTATCTCGCTTCGTATAGCCACAGAAGCGCTTCTCTCAGCGAATAACCTCGTGTACTGCGGCCAGATGAAGAAGTTATCGTGGATGTTACAGCGCCAACGCGCGGCTAATGCTCGTCAGAGCCAACACAACGAGAAGTGCGTGATCTGCAGCAAAAATCCAACCTCTGGGCTTCTACGTGGACTCGGGAAGAGCAGGTGCAAGCTCTGCTACGGCTGCGTATGCTCCTCCTGCAAGATCCGAAGACGAATTAGCTTTATTACTCTGGACGGCAAGCTGACACAACGGAAAATCTCCTTCTGCTCGAGATGTATAATCTCAAGTACGACGTACAGCGCGAAGGAGGCAGCGAGGGCCCAAGCTACAGGCTTCAAAGCCTATAAAGCTTTCTCGACATCCTCTCAATCCGATACACTGTCGGGCGATGAAATGTTCTAAAAGCAGATATTCACGTTAATAAGCAATTACATGTAGAGAAATTGAAGAACTTCCATGTTGAAGTGGATTGTAAAGCTGTTGATATCCAACAGCAGTTCAAGAGATTGAGAAGGGTCTCGTGACTGTTGATGCAAATGCATTCGTTACTTCTCGATAGCCTATCCCAGGTGGTTCTCGATCTCCAGCTGAGAGATTTGAGTTTGCCAATAGAAAGGCAAATGACACTGCCAACCAGTGCAGTTGAATACAGTTCGACGTTCTCTCCGGCTTCAGCGTTTTCAATGCGGTGCCACCATTACATGTAGACCACCGCCAACAAGACTTCTGTTATGTCGATTGACGCCAATGTAGTGCTGCCAATTCTATATTGAAGCGGGCTGATAATTGTGTAGTTTGACGGTCGCTGAGTCAGCATCGTTTTAAGTCCACACAGCGCAGTGGGACCCTCAGGAGAACTCCAGCAACAACGGAATCGTATAGAGATTACCCAGCCTCGTCTCTGATGCTGCGTTTGACGGGTTGCGGCGTAATGGCAGCTGTGCCTACGTGGTGAGCGGCAGATGGCTAAAGTCGATGGGCTTGGAGCTGTATCCAGTCGTTGGTAATTTCCTATTTGAATGCTCGTGTCCAGTGCTCCGACCGTCGTTACCTGTTCATTTTTGTATTTGCAGTTGAGTGTTCACAGCCTTCTACAGTACTTCTCACAATGAAAGGCCGATTCATCGTCAATCCCTTTCAGGAGCTGAACCTCTCCATTGCGGACCGTGTGCAGCTCGAAGACCTTGCCAATCAATGCATCACGACCAACCTCGAGTACTGCACCAAGTTCACAGCAAAGAAGCGTGTGGTGGACACCAGACGTTGGAAATTGCTCAAGGAAGGCGAGAAACTCAAAGTCTACTCGGAACGATCGGGAGTCGCAATCCCTGCGTCGGTACAGGGCAACGAACCGACCGGCTCTGGACTGCCAATGCTGCTTTGTGTAGGAACGATGGAGGGGAAACTAGACGACTTGATGTTCGGAATGATCAGTGAAAACCTCGAGACCATGCGCGTCAAGGCTTCGTACGTGGACGACCTCAGTGGAGCAGCCGTACTGGACGACGTGTGTGTACCCACAGAGGAGAAGCCGTTCCAGTCGCTGGTGATCAAGTGGATGGAGCTGGATATCCCGTTCCGATCGACCAATCTGGTCAAGAACCGTGACTACGTCTACCTGGAAGGCACAGGTTATTTGCGAAACGATCAGAACGAGCGGATTGGCTACCATTTGCTGCACTCGGTGAGTTTTCCAGAAACCCACCAGCTCCCGAACCGCGTCCGAGGCAATATGTCCCTTATCAGCTTCTGGCGTCAAGTTGGAACCAACACGATGGAGATGTACGCCACAGGCGTCATGGACCCTGTCGATACCGGTTTAATCCGGAAGCTGGTGGTCCCGAATATGGCCAATGTGTTCATCTCCACGCTTAAGTACGCCTACTGCGGCCAGATGCGCAAGCTCACGTACATGTTGGACAAGAAGTACGCCGAGTCCAGGATGCGAGGCGCCCCGAACAAGAGCAGGATCTGTGTTACCTGCTCGTCACCGGTAAACAGTCGGCGTCTTGGCGATTTCGGTAAGAGCAGTAGCACGTGTAAGTTGTGCTTTGGCTTCGTGTGTACGGCCTGCAAGATCTCCCGCAAGTTGAGCTTTGTGGACCCCGATCTGTTACTGTCACAACGCAAGGTGACGTTCTGCACTGCCTGTATCAGCGAAGTGACCAGTATGAGCGCTGTTGACGTCGCTCGAGCCCAGATTGCAGCGCAAAGGCTCGCGAGGAGTGAGAGAACCAGCTTCATGAGGACATTGTCTTCAGATGATAGCAGTGTAGACGCTTCCGTTTCCAGCGGTCATTAAGCAAAAGACCAGAACCGCTTTACCTAAAAAAAGATTGTACTCCGGAGTAGGATTGATTATCTCTTCAACAATATATTGCAATCAATGTATTGCACCACTTAATTGTTTTGACAGAGTTCCAATGGACACAATCTAACAGGCAGTCCCATGTGGACTGCACGCCTCCACCACGTTGGCTGCTAAAGACTGCCCCGGGTCTCTCGTGTTGACTCACTGTCGTTGGCACCTACGTGTACCGCCGATCTCGGGCCCCAAGGTAAGGTAAAAGTTGATTAACTTTAGCAGACCTTCGTCTTGCAGACCTATGCTACTACATGTACCAGTGTCTTACGTCTAGCTTCGCGGAGCCCATGTTCGTTGTCGTGGGAGATTTGGAAGAAGCTTGGTTCGTTCTGACTCGAATCCCAAGCCCATGAGTACTCGGTTAAGCGCTTCGCCGTCAATGTTCCAATCAGATGAGTGTCGAAACAAGAACTGGCAGTGACTTCGAAATGAAGCCTGCAAGTTGGCGATATTTGGCGCCACCGCTTGAGTTTTGCCGAAATAAATTTCATTGCGCAACTATCACAGTGTTTATTTTCTACAGTGGCAACAGGTTCTCCTCATCGTCTCTCCATCCTCTAGCAACATCTCTGTCGGACGGGCGATCTCGGACCCCAAGCACGTGCCATTGCAACTGGATGAAAGGCTCGAATCGAGGGTCCTCAGTTGGCAATTTACACTGGAAGAGCCGCAGGTGCAGAGCCAAATGACCAAGGACCGCTTCATCAACGCGAATCCGTATCCGGACGTCCACGTGTCCAAGGAAGAGCGGCAACAACTGATCGACCTCGTCAACGAATACGTGGCCGACTATTTCCACAAATACGAGGAGTTCGTGGTCGTTGACAAGCGCCAAGTGGATGAAAAGCGGTGGAAGTCTGTCAAGTCCAAGGACAATCTACATGTTTACACCGAGCGCACTCGGAAGGAACTGACTCGGATGGGGGTTGTGCCGGACAATTCTCAAAGTGAGACCCAGCGTCTAACTGAACCAGTCAAAGACCTTCCGGTGATGCTGAGCGTCGGGACTTTCGTCGGTCAGATGGACGACCTCATGTTCGGCGTCGTGAATCCTACACTGGACGTCATGCGTATCAAAGCCTCGTACGTCCACGACTTGGACAGTGCAGCAGTTCTCTGTCCGGTGGTGGAACCCAGTGAAGAGGAACCATTTCGGTCTCTCGTGATCAAGTGGATGACCATTGACGTGCCGTTGCAGTCCACCAACCTGGTTAAAAGTCGAGACTACGTGTACATCGAGGCCACGGGTATCCTGTACTTCGCCAACGGAGACCGTGTGGGTTACCATTTGCTGCACTCCATCAACTTCCCGCAAACCAAGCCACTGCCTAATAAAATCCGCGGAGGTCTCTCCATCTTCGGCTTCTTCCGGCAAATCGACCACAACGTGATCGACAACTACGCGAGTGGAACGATGGACCCTGGAGGGGAAATCAAGCGCTTTATCCTGATTCCAGCGGCTGCAGGAGCGCTTTTATCCGCGACAAACTACGTGTATTGCGGTCAGATGAAGAAGCTCTCGTGGCTGTTGCAGCGTCGCCATTCAACCCACGAGTGGCTAGCGCATATGCAAGAGCGGCAGGCGTGCGTCATGTGCGCGAAGAAGGTCAACTCGGGGCTTCTAGGGGCTTTTGGCTGGAGCTCGTGCAAGTTGTGCTACAGCTGCGTGTGCTACTCGTGCAAGATCCGCAAGCGTATCAGCTTCATCGCACTGGACAAGAAGCTCGTCCAGCGGAAGATCACCTTCTGCGCTAAGTGTGTGACGGAAGCCACTGCATGGAACGCTCAAGAACCCGCGAGATATCAAGCGGTTGGCTATGAAGCGTACAAGGCCTTTTCCTCTTGCTCGCAGTCAGCCACGTCGGAGACGTCCATCGACGAGACCCTCATTGAGAGGTGGTAGGTTGCGACCTCATTGATGTGTGAAGAAGTACATGTCTCGTTAGTTGTCGGGTGGTGGCGAATGCTTCAAGAACTTTGAGTAGAGTTGACTTTGACGTGGTGGTCTTGGAAAGCTGTCGCGTGTTTGTTGCTGTAGGTCAGATGCGGTGTGTTTTGTACATGCTGAAACGCAGAAACTTCGAGCTCCACCGAGATATCTACCAAATGTTTCCTGACCACGTAGTGAATCACTAGTGATCAATGATCGCCAACCACTTCTGAAGTGAATTGTCGGATCTACCCTTGTGGAGTCCACAGTGGACCTCGCCAAGGATACATCCCTGTCGTGCCACATCCACTTCCGATTCGACTTGGTGCCAGTAAAGTCTCAATAACATGGAGAAGGAACGTTTCCGATCCAATTCGTACCCACGTCTTGAGATATCCGAGCAAGACCACACGCTGTTGCTTTCCCTCACCAGCACGCTCATCCAGCAGAATTTCGACAAGTACGAGAGTTTTGTGCTGCACGACAAACGCCAGGTGGATCTCAGTCGCTGAAAACACGTCAAGACTCGCAATGATATCCACATCCACGTACGACGAGAAGACCCAGACGAGAGCAAAGCCACCCCAGTGATGCTCAGCGTGGGGACGTTTCCTGGTAAAATGGACGACCTCATGCTGGGAGTAATGAACCCGACACTCGACACCATGCGCATGAAGGCCTCGTACGTCCACGACGTGAACGACGCGTCCATTCTAGCTCCAATTATTGTGCCAACAGTGGACAATCCTTTCCTGTCTGTCGTTGTGAAATGGATGCAGCGAAATCTCCCTCTAGAGTCCACAAGTTTGATCAAGAACCGAGATTTCGTCTATGTTGAGGCCACGGGCATCCTCCAGTCCCCTAATGGGGAACGAGTTGGCTACCATTTGATGCATTCCCTCAGACTCCTCCACTGCCCAATATTGTGCGTGGAAACCTGTCTGTTTGCTGCATGTTCCGTCAATTGAGCGAGAATTCCATCCACAACCACTCGTTCAGCACGTTGGAGCCTGGAGGGGAATTACCACGCTTCCTCATGCTCCCAATTGCGGCCGAGGGCCTGCTTTCAGCTACAAATTACGAGCCTTGCGGACAAATGACTAAACTGGCTTGGATGATGCAGCGAAGACGTTCCGAGACGCCTCGTAGTACTCAATCCAAGGCTAAAGCCTGTGCGATGTGCTCCAAAGGCATTTCAAGGGGAAGATTGGGAAGTATTGGACGCAGCACGTGCAAAGTTTGCTTTAATCCGGTCTGCGGGTCCTGTAAAGTGCGGAAACGCGTGAGTATGATCGCTCCGGACGGAAAAATGCTACAGCCCAAGGTCACGTTCTGTGCCTTGTGTGCTTGTGATGCCTCGAGGCTGGACGCACTAGAAGTCGCGAGAGATATGAGCAAGGGATACGACGCCTGTAAGGCGCTGTGCTCGTCGTCACTGCTGACATGGTCGCTGTCGGATTAGGATATGTCATACGTAATGAATAAAACAAACAGAGTCATATGAATCATAAGTTATGAAAAATTACTGACCAAATTTTATATTGCTGCAAACTATTCAAACATGGACGACTCCACAGTGTTCGACTGTGAAGACGTTGACAGGGCCTTGTACGCCTCATAGCCCAACGCTTGATCTCTCGCAGCATCTTGCGCGTTGCACTTTGTAGCCACACTCACACATTTGGCGCAGAAGGAGATTTTGCGCTGGATTAGCTGACCGTCTAGCGCGATGAAGCTGATGCGTCTGCGGATCTTGCACGGATAACAGACGCAGCCATAGCATAGTTTGCATGTGCTTCGTCCGATACCACGCAGTTTGCTTGTCTTCTTCATGCACATGACACATTCATCGTTGTTTCTCGCTTGGTCTTGACGTTCGAAGGCGGAGTGTCGACGCTGCAGCATCCACGATATCTTTTTCATTTGTCCACAGTACACGTAGTTCGTCGCAGAGAGCAGAGCTTCAGCTGCCGTCGGGATCAGTAAGAACCGCATGATGTCACCTCCAGGATCGACGATGCCGCTAGCGAAGTTGTCGATCACGTTCTCCTCAATCTGACGGAAGAAGCCGAAGACTGACAAGTTCCCACGGATTGTGTTGGGCAGCGGCTTGGTGTGTGGGAAGTTGATGGAGTGCAGCAAATGGTAACCGACTCGGTCTCCGTTGGCGAAGTGCAGGATACCGGTAGCTTCGATGTACACAAAGTCTCGACGCTTGACCAAGTTCGTCGACTGCAGGGGTAAGTTGATGGTCATCCACTTCACTACCAGCGACCGGAAAGGTTCGTCCTCACTAGGTTCCACCACCGGGCAGAGAACTGCTGCACTATCCAGGTCGTGGACGTACGAAGCTTTGATGCGCATGACGTCCAGCGTCGGATTCACGACGCCAAACATAAGGTCGTCCATCTGACCGACGAACGTCCCAACGCTCAGCATCACTGGCAATTCCTTCTCAGGGGTATCCATAACATCTTCATCCAGAAGATCAGTTCCACTTGGTGCGTTCTCCGGTACAAGTCCATTGCGAGCCAATTCCTTTTGAAATTTTTCAGTGTAAATGTGCAGATTGTCTTTGGACTTGACGTGCTCCCACCGCCGCTCATCCACTTGGTGCTTGTCCTCGACGGCGAACTTCTCGTATTTTCGGAAATAGTCTTGAACGAAGCTGTCGACGAGCTCAATCAACTGCTGGCGCTCTTCTTCCGACACGTTGACGTCCGGATACGGATTGGCGTTGATGAATCGGTCCTTCGCCATTTCGTCGAGCTCTTCTCGGTCTGACTGGGGAAATCGACAACTGAGCCCAGCCCCAGCCCGACTGGCATCCGCAGCTGAGCGTATTGGGGCAACGGTTCCCATCTTACGATCGCGAGTTTGGTAATTTATCAAAGGACGCATACAATGCTGCCGTAAACGACCGAACGTGCTGGGGAAGTGCCTGGGGGATTGGACGTTCAACTGACCATACTCAACATGAAAAACTAACGACACACAGCAAAAACCAACACCAACGGACGAATTTATCCACCAGAAGGTCAAAGATCGGTCGTTATCATAACGCGATCTTGAACTGCTCGAAAAAAATCCGCACTAAATTATCCACACAACGTTGAATTAGAGAAAATGTTTTTTTACAACTTTTACAAAAATATGTACAGAACACAAACAGTTTATCAGTCACTTGACTTCACTATTGACGTAAACTTCAACACGATGTCAGGGAACAGCAGCGACGTTTACGGCATTCGTAACAATGTTACAGACGGCACTTGGACGCTGTGGAGATTTTTACGCACAGATAAATATTATAGACAATATTTATTTACGCTGTTCATGCAGGAGGCCGTAGTTGGGCAAGATCTGGAGCTGGTAAAATGGCTTTCGAGCCGATTCCAAGGCGCCACAGTCACATTTGACACTGGCGAAAGCTTGCGAGGCTGGAGCGATGGAGATTTTAGATTTTTTCAAAGAAAACGACAGATTTTCCCTAGAGGAGACGGATGAAGCTGACGTGGGGCTGGATATTGAGTGGGGAGGTCTCGCCATGTCCGCTGCGATTCTCGGTGGTCGAAGCGACCTTGTCCAGTGGCTTCCTGAGCCAGGTTCACGTTTCTATTACGACCTGGATACGGCGTTGCAGTCAGCAGTGAAGATGGGGCACGATTCCGACTGCAGAGTGGCTAGGAGCACGAGGAGCGCGTTGGCCAGAGATCACGGACGATTCGGTGTTGAGTCTTGCGGCTGAAGGGCGACTTGACGTCTTGCAGTGGCTAGAGACACGAGGAATTGTGAGCCAGCGAATAGATGGCGTTGTGCTATTGGTGGTGGCAGCAGCGGAAAACGGACGTCTTGAAGTCATTCGCTGGCTGATGGACAGCGTTTTGAAAAGACGATCTAGTATCAAGCAGACGTATATCGCTGCTGCAGTGGCTACATTTTCCATTCACGCTGTTGCAGCTCATGGACACCTGAATGTTGCGCGTTTTCTCCATGGGCTAACTTGCGCTTTGGTAAATGGTCAAGTGACTGAAATTATGAGCAGGAGCCAGATCAATTCTTTCCAGGGGTTGTTTTCGCAGCAACTAGATCCTCCGAGATACGAAGTCTGCAAAATTTCTGGGAAAACGATGGTTAAAGCTGTAAACACGCGACTTGAAGCGGCTACTAAAGGTCGTTCGTCTCTCAATACTTGGTATTATATCTATCACCCCAATTACTTCCTGGCCGCACTCGTGGCATGCTCTGTGCCGTCACTATTACGACAATTAAAGCTTCAGTATATCGAACCCAATACTGACCAACTCAACGTTGTTTTAAACGCTTCTATCGCCACTTTCACAGTGCAGTGAGTGAATAAGGTACATTCGTCGTGGCCCAGATGTAGGAGTGAGCAGTGGCCATGCTGCGCAGATTAGAGTCCAGGCTTTCAAGTTCCTTGCAGCTTCATCTACGTGGCGTCACCAAGTGGCTTCGCGTTCTCGTACGTTTCCAAAGCACTCGGCGGTTATCTGGAGCCGCGATTGCGGAACGACATCAGCATGCTACAGGCCAAAAAGTTATTTTCAAGTACTTCTACACCCTGGAGGCACTGTGTTCCCGTTTCTACTTTACCAAACTCATCCCTATACTCGACATGCTGGTCCTTTGATTCAGGCACTCTCTGTTTCTGTGGAACTCCTTGTCCGAGCGATAGTTGACCAGCAGAACAGCCACAAACATGTCGAGCTACAACTACGTGATTAGGTGGGTCTATTCTTACACGTACTAGTACATGCACTGTGCTTATCTGACAACGATTGATTGTTAATGGGATGCCCCAGGCAATATTCGATTATTGTGAATACCAATATTCAAATGTATTCAAATGTATTCGAAAAAATCTCGTAATTGACTATATTTATTAATATCGTAAAGGCAACTTGAATATGATATGAATATTCATATTATAATTGAAAAGTATTCAAATGTATTAATACTTTTTTCGACTATGAATCCCTGGTTGTACGGAATCAGCAATGGATATGGCTGCACTAAATGGGCATCTCGAAGTAGTAAAATGGCTGCATCGATATCGCTCTGAAGGCTGCACGTCACAAGCAATGGATGGAGCAACACTGGCTGGACACCTGGACGTCGTGAAATGGCTACATCAGCATCGGCCTGAGGGCTGTTCGACGAATGCGATGGATGGAGCTGCTGAATGTGGAGCTCTGGACCTAGTGAAATGGCTCCAAACGAATCGATCAGAAGGTTGTACAACGCGAGCTATGGACGGAGCTGCCGAAAAGGGTCACTTGAAAGTTGTGCAATGGCTTCATGCCAATCGATTCGAGGGGTGTTCGAAAATAGCGCTATTTGCTGCTGCATTCTCGAATCATTAATTTATCTGCATTTTCAATGTCATGCGGAATGTTCGGAAGAAATCACACACGAATTAGTGGAGAGGAACAACTATGACATGTACAAGTGGATCCTACAGCACTACCCGGATATCCCAGATATTATCCCAGGAGACTGGCCGATGCGTTACAATGAATGAGGAGGGAAACATTAATCTCATTGAAAAACAATCAACGCATTTAATATTTAGTGATAAACTGCTGAAGACTCGGTAGAGAATGCTGAGAGTGTCGACTCCGAGAACGTGGACGCACTGTCGTACGAGTCGTGGTAGCCCGTAGCTTGATCCTGCGCCGCCTCCTCCGTGTTACAGTTGATCGCCTTGCTCATACACTGCGAGCAGAACGTGACCTTGCGCTGAATGAGCTCTCCGTCTTGTCCGATGAAGTGCATTCGCTCTCGCACTTTACACGAGTAGCACACGGTGCCGCTACAGAGTTTGCACGTGCTTCTCCCCAAGCCAGGGATGCTTTTGCTCTTCCCGCACATGACGCAGCCCTTCTTATGCTGCTGTTCCTCGCGCAACTTAAAGCCTGCATGTTGCCGCTGCAACATCCACGCCACCTTCTTCAACTGGCCGCAACGCACGTAATTGGTCGCAACGAGAATGGAATTGGCTGCTGCTGGCATGAAGAGCAGCCGCTTCATCTTCTGCCCGGGATCGATGATACACGAGCCGAAAGTGTCGATAATTGTGCTGTGGATGTGGCGGTAGAACCCCACGGCCGACATGTTGCCACGGATTAAGTACGGAAGCGGCTTCGTCTGCGGGAACTCGATGGAGTGAAGCACGTGGTAGCCGATACGCTCGCCGTTCTCGAGCTGGAGGATGTCGGTAGCCTCAATACACACGAAATCCCGACACTTGTTGGACTTTAACGCGGCGTCCGTCGCCATCCACTTGATCGTCAGGGACCGGAACGGCTCCTTTTCACTTGGTTCCACTACGGGAGCCAAGATCGCTCCGCTTTCGACGTCTCCGACGTACGCAGCCTTGATGCGCATGGCATCCTTCGTGGTGTTGATGATCCCGAACATGAGGTCTTCCAGGTCTCCCACTACTGTGCCCACACTCATCATACCTACCATTTCCTTCTCGTGGTCACTTAGCTGAATCGGGTTCATAGGGATTAACCCTCGACGTGCCTGATCCTTTTGAGAGCGTTCACTGTACACGTGCAGATCGTCCTTGGACTTGACGTGCTCCCATCGACGCTCGTCCACGCGGTGCTGATCCGTGACGAAGAACTGCTCGTACTTCTGGAAGTGGTTTTGTACGCATCCGTTCACGAGCTCGATGAGCTGCTCGCGCTGCTGCTCGGTCACATTGAGCTCCGGGTAGGGATTCCTCGCGAATCCGTCCTTAGGCATCGTGTCACGCGGGGGAATCGCCAAGTGAGACTATCTCAAGGCCAGACTTGAGCCTGACCGGCCGGTCAGGCTGACACTGTCAGGTCAGCGTCGCCCGATCAACCCCCATCCTTTGATCCTTTGATTTGAACGACGGGACGACTGGGACGACAGGCACGCAGTGTAGAATGCTGGCAGGGTCAGAGTAGAGACCGCACAGGGATAGTCGCTAAATATGCAGTGCAAGGCGACAGCAACAAATTATCGACTCGTGGTCACCGCGGTGACTGGAGTCTGGCTGTACGCTTTCGATTGCAAGAACGAACGCGGTTCATGCACCGTCGGCAAGGTCCGACGTTTCTCGCTCTATTGTGGGGGAATTTTTGAAGTCTTCTCTCTGTTCCATCGCCTTTGGGTTTGTGCACTCGTACTTTGGCACTTGCATTGAAGTGGACGTGTAGTGTGCCGGAAAAGTAAGGCTGGAGGGGATTGGAGCTTTGGAACGTACAATGGGAAGGCAAGCACAGCGTTCGCACGTGCGTGAGCTGCAAAGACACAGCTGCAGCAAGAAAGGAACGTTGTGGACGGTCGAAGCGCCTACCGTAGCAATGGGACAGCGATGGTATCCAGCAACTAGGAATTGGTAAAGTAATGTATAATTTAGTTTGTACGGAATAATAAGAACTGTAAATCCTAAACGTCACGTAAATCCAACCACCTGTAAACTAGGAGCCCAAAGTTCCACTATGAGTGATGAGCTGTTGGGGGTTCTGGAGCAGTCACCGCCGCAGTGGGGCTCCCAACTGCCAAAAACGTTGAAAAAGGTGGCTACTGTAGTCTCAAATCGAGACTCTCGATTCAGGTTATGTGGCCCTGTTTCCACATGGCACACAAACTTCAAATGAAAGAAATTAGTCGTTTGCCTTTGTGTCCCGTTGCCCCCGGTCCGCTTTATTGGACTCTCTTGATGTCTTTAAAGCTAACTCCACGTAGATTCTGGATCGCAACAGTGATATTTCCGTAAGCTTGTGCTGGCGCTTCAGACTTCCTAGATAAACGCCAAGCTTACGACAATAGTATTGTCCACAGGCAATATATTTTCATAATCTACAATCTACAAAATGGATGGATAGTCTGCTAATTCCTCACAAGCCCATTTCCAGCACAGTGTACTTTGCTGGCGTCCATGCGTGCTGCTGTCAATGGGGACTTTGGAGATCGCAACATCTTAGGCTGGACCCCAAGAAACCTCCTTACCTCGCTGGCAAACAATCGCTTTCCTCATCATCATTTCACAAAAAACTAGTACGTACAGTGAACAAGAACCGATTAAAATGGTGAGCACCTATCATTCACGTCCATGCTATCTACTCAACGTTTCGCAGCAGTTTTCTTGGTGGAGATCTCCGTACGAAGACTCCGATGTGTCCATGAACGAATACGACGGTGAAGTTGCTTCACACCGGATCGCTTCATCCCTAGCAGCCTCTTGCGCATTCCAATGGGTGGCGTTCTTCATACACCTAGCGCAAACGACAATCTTGTGCTGCATAAGCTGGCCCCCTGGCGCGATTAATGTGATACGATGGCGGATCTTACACGAGTGGCACACGCAGCCACGGCAGACCCTGCACGTGCTTTTCCCAATGCTTCCGATGGCAGAGCTCGTTCTTTTGTCGCAGACCACACACTCTTTCTTCTTGTCGGTCTTTTGCCGCTCAAAGGCGTCGTGGTTCTGCAGCATCCACGACAACTTCTTCATTTGTCCACAATGCACATAGTTCGTAGCCGAGAGAAGAGCACTCGCTGCGACTGAAAGTGCAAGAGATCGGATGATTTCACCCCCCGGATCTACAATTCCCCACGAGAAGTTCTCAATCAAGTAGCCGGGTTTCTTCCGAAAGCAACTGAAAACCGACAGATTACCGCGGATCCTCTTCGGTAATGGCTTCGTCTGGGGGAAATCGATCGAATGCATTAAGTGGTAGCCCACTCGGTCTCCGTTCGGGAGAAATGTAGTGCCGGTGGCCTCGATGTAGACGAAATCTCGACTCTTAACCAGGTTTGTTGACTGTAGCGGTACGTCGATCGCCATCCACTTGATCACGATAGAACGGAACGGATCCTCCTTGCTGGGGCCTACCACGGGACACAATACGGCTGCACTGTCGACGTCGTGGACGTACGAGGCCTTGATGCGCATGTCGTCCAGTGTCGGGTTCACAACGCCGAACATGAGGTCATCCAGTTCCCCCACGAGTGTTCCGACACCAAAAACAACAGGCATTTGCTCTTGTACTTCGTCGAGGGACGTTTCCGACTCGATTCCCCGGCGATTGAGCTCCTTCTGCGTGCGTTCGGCGTATACGTGGAGTTTACCTCTGGACTTGACGTGCTCCCAACGGCAATTGTCCACTTTGCGCTTGTCGATACGGACGTGGTCCACGTATTTGTTGATGTAGTTTTCGACGTGCAAATCCACAATACGGAGCAGTTCTTGTCGCTCCAACTCGTTCACTTTCACCTTTGGGAACGGACTGGGTATGAAATGGTCCTTGGGCATTTTACGTTTGCTTTTCGGTCTGATTGTCGTGGATGAAGTAAATTTCCAACTGAGACCTGGGGCTGTACATGTTTTCTGGTGAGTCATGGGAAGGTTTGGTGTGCCAACATCGACGGCTTCGAGATACCTAAGTACGCGGCCTTGACCGCAAACCAACAGATGTGACGCGACACACGGTTTGCATAATAATTACAAGAGATCTTATGCGTTAGCAAGCACCTTCAACGTCCACGCTCCTCAAGTGGTCGGAACGCGAAGCCTTCTTTCATCCTAAAACTACCCCTTACTAGTACATGTATTCGTCTGTGCTTTATCCCGGTGGTTGTATGTTACGGTATCGCCAAGACGGCCACAAATATCTTCCATGGCGGATTTCTCTTAGTCACTAGCAGAAGAGGACGAGCTACGTACGTAGAGACTTGATGTGCCCCGCCATTACGATCACCAGGTCGCCTCAACACTTTTTTCCTAACTGTACTCTTCGGTGCTTAATTGGACATCAAGCATTTCTTCGTGGGCCTGTCGGAACATTTAGAGCCCATGCAGCAGCCAAAATGCTGGCGTGACACAAGAAGTAACGATACTGCCAGCCAGACAACTCGATCAAAGTAATGAAAGATAAGGAGGAGCCACCCAGTCGTTCTGTACCTACATATGCACGTCACTGCGAATCAAGTAGTGCAACACCAGTCAAGCTTAGACACTTGAGGTCTACAGTGGCGACAAAGCAAGTTGACTTAGAGCACTTTGACCTAATGTTTAGTCTTTGAGACTCCAGAACGGAACGTGTATTCCTGTGTACACAAACCTATGCAGCTACTGCATTTATAACATCACTACTACGTCCAACACTTACCACCTCCGACCTCTACTGATCGAGTATCGAGGCTGACGATTCCAAAAACGACATCTCGCACGAAACAGTGCAAGCCTCGTAGCTGGTGGAGCTTTCGTCGCTCTTACACGCTTGGAACTCCGCAATCTGATCCCTGGCAGCTTCCTGAGCATTCCACTGCGTCGATTCGCCCATGCACTTGGCACAGACAACGACCTTCCGTTGGATCAATCGCCCACCAACCACAATAAAGCTGATGCACTGGCGGATCTTACACGAGTAGCACACGCAACCGTAGCAGATCTTGCACGTGCTTTTGCCAATGCTTCCGAAGACACGGGTGGTTTTCCTGGAGCACACGACACACTGTCGTCTCGTTCTACCGTTTTCCCGATCGATATCGTACGCCGAGTGGTGACGCTGTAGCAACCACGCCAGCTTCTTCATCTGCCCACAGTAGACGTAATTCGTAGCTGACAGCATCGCCCCCGCAGCCACAGAGAGCAGGAGCGAACGCATCATATCGACGCCAGGGTCGACGGTAGCACACGCGAAATTGTCGACAATATTCCGGTCTAATTGGGTAAAACATCCGAAGAGCGACAAATTGGCTCGGATTTTGTGGGGCAGCGGCGTGGTCTGTGGGAAGTCGATCGAGTGCAGCAAGTGATAGCCCGCTCGGTCGCCACTGGGGAGAAATACGGTGCCAGTGGCCTCGATATACACGAAGTCTCGGCTCTTCACCAGGTGTGTGGAATGCAGAGGGACGTTGACTGTCATCCATTTGATCACAATAGAACGGAACGGGTCCTCCTTACTGGGACCCAGAACAGAACAGAGCACTGCCGCACTGTCGAGGTCGCCCACATACGAAGCCTTGATGCGCATGTCCTCCAGCGTCGGGTTCACGACCCCATACATGAGGTCGTCCAGTTCCCCTACAAACGTCCCCACACTGAGGATCAAGGGCAGATCTTTGGCTTTTGAGCCAGTCTTCAATCTTTGGGTGGCGCTCAGGGAGTTTTCAGGCTCAAAGCCTCGGCGCTTCAGCTCCTTGCGCGTGCGTTCGGCATATACGTGTAGGTTGTCTTTAGATTTCACATGCTCCCATCGTCGCTTGTCCACTTGGCGTTTGGATTGGACAAAGTCTTCGTACTTTCTGGTGTAGTCTTCCACGTATACATCCACGAGCTCAATGAGCTCCTGACGTTCCAGTTCCGATACGTGGACGGCGGGGAATGGACTGACCCCGAAGCGCTCTTTCGTCATTGGTAGGTTGGCGGGTACTAGTACTCTCTACTGTAGAGTGAATTCACAACTGAAAAGAAGTATGAACAACGCCTGGATTGATGATTAGAAACGGTCATTTGCGGACGGCCAAGATGTTGAATACGGTCACCACATGGAGCTTTGCAACACCCGAACCACTCGCATGGTAAACGCACTTTAAGTTGGTTCTTTTTGCTGGGTCTTATCTTTTCGAGAACCGCTCCATACTGGCCGATACAATGCATCAACATTCTGCCCACTATGCTGCGATACAATGTCTTTTGTGACGACCTTATCTTGATTATGGCGACATACGACTCCAGTTGTGCGGCTCCGAGGCGCTAAATCTCTATAGAGGAGGCGAAACTGCAGACATGGTGTAAATTAGAGAGTAGCCTTTGTCCATAATGCAAGCCACGAAGGTTGGTCGCCGACCGTGAGTCAACGTCAAGCAAGATCCAGAAAGGGTACGTTGGTTGCAAAAGCTCAAAAACGAAGACGTAACTTCAATACTTCTACAATTACAGCAACAGGTGGATGCACTCTTCGTATTTCGCGAATTGGACCAGTAGTGAACGCAGTGCAAATAGATGTCCTGCGTGGATAAACACGCGCAGTGATGACGGTCAAGCAATGTCCTATTGTTTTCCCGTAGAGACTGCGTTTCGAGCGATGCTTGGCATCATTTGCCTTTGAAAAACAAAAACAATGACGGTGTGGAACCGTTCGTTTTGGAAACCGGTGCTAGTTCGATGAATGCCCTTACCCCCCCCAGCGAAATATCTTTGTAAGTAGCTAAACAAACAGCGATCTAAGGGATCTTACTTTGCAAAAGATTTCCTCACAAACTTTGTTCAGAAGATAAATTTGTTACAGCACTCGATACCTAGAATGCGTGACGACGCGAATTCTGCTCTCTAGTGGATAAAATCATGCCAGTCGGGGAGCTGCCACTTGTTGAAGCGATCGAGGTCCTCCTTGTCGAACATCCCATTGATCGCTACACTCAGTAACTTCGCCACCTCTTCGTGCCCCTTAGCTGAGAAGTGCAGTCCATCGATGAAGTAGGTTTGACGCACGTTCACATCCGGAAATGTCGTGTTGAAGTACGTGTGCAAGTCCAAAACGTGCACGTTCTCGGCCTGTGCAAGCTCAACGCACACTTTTGCGTATTTCCCAGCCGAGGCGTTGGAGCGATCTCCGTGATGGAGCGAGTCGATGATGCAGGGCGGCGTGATCAGCAGCACCTGGCCGTGCGGAGCCAGCAATGGCTGGATCATATGGAGCATCGTCTGCAGATTCGCACGATACTTTTCCAACGGAACATGAACGACCAGATCGGGGCCACCTATGATCGCGTCGTTTGCTCCCAGGAACAGTGTGACGAACGACACTGAGTACTGAAATTGCAGCTCTTTGGAGAAGATTGGCATCCCGTACTGCAGCACCCACTTGGTGTTGTACCCCGAGAGGCCGCGGTTGATCATGTCCACAGACCGCACGTAGTGGTTCTGCAGCAGCGTGATGAAGCCGGACCTGCCTGGGTCGCTGGCCTGCTCTGTGATGGAGTCGCCGATGAAGTAGAAGACCGGGCGGCGGTCGGTGGAAGCAGTGAGACCCATGGCGTGCGATCTTTAGTGAGGACCAGATTAGGAAAAAAAATACTTCAAGTGTTGTACAATATTCGCAATATTTCATTTCTTGTTTTCGAACAATATATTTTTATTACAATATATTTAGTTTAGGGTTTCCAAACAATTTAGTTTTGTCAACCAATAATTAATTTGTCGAATCATTCCATTTTGCTCAATATATTGGGGTTATCTATTGTTGCGTTTTGAGTGCACGTTATAGTACAGGACTGGGTTGCGCCTCCATGATATTACGGACACTATTACTTATACCAATGTCGTCAGCCTAAATTTTAACCCCCACGATATTAAAAGGGTTAATACCTGTTGTTGATCACGTTCGTTGGTGGTTTAGTAGTTTGGCTCGGCTACATCCTGAGGTCGTAATACACCGAACAGTACACTTTCGAAAAGCACGACCTATGGTGTGTACAAGTAATACTATCCCTACTGTAGAGCCTTGTCATTACCGCCGTGAACAAGAGGATAATTTCACGTGACTGCTCCAGTGGAAGAGCTAGTATAAAGACAATTCTGCTCCAAAATATCTATTGTCCCAATAATTAAGTTGTTTTGGATGTTATCTCCAAGAATTGTTGCGAATTCACTTGCGTAAGTTGAAATATTGTCGTTTAGATAGCTGTGCATTCGTTCACCAGCTGCATGCCCTTGTAGCTTCAGGGGTTTTGAAGGCTACTGTCGGCTGAACTCGGTTTTGAAACACAGACATATCTGAGACGTTGAACGGATATTTTTTTTACATCTTTGAAGGTAATTTCGCAGGCAATGCGCTAGATTACTGTAAACCAGTAGCAAGTTGGGCTGGAGGTTTTTCCAGATGTCAGATTTATTCTCGGTAGTACTTTGAATTGGAAACTGCGATCGTTCTCCTTTCATCACCCTCGAAAATATCTAGAAACGTGGCTGTAGTCTTGAATGGAGTCAGAGTCATGCAGTGTTGCCCCGTTATTCAGTTTTGCTTGCATACGATAACACTTTTGCTGTTCAGCCTACCATTGCTCAGACATAAGTCGAGATCACGAGTGAAAAAAAAACTTCTACTTCGAAGTATTTAACTCCAAATGAGGTTCAGGTGGGCCTGGGCTTTTCCCCATTTCACTTGATAATCCGCATAATACTTGTAGAATGGGTGGTTCCTCACTCGGGCTTCAGTTAAATGTCCGCGTAGTCCCAATTTCTTGAAAACCTTCGTGGGGGGTGTCCGCTTCCAGTACCAGTGCTTCATCCGTGCTCGAATGATAAGATCCGTCACGCCAGGAATCACAAGCGGGTACTTCTTGTCGACAATAGCCTCGAGTTTTGCCGGTAGCGCCTCCACAACTGAGTTCGCTACGTTCTTGTTCTTGGCCAAGCTCGCGACTGCCTCAACGGGAGCGGACACTCTTTCTTCGTCGTTATTGGCCACTCGTAGGAAACGTCTACCAGTGTCGATTTCCTGGCTCTCCGTCAGTAAAGACTGGTATGGTGTGTTCACTGAGGCAGCCACGAGGGTCATCGTGATGGCTATCACCACACAGAGTCGCCACGCCATTGAGCAGGACACTTGCGGGGGGCCGAGTAAAATACGGGGTGGCGGTAAGACGTCACTTCGCGTAGCTCGGTACAGCAAATCGTGCATATCGCTTCGTTGTTTCCGTATGTTTCTGGATTATGAGCCAATCAAACATCTTACATGACATGTACACATTGTGATGTATAACACCGTGGCTTACTGTACAACGATCAATCGTTATCCGCAGGAAACTTTTCATTGAGTTCCTATGCCTTACATGCCTTACATCTACTCGCACCGGTACATGCACTGTAGTGAGTCACTACGCGTACTAGTGACGCACTGTGCGCCGTGTATCATTGCTAAAAAAAACAGTGCCCCATTTTAATCCCATACACATGTAAAGTTTGTTTTGGAAAATATTAGGGCCTAATTAACGCAAATGTTCTGATACATACTGAGCATTGGTGGGGGAGTCAAGGCAACCCGTCAGAGACCTAGAACTTATCAATAGTGCATGTACCACTAACAATCTCTTCGTGTACGACAAGGGATCAAAAATGAATTCGTGCTTTACTCAGAGACCAGAGAGAGAAGGGTACCTTACATGCACATGTAGTTCATAGCTTCCTGGAATTGCTTGATTCTCTTAGCCAGCGCCGCCCGTGCTATACTCAGCCCCATCCGACAGCAACGTTCTCAACATTGTTGACGATCATTCGTTATCCTCAGGGCATCCTCACCGGTAGTGAGTAAAACTAAAACTATGATAGCTGCAAATCAGGGAATACGAGGCGACGACTTCGTTAAAGCCAGTACGTGTCTCCACCGGTATTGCACGAAGCACGTGAGTAAAACTAAATCTGAAGCATCGTGGACATGGAATCTGACAGCAGCGCTCTGGGCTTCTTCGGCCAGTACGACGGCGACGGCGAGGACGAGTTGGTCGCCGTGTTAGCCGCCTACGTTGCACACAACCACGATTTCGCCATGCACTGGCCTCTCTAGCAGTTGCTCCTCTTCTTCGCTAGCCGTTTGAGCATCGGGGTCAGCGTTGGTGGAGTATACGCTACCGTCCGTGTTGACCTCTTCACTGGAGCTGACAAGGCTGTCGAATGGTGCAGACGGAGCTGGCGGTGTTGCTGAAGGAGCGAAGCTGCGCTGGGCAAGGTCCCGAGACGTTAGCGACGTTGATGGCGGTGTTGCTGAAGGTGCGAAGCTGCGCTGGGCGAGGTCGAGGGGCGTCAGTGGCGTTGAGGGCGTCCACTCGGCCGGCGACGATGTCTCCATGGATGGTCTTGACGGGAGGGGAGATTTGCTCACACGTTTACTCAAGACCTCCTCTGTGAGCAAATTTACTCACGGAAGGGGGTTTGAGTAAAAATTTGTTCAAATATTTGCTTTTACACACACATTTACGCACACCGGTGGAGTGCCGAAAATCTACTTTTGAGTAAACTTAAAACTAAAGCTTGCAAAAAAGGACGAGAATTGATTTGCAGCTATCATAGTTTTAGTTTTACTCACTACCGGTGGGAATGCCCTGAGGAAACTGTCCACAGGGCTCGTAAATTATTGTACTCGTCATAATAGTTGACCCAAAAATTCTAACACTTGCCACATATTGGTACCTCCTGAGTGCTATACTTGTCGGAAAAGGGTAAATGGACCAGCATTAGAATGCTACGCAAAGGGTCTTTCTAACAGTATCAAATAGCATCACATTGGAGCACTTTAACTTCAGTCGGAGGGCGACTTCCTCCGCGATAGATATAGGCCCCATGAGAGGAGACCAGAAGGTACTTCGTCGCGGAGAGGAATAGTATATCTGGATCAGGGAAGCTTGGGGGAGGGCGCGCGAAACTAGAAGTGCCGCCCCCACAGTTCAGACGGATGGAAGCTTCGAGAAGCTTCCACGTCTGTTTTCTATATTCTTTTGTATCTGCATACTAATTCTAAGTAATTCTAAATCCACCTCCTATTGGTTACCTTTTTATCCAATCCGGATACACTCACCCTCCCTCTGGCGTTTGGCGTCCATTCTTGAAAAAGACTTGAGCCAGCGCGTCGCCTGGCAGTTCGATCAAAATTTGCTCGAACCTGTGCATCTTCGCCTCGGCCTGGCTGCACGGGATTCGAGTAGGCTCTGGGAAGGACAGCCTCCATGGCGTCGCGCGCGCGCTCCGTGTCCACTGCTGCGGCATCGTCCACGCGGACGGCGTCCGAAGACCAGACTTCGCTTTTGGTCAGCCTTCGGGCTACCGCCGGGCTCCGAGCCACCAAGTCTCGGTTGGCTCGAGCCGCGGCGGTTACACCGCTATCGCCTGCTGCTGTGGCTCCAGTGCGTACGTCGCCCGTCCTGTCAACTGCTGTGTCGTCAGTCACGTCGCCTGCTGTGTCTATCGGCTCGCCTGCTGCGTCTGTCGGCTCGCCTGCTGCTGCGCCACCGCTACCACGTGATGATGCTCCGGTGTCTCCTGCTGGTGGTGAAGTTGCGAACCGTTTTGAGAGAGCTCCGTGTCGATGCGTTGAATGACCTCTCTGACGACAATGGCAGCGATGTGGCTTCGGTGTCTGATGCCCCCGAATCTGCACCGCGCCCGCCTTCGCACACCGAGTCGGCCTCCGGCTTGTTTGATGACGATAGCGAGGATGAGAGCACTCCTGCAGGAGAACGTAAGCGGTTGCTACGTAGCGTCGATACCGACGACTGGCATCCGTATGCTCTTCCACCAGTACCTAAGAAGCACCCTGCAAATGGTCGTGAAAATCACTACGATCCCGCGGCGCCTTGGGACTATTCGGTGACGGTTCCGATCGAGCAGCTCCATGACATTCGCGGCGAGTCTCCGCATCGGTGTTTCTTGGTTGAGTGGATAATCAAGCCACTTCAACTTAGCTGGGTCTGGGAAGAACAGCTTCAGGACAAATTCGCTCGATGCTTGGAACAGCTGGAAGAGTGGCGAGATAGCTTGCGCCCCAAGTCCTTCACCAAGTACTTCAAGGTACACTACGCGAAGCGTGCGGAATATTCACGAGATGGCGGGTGCTTCATGGATGCGGTCCGTGCTGCCTACTTCTACCTTGGTGACCCTGAGTTGGCTACAAAGGTGACTGACCTCTGGAAACCCTTCGCGGCTAAGCATCCCAGTACGAGAGATGATGTTACACGCGCTAAAGCAACTGAATTCTTCCGGGTTCTCCAGAGCAATGACTGTCCCTTCGATTACGACGTCTTGTTCCCGAACCGTCTTGTTGGTTCGTTCGCCGATGTGAAGACGTTCCATAAGTTCGCACCGGGTTTGTCTGAGGGTGTATATCTCACCAGTCTTAAAGATGGAATCAAAGGCCACTGCGTCGTTTTTCTTCCGAAAGGTCCGGACGCTGACGTGATGATCCTTGATGGTGTTAACCCTCCAGTGACTGCAGAACCTCTCCGCAACTTGTTATATCTCGACAAAATCATGTGGATGAGCTTGATGAAGCTGAATCCGGGATACCGTTGCCGTCATGGAAAACGCAAGACCAAATCGAAGCGCAATAAAGATCGGAAGTTGAAGGAACAAAAGTTGTAGGGGATGTAAAACGGGAGTACATGTAGGCCTTCGAGACCCCCTTCGATCGTTTTGCTCTTCAACGTCTCCGCCTTCTCTTCCGCCTGGATGCTTCAAATTCAGTAATCAAATTTGGGACTTGAGAAAGATTTTCAATCGGTTCCCAGGTAGGCTTCTCCTCACCCACCCACTCAGCAAGGAATTGCGTCCTTCGTTTGTGCGTGCGCTTTTCAAGGAGTCGCTGCACAAGTTGCCCTACTGTACCGTCGGCATGGACGACATCGTGGGGCCGCGACAACCGCGTGGAGTCCAGGATGGAGTTTGTTCCCAACTTGGATGTTCAGCTCGTACGCGTGGTTATGAATCTTCTTCACGACTGAGTACGGACCCATCCACTTCGGACCAAGTTTGGACGAGTTGGAAAGCCCCGTGTGCTTTGGATCCAAGTGCTTCGTGCTCAAGTATACTATATCACCAACTTCGAATGTCTGTTCGCTCCGGGTAGACGTCTCTCATTCGCTCTTGAGCTTCAGCTAAGACTTCGCGACATCTGAGAAGTATGGCAGCCTGATTCTCGTGGAACTCCGCTCCTCTTCGACTCTTGGGCACCTTTGCAACCTGTTCCGCGGCAAGCTGCAACGGCTTCAGAGGCACATACCCCAAGTCGGCTTCAAATGGAGCTAACTTGATGCTGGAGTTCACGGTAGAGTTCACGGCAAACTCAGCATTCGCCAAGTGTACATCCCAGTCATCCTGTAGCGGTCCCACGAAGCAGCGAAGGTACTCCTCCAGCGTGCGGTTCATCCGTTCGGTTTGCCCGTCGCCCTGAGCTCGATGTGCTACGGTCATGCTCAGTGTCGTTCCGATGGACTTGAAGACATGTTGCCAGAATGCAGCGACGAACTTCCGGTCGCGATCCGACACGATATTTGTGGGCATCCCATGGAGTTTCCAGATGTGGTCGATGAACAGACGAGCAACGCCTTCGGCGGTCACCGTCTTTGTTGTAGGCACGAAGTGGCAACGCTTCGTAAGTCGGTCGAGACCACCCAGATGGAATCCACATCGTTCTTCGTTCTTGGCAAGTCTGTGATAAAGTCCATGGAGATTGATCGCCAGCGTTCATCAGGAATCTTCAGAGGCTCTAGCAAGCCAGGTGGCTTGGTAAGTCGTGGTTTGTTCCGCCGACAAGGTTCACAGTCAGCGACAAACTTCTGAATCGACTTGGACCAGTACCAGCGCTTCGCGAGAGTCAAGTACGTTCGTTCCGCACCTGGATGACCACCGTAGTTGGTGTCATGCCACTCGCTGATGACTGTCTGCCGTAACTTCACATCGTTGGGCACGACAATCCGTGGCACGTCGTCGGATAGCGATTGGTACCACAGCAAGTCATTGGCTTCCGAATAGCAACGATACAACTTCTTTTGACAGTTCTTCGGTGTAGTCGTCGACTGCGTGTTGCGCTGCTTGACCGCTGCGAAGATCGCTTTGGCCTCTCTGTCTTTCGTGTACGCCTTCTTGATCTTGGTCACCAATTCCGTGTCCGTGGTCACATCGCTGACAGCTAAGCTGAACGAGGTGTCATCGAAGCTTGTCACGCTCAAGTCGTGGAAGAACTTGGTCTCTGGCTGCAAGTCAGGCCTTCGGCTAAGGGCATCTGCGATACCATTCTTCGCTCCCGGGAGATACGAGAACGTGGGCTGGTACCCCGCGAGGATGTCGTACCACCGTGCCAACCGCCGATTAGCCATCTTCTGAGTAAACAAGCCTTCAAGACTCTTTTGAACCGTCTCTACTATCGGTGGCTTGTCCAAGCAGTAGACCCGGAAAGCTGCTAGTGCGTGGACAATTGACAAGAGTTCCTGCTGTTGCGTCGGGTAGTTAAACTCCTCTGACTTCATTTTCCTGCTGGTGTAAGCAATTGGCTGCTCCACACCGTCGATGACTTGGAAAAGAACTCCTCCGACAGCAAACTTGCTAGCGTCAGTGCGAAGATGTATGGGCAAGGTAACGTCCGGCAGGCGCAGTACGGGTGGGTTGCAGAGCCGACACTTCAGTTCCTTGAAATTTATCAACTGCTCTTCTCTGAAGTGAATCTTCGCATTGCGCTTGGTTTTCTTCTTTAGAAGGTTAAACATGCTCGCGATTAACGCAGCGATATCTGGACAGAAGCGATGTACATATCCCGTCAAGCCGAGGAAGCTGTGAAGCTCCTCTTGGGTCCGTGGAACAGGCCAGTCCTTGATGTTCTGTACCTTGTCACGATCCATGCGCACACCTTCCCTTCCAACGAAGTCTCCAAGACAAGGAATTTCCTCAGCACAGAAGACACACTTGGAGAGCTTGACGTACAGTTTGTTATCGCGCAAGATGTCCAACGTCTTGCGGAGCGCTTCCAAGTGAACTTCGATCTTCGATGACTTCGTGAAGATATAAATGTCGTCGTAGAACGACTTGGTGTTCTCCAATCCACGAAACAGTTTCGATGTCAATCGGTGCATGGTTGCTGGCGCATTGCAAACTCCCATGGGAAGGACAAGATATTCCCAAGTCCGTTTGGCGCCTGGAAAGCCTAGAACTTGATGTCTTCTTCGCGCATGCGAACTTGGTAGTAAGCTGACATCAGGTCCATCGTCGAAAACCAGTATGCTCCCGCCATCGCGTCCAGGATGGCTTCTTTCCTCGTCATCGGTATACTCTGTCGTATCGTGTTGGAGTTCAAGTATCGATAATCGTGGACAGTCCGCCATCCGACAGGCTTCCGGACGCAGAAGGTTAGCGCAGCATGTGGGCTGATACTTGGTCGAATGAGCTTCTTCTTCACCATGTCTTCAATCCAGAGCACGATCTCACGTTGTTGCTCAGGCGACTGCCGCCACTGTTGCCGATACATCGCAAGATTGGGATCTTTCACGTCGATCCGGTGCTCGATTTCACGCTTCTCCGGAAGACCTTCAGGGAGTTCAGCTCGGAACACCGTGTGCTTGTACTTCTTCAGCAGGTCAAAGGCAGGGTTCGCTCGAAAACTTTCCCAGTCCGTCTCCAGATAGCGTTGAGCTTTTGCAGTTCCGATATTGTCGGATTGGTCGCGTCGCTCCAGAGATCGCGCGACGTTCTTGATCATATCATTTGTCAGAACCAATATGAAGTCCTGCTCTTCGATGGATTTGGTCTTGATTCTCAGGAACTTTTGCAGTTTCTTCCGCGTGATGAACTTGGTCTGCACACCAGCTTCATCGGTAACTCCCATCGTGAACATCTTTTCCACGACGGACTCTCTTCCCCTGGCATCGCTGCTCTCAGCAGTAGTGCCGTTGCGTCCTGACGACTTCTTCTCGCCTTCGACTGCTGAACCCTTGGCAGCGGACGCGTCTTCGAGTTTCTCGCAAGCAACACTTGGGGTCTCTTTCTGCTCTGAGTCGCGAACGGGTTTGACCGGGGACTTCACATCCGTTTCCAGCGCGGCGCCTCGACAGGAATCGGGTTTTTCGCCGAAAGGCCTTTCGCCTCGACAGATCTCCGAAGCCCGGAGGCAATCACCGGTCCGCCTTTCTCGATCGGTCCGCAGGTCTCGCCTGTTCGTTCCCAGCGCAAAGTCTTCACTCGTGTTCCCTCGATTCGTCGACCTCTCCAGTCGATCTGCGGCTGCACGTCCTCGAAGAATGGTATTCCGAGGATGCAGTCAAATTCGTCAGGTATCGCGTAGACGACGGCGACACAGTCGTACGCCTCGCCCAGTCCTGACACTGTGATACTGAGAGGTAGCACCTCCGGTTGGGCCTCCACGATCTGGTTGTCTTCTAGCTTGACTCGAATGTTCTTGTCGGTGAACTTCGTTGTCTTAAGCTGATGTTCCTCTACCCACCGCTTCGAAACATAGATTGTGGTTGCACCACAGTCTAGAAGCATCTTCGATGTCTTCTTCATTTTGCCAGCCACGCCGATCTCGCCACCAACGACGAACAGTGGACGTGACTTGTAGACTAGAGGGTTTTCACACAGAACATTAAGGCTGATATTATCAAACTTAAGTGTTCCGGTTACTTTCTCCTCCACGACAGGACCCTCCTTCACTGACGTGGTTACTCGTTTCCCTGCTTAGCTTGCTCCTTCTTCCACGCGAAGCAGTTGGCCTTGATGTGACCAGGCTTGTTGCAGAAGTGACAGGTACGAGTCTCATTGCTCTTAGGTTTTGAGCTCGGTTTGAAACGCCCCTTCCCTCGGAAAGGTTTCCCCTCGGACGTCTTCTTGTTGTCCTTCTCTTGTTCGTTTGAAGATTTCGGCTTCTCGTGACGAACCTTACGTTCACGAGCATCATCCACGAAGTGGGTCACCTCGTACTTGACAGCTAGGTCCATGGCATCACTCAGCGTCTCGGTTCTCGAGCTTCACGTAGCTCCGAGTACGGGACTTGAGACCGTTAGCATAGCACAGGACTTGGTCGAGTACGCTCATGCCTTCGACTCGGAAGATGAGGGCTGAGTACTCGCCGTTGTAGGTCTCGATATCCGCCGTTTGCTTCAGCTACTGAAGCCTCTCGCGCAGCACTGACTGGTAGTTGGACGCCTCGAAGTGTTGGAGCACATGCTCACGGAAAATCCCCCACGTGTGCTCCTCCACTCGCGTCGTCGAAGACCAGTGCAGGAACCAACCAGAGGCGGGTTTCTCCAGCGCCGATCCCAGGAAGTTGCGTGTTTGCGTTGTCGATCAAAATCCCGTTGATGCGGCAGGCGTTCTCGATCTGGAACGGCTATTCGCGCACGTCGTCCCCCCTCTTGCCGGTGAACTTGGGCAGATTGCTCGGCACTCGTGTGTGTGCTGCCATGGCTTGATTCAGCCGTTCGATCTCGTAGTTGGGGGTTAGTTGGCATGGGCTCCTTGTAGTCAGGTTGCTGGGACCAACAAGTGCTACAAGTATATCTGGATCAGGGAAGCTTGGGGGAGGGCGCGCGAAACTAGAAGTGCCGCCCCCACAGTTCAGACGGATGGAAGCTTCGAGAAGCTTCCACAGCCGTCCTACGTCTGTTTTCTATATTCTTTTGTATCTGCATACTAATTCTAAGTAATTCTAAATCCACCTCCTATTGGTTACCTTTTAATCCAATCCGGATACAAATAGAGGCCGCGGAGACGCCAACCAACCACGCAATAGTTTAACCTAGTGTCTTGGTATTATGAAAACCATCATTTCAGGAGTGGGGGCGGCATCCAGCGGAGCTGAGAGCTCCTCGAACGAGCAGGTATGGGCAATTACAGCAGCTTAACGATACATATCAATTTTTTATTCGATCATGATTTTAGGATTTGATTGTTGCTAAACTGGTACAGAGTCTGTACTACGGACCTTCTCTAGAATTGCATATGTGCTAGAAAATATCGATTTGATGGGTTCAGCAGGATTTGTCGTGCTTCGTTGTCGATCGTTGATCCATCGGTCAGTCAACCCTAGATCCTACCACATGTATGATTGTATGAACGGCTCTAAACTAATGACACGATCATATTTGACGACTATCGAGACTAACCCTAATTGAACCCTTTCCCCAACGTTTTGGCGAGTGAATTGGCTCACTTTGAGCGGTTATATCTCAATAACGGCTGCGAATGAGTAAAAACAGACGGCAGAATCGGATTCTACGCCGTTTCGTTTGCCCTATATAGGTGTAATCGCATGTGGTTTTTCGACATTATAACAACGAAATTCGAGGTTCAAATCCTGGACCAACTATTATGACGAGTACAATACGAGTCGTAATTTACGACTCGTAATACGTATGTACCGTACATGTACTTCGAAGTACATGCAGTACATTACAGAGTCGCACATGTACATGTATTCCCTTACATGTACAATCACTCCTTCCTGTAGGGCCTCTTGGTGGTCCAGTGGGCTAAGACCCACGATGTTCGCCAACTTGGCTTGGCTGGGGTTCGAGGCCCTCCGGGGGCTGCTCACAAAAAACATCCAAAAAGAAGTAAGAATCATTTCACAATTCAATTCACTTTCAAATCCAATATCACATTCAAAATCAATTCAAACAATTTAGAATAGTTCACCCAGCCAATAGAATAGCCAGGAAAAACAGTCATCTGAACTATCCTATTACTGCTTCTTGTACCTGGGCATGTGTGCTACGCGTGTATCATTGCTAAAAAAAACTAGTTGTAAAAGTACTTCTAGTAATAACTAATATTTAAAAACATATTAGAGATTATGAGATCTTACAGTTAACGTAAATGATCTGCACAAAGGGTTAACCTTTCCACTTCGACTTCCTCTATACCGGTACCCAGATTCTGCTACCGGTATCAAATCAAAATGTACCGGTACTGTAGAGTCTTAGTCAGCATGACGCACCAAGTTGAAAGTTGAACCTAGAACAAGTGTCCGGGACGGTTGCGATTCAATTGAAACATTGCAACATTGTTTTCTCACTTGTCCAAAGCTAACGCAAATGTGGCAAATACTGTGGAGTCAATGGCGAGTGGCATTTCGAAGCACCTTGGAGTGGAAGCTTCTGCTGTTCGCGTCCAACAGGGATGTTGCTAGAGGATTGAGAGACGATGAGGAGAACCTGTTGCTACTGTAGAAAAAACACACTGCGATAGTGTTTCACGCAACGTGGCTGCTGCGCAGTGACATTTACTTAGGCGAAACACAAGCGGTTACGCCAAATATCGCAAACTTGCAGGTTTCATTTCGAAGTCACTGCCAGTTCTTGTTTCGACACTCATCTGATTGGAACATTGACGGCGAAGCGCTTAATCGAGCACTTCCGCGCTTGGGATTCGAGTCAGAGCGGACCGAACTTCTTCCTAACCTCCCACGACAACGAATATGGATGAATATACGTGTTTTACCGACACATAGATATAATAGGTTGTGGTCAAGTCATTTAAATGTGCACACGAGCCAATCAGCGTTTGCCATTGTCCTAATTTCAGCCAATAGATTGTATTTTGATTGGAGTTTGCATTCTGACAAATTCCGACAAATATTTGTCGGAATGCATGCAAAATATAGATATTTCAATACAAAATTCAAGTTTAAAACCAACACATCAAATATTGTCATTGTTCCGACAGTTTGGCACAATCCTTGTCTAGGCTGAGAACAATTTGCAGTGGTGGGCACTAGCTGACAGCCACTCGTCTACAAGTGACAAAAGCAGAAGAGACGCCGTCAAAAAATGAGTCTCTCCTCCTTTGTCCCTGCCAACACGCAGAAAGCGCGCGCTACCGCAATCGGTGCGTTTAAGCCGATGCTACTAGCTGAGAATGTAAGCATGGATGTCGTCCAAGCTTCCATTCTCAACGACAACACCGGGAAATGCGTTGCGGTACTGATGGACCGGTTTGGCTATCACTTAGCTACACACGAAGGTAAGAAAGGTAAGCTCTCTCGTAACTCTGCTATCTCGTACTTTAGAAACGTGAAGCTCTGGCTATTTAAACAGCATCCACATATTAGACAGCCAAGTGAAGCTGACCTCTTGAAGAAAGGCAAAACTTTAGAAAAACACTGCATGAAACGTGATAAAGGAGGTTTTATTAACAAGGCTCCACCATGCACGAAGGTCGACCTACGCTCGCTAACGCGCCACCTCTACTCAACGGCGGCTGTGGCTTCGGACTACGAAGATGCTGCACTTGCTTGCCTCATGTGGCATTGCTTCGGACGTTCCTTGGACCTCACCTACATGAGCAAGCAGCACGTAACCATGTCAGCTGATGACGACTTCTACATCCGAATAATTCGAGTGAAGACGTCTGAAGAGCAAGACCTGACGCTCGTACCTGACCGCGACGATTTCCTCACCTGCCCCATCTTCACGCTAGCAGTGGCCTTTATTATGCAGGAGGCACCATGCGCGTCGTTGCTGAGCCAGCTACCAGTGCTGTCGTCACCTGCCGCTGTAGAGCTTGATGCCGGCGCCCCGCTCAGCGACCTGCTCCAATCTTCCCTCGTGCTGACACGCCCTGCCGAAGTTCCTGTACGCACCGCCACCTCCTCCCAAGCTGCGCCCGCACGACCAAGCCAACCCCGCGGTGAAGACGCCGTACAAGCGTACGTGAACCGCTTGTTGAAGCGCGTGGCTGTTGCAGCGGGCACCGCCAGTAACTTGACGTCCCACTCGTTCCGCAGAGGTGGCGCACAGCACGCCAACGGAGACGAGCACCTGGCAGCGCAGTGGATCTTCGACCGCGAATCTTGGGATATGTCGAAGACAAACAAAGGCTGCTCCTACGTCTTCAACACTCCACGCGAGGACCGGAAAGTTGCCAGGGTCTTGAGCGGTTGGAAGGCAGACCAAGTTCCCAAGGTTGTTGATGTCACCGCCCTTGACCACGGTGCCCAAGAACGTCTCGAGCGCTTGGCAGCCTTGCCGTTCTCTTCCTGCACAGGTCTGAAGGATGACGCACTAAACGTTAGTCGCAGGGTCATCGGGGTGTTGACGGCTTACCTGATGAAGAATCTCCCGCTCATGAAGGCACTGGCTCCAGGCAGCTTGTTCGCAGCTCGAGTGAAAGAGTGCTTGGCTGCTGCCGGTATCCCTCTCACGGACGTCCTCGCATGGTCAGTTGCACTGAACACCATCTCCAACCCTGTGGATAACGCAGAAGAAACAAGCAAAGAAGAGAGCACGACCAAATGCTGTGGCGCTGGCTGTCAACATGCTGCTGTCATTCAAGAGCTTATTGAGAGCAACCGGCAGATGGCTGCCCGGCTACTCCTGGTCGAAAACGCAATTCTCAAGCGATCTAGCAGCGCTGCACAAGAAGAAGAGCAAGAACAAGCACAAGTGACAACAGCTCAGGAACCTCCACACAAACGCAGAAGAAAGGCAGCTACAAACCTGTCCGACGCGTGGTTCGAATGGTACACGCGTGTTCCTCGCGTGTGGGATTCCACCGACCGACAGAGAAAGTCGGAGTCTCGTCACATCCTGGCCTTCATGAAGCTGTTCTTGGATGGTGGCTTCACGCTTAACACGCATGCAAATGACTACAAAGGTCGCGTTCACGAGGTCGGGCGCCGCGCTGAAGCTTCTGTACTTGCGTTTCCGCAGGCAAGAAACATCAAGGCGAGAGGAGCTGGGAGCGTCTTGCGCGCGCTGCGTCCTTTGCATAAGAGCGGCGTCTTGGGCGAACGTATCACAGTGTACAAGCAGCTCCTTGCTGTCGGGAAGATCCAGAACCCTGCACCTATAGACACGCAAGATATCCTTGCCATTGTAGGCCACGTCTACGAGAGTTAGATAATATACATACCAGTATACACATCAGCAATAGTCAGCAGTAGTCGCACCCCCATAACCATAGCGCTCACATGTCCACCTTTAGCAGCTTGCACGCAACACCTCCCTCGCTCAATCTTGGTTGATAACGCTGGCCCGAATCGAACGGGAGTCCAGGGCTCTCCTTTGAGCTACAGCGCTGCATGGTCTTGGACTTGGAGGGGGAGAGCAAGGAAGCTGGTGTATGACTGGGACTTGTGGGACACTTGAGCTCTAGCGCTTTCAAAAAGAAGACTGAGAGCTTTGGGCTTGTGTCGGCAACGGTTCGGCTTGTGTCAGCCACTCGTGACACGTGGATGTTGATACTCGATCTCTTATTGGACAATACATCAGCCAATAATAATCTAGAACAAAGTTTTGCTGTCGCTACAGTGCTTCAAATTGTGGCCCCTTCGCCGGGTTCTCGGCCTCATTAATGAATTTGCCAGCTCTAGAACACATTACTCAGGCCTTAAAAAGGCTGTGGAACGAAAAATGCGTTTTTCTTGGCCTAGAGGCCACTAGGGACGATTTCCTCGCGCCTGCGTGCTCGCATGAAAGTTGAAGCAAAAGCGCAGACCAATCGCTAAAAAGACCTAAGCACAATAAACCGGTTTTTCTGTTTGTCGATACCGGTTATTACTGCACTATTTTTGTGAGCATCCCAACTGTCGGAAACGGTTGGGATGTCGGGAAAATTATGATATGGACTAGAACAACCAAGTTGATTGTTCTAGGTTCCCCTTGGTTACTATGGGGCTCTCACGAGTCAGTTTGCTCGTCCGCCTGGTGGAAGCGAACGTTCAAGCTTCAACCCTGGTGGCCAAGGTGGCCAAGACACGCCCCGTGCCGGTGGGACAGCGTGACCTGGTCAATTTGTTGCATACACCTTGCCTCGTCGCTGGTTGCCCGTCAGCACATTGCGCTTTTGATGGTGCAAGGTGTTGTGGCACGTTGCACTTTATGAGTATGCATGGATATGTATCTACATGTACAGTACCTCTCGATTGCGTAGCGCTCATATTCTTCATATTCGTTATCCTTATACAGCGTCGGCACTAAAGAACCGACAAACAATGATGGTCGTGACACCTGCCAGCCCTATACTGTCGCCTTGGGACATCTACTGTGGCTTCGTGTCGGAGATGACGAGAGGTCGGAACTCGTCTCGGACACGGAGCATGAAGCGAAGGCACTAAACGTTGACGGCCCGAAGAGCTGGTCTCGCGCTGCCTTGGACGCGCAGGCGTGTAGCCCCTCCAACATACACGAAGTACACACCGACACCTTGTGCCTCACGACTGAACTGTCCGGCGACAGGAAGCTCAGACGCTTCTTGATAGAGCACGACATGCATAGATCTCCCATACAAATGCGGCACCTAGAGCTAAACAGCCCGCCCGCCTTCGATCGGCAGGTTACGCACACGTGTGGAGGCGTCTGTAGCTTAGGAGAACTGCTTCCTAGTCGTCTCTCTTCGCGCTTCTGTTGCAACATCCACGTGAGCTTCTTCATCTGGCCGCAGTAGGCATAGCGCAACGGCGCCAACATGTGCGCAGCGGTAGAACGCACTAGGATCGAGCGTGGGATGGCACCTCCCGGGTCGATCGTGCCAGACGAGTAATGCTCTACCATGTCGGGGCTGGTTTGCCGGAAGAAGCTGCACATCGACAATCGACCGCGCACCTTGTGTGGACGGTTGGTCGTCTGTGGGAAATGCACTGAGTGCATGAGGTGATAGCCGATGCGGTCGCCTCTCGGCCCGAGCTGTACCATGCCCGTGGCCTCCATGTACACGTAGTCTCGGTTCTTGACGAGTCCGGACTTGCGCAGTGGCAGATCCATCTCCATCCACTTGATGACCAACGAGCAGAACGGGTCGTCCATAGTGGGCTCCACAATGGTCGCGAGCACTGCTGCACTGCTCACGTCGTCCACGTACGAAGACTTGATGCGCATGAGCTCCAGTGATGGATTCACGACGCCGAACATGACGTCCTCGAGGTCACCGACCAGCGTGCCGGCACTGAACATGACTGGCAGTTCGGAAACGAGGTAGTCGGCGTCTTCGTCTTCTGTATTGGTGCGACTGGCTTCGTTTGAGTTGTTGGAGTGTTTCCGAACGCGACGGGCCATGTCCCGTTGAGAGCGTTCCGAATAGACTCGAAGCGCTTCCTTGGCCTTAACGACCTTCCAGCGCCGGTCGTCCACCTTGTCAAGACCCATGGCTGAGTGGGCCAAGTACTGGCGTAGGTTGTCCGACACGAATGTCTGCGCCAACGCTTCGAGTTGAGACCGGTCGCCCATAGTGAGAGCCACGTCGTCGAACGGGCTCGCGGTGAATCGCTCGTGCTTCGGCATTGTCTTGAAATTGGCCGTTTGAGCTATAGCAGGGCGATTCGCTAATGGTTGGTACGGTGATCGTGTGGCTGTAGCTGCGGCGTTGAAGAGTACCGACAACTTCTCTCGCGCTGCGCTCGGGCTGGTCAAGCGCGGGCGATACTGGGTAAAGCGTGAGGAGAAGGAACTTATCTTTGGTGCTGGTCACTTAGCTCAGCAACGTCAGTGGAGGCAAACGGGTCACTTGCTTCAGCTTCAAGGATGATGCGGTCGACTGTCTCGGGTCCAGCTGGAAAACCATCTCAGAAAAGTGGAGACCGGTGGATACGGGCAAAGAGATCCATTGGCGGCGCGCTCGAGATCAATGACCCGAAGTAACGCGACGGCATGTGCGCCATGTTGGCCGCAAACTCGTTTCGTTCGCAATTCTATTCGCTTGATGAGTCCGTCCTTGATTTGCATGAACTTTTGCTCTTCATTTGCAAAGATGTTCAGAGCAGCGAAAACGGGCAAAAGTATACGAAAATCAAGTGTAAACTGGCTAGTGAGCTTTTCGGTGGGGTGTATTTTTGCGACGAAACTTCCAGATGGCAAAGGGAAATGAGCGATCGCCAATGCGAAGCACCCTTCACGGCGGAAAGACTTCTCGGATCTCCTGGAGGTCGGTACATGTAGCTTTGGTTTGCATCGTGACGTCGCGACGTGGCTGCGACCATATCCTGTAGCAGGATTACTTGTTGCAGCTCTGAAGTTCATGGTTAGCACCTGGACGTCGCTCTCAAGTCAGACTGAAGGTGTGTCACCGGAACACAACGTGAGTGCTCTCTGGCTTCAACGTTATTGGCGCGGCAGATCTTGCGGATCGCTTGAAGTCTTTTAGATCGCGAATCGCGACGGCGGTGCCGTTGGCAAAAGCTGCAGCAGGTAACGAGAAGTATTAATTAACGTAAGCTTCAGCTTTCCTTTACCATATTCGTGCTCGTTGTGGCAGCAAACTCGTGCTTGCGTTGCCTGGCCCTGAGGTCCAAGGTCTGAGCAAGCGTTCCGAAAATGAAGGGATCGTACGATTCGCCTGGACTGAAGACCATGCATGCTTCCCGCAGCGGACATCTCTCCTCGACGCTTACGGTGCATCCGCAATGGCAACTAACCACAGCTGGAAGAGGAATGTTGCACGCATGAGCGTAACTTGTCACGCACGCACAGATAGCGGACCTATTCCTTAGTCGCATGAGTCAAGTTGACCACCAGCAAAAAAATAGGATGGTTGGCTGTGCAGCGACTGCAAGCGTCAGTACCCATAATGGTCTGGTTAACACAGCTGCGAACGGAATAAATGGTGTGTTGTATCGTACTTCGATCTGAGCCTCTCTGGTCTCTTCTTCAACTACTGCTACTGGTCTCGGACTCGGACGTGGCGGACAAAGTGTGGCGGTTGGTTGGGTAGTTCTCTAGGATCTGCGCTCGCGCAGCTTCGGACGCGTCCGACTTGTTTGCCTCTGCTAGACAAAGCGCGCAAAAGGTGACTTTCCGCTTCGCTAGCAGCATATCCGGCGTCACGAAGCTGATCTTCTTGTGGATCTTGCAACTGTGGCAGACGTAGCAGAAACAGAGCTTGCACGTCGCGTCCGTCTTGCCAAAGTCGCCGAGTTTCCGTCCCGTGATCGCCGCTCGGCACGTCACACACTGCACCTTTTTGTTTGGAGTGCCAAGCAGTCGAGACTCCTTGTATCTCTTCTCCAGCATCCACGCGAGCTTCTTCATCTGTCCACAGTGCGTGTATTTAAGTGTGGACAGGAACGTAGTGGCCATATTCGGGATCACGAGGTGGCGCACAAGGCCTCCTGCAGGGTCCATGATCCCCGTCACGAAGATCCCCGTCACGTCCGGAGATAATTGTCGGAAAAAGCCACAGATCGACAGGTTTCCGCGAATCCGGTGCGGAAGTTCGTGCGTCTGCGGGAAGTTGATCGAATGTAGCAGGTGATAACCGACGCGTTCGCCAGTTGGCAGCTCGATAATATCCGTAGCTTCCGCGTAGATGTAGTCGCGGTTCTTAACGAGGCTGGTCGTGTGGAGTGGAATGTCGAGCTCCATCCACTTGACCACGAGGGACTTGAACGGTTCGTCCATCGTCGGTTCCTCCACGTTGGCCAGCACTGCGGCTCCGCTCAAATCGTCGACGTATGACGCCTTGATCCTCATCACTTCCAGCGTCGGGTTGACCACGCCAAACATTAAATCCTCGAGCTGACCGCTTGTCGTACCGACACACAGCAACGACGGTAGATCATGACTGTCCTGGTTACTTCCAGGACCGGGTTTCTCCATATAAACCCTTGCAGTCTCGCGGGACTTGACTAGTTTCCAACGGTGCAAGTCCACCTTGTTGCCGTCGTGCTTGAGATACGACGTGTATCGCTCCAGACCGGCTTTCACTAAGGAATTGACCAGGTCATGCAGCTGACCTTGATCCGACGGGGTTAGCGGTACTGTTGGAAACGGGTTGACGACGAATCGGCCCTTCATACTCGATAATTTCTTGCTCGAGGGGAGGGAAGATGAAGAATGAAGGCACTCGATGATTCTGACGGTCAGACACTTTGACTCACTGCCGACACGTTCGTTAACCCTACATTGACTGTCGCAAAACTGACCCTTGCGATGAAGTGTGGAGAGTGGAAGCACTGACGTTGTGGCATGTGCGCCACGAACCATTGACACTCTCCGCACTGCACCGCACTTGAGGCCGGTGACCTCATGGATTTTTGTCCAGCGACAGGTGGTCATAGGCGGATTCGTGGGCAGATAAGACACAAATGCTGAACGTTTATCCACCTAAAAGTACTTACTATTTGTAAGATAACATATATGCAGCATAGCAACATTGGTAAAATATCAGACGAAAAAACTGGAAAAGTCGCAATACACAAAAATAACTTCATGAATCAAGACTGAAATACACATAAACGCAACACTACGGAGTTACATTGAGATGCTGGAGACGCTGGACGTCGTGCTGCCAGTTGCCGACAGGTTCGAGTGACACTTCTTGCCCAGCATCATGGCTCGAGCCGCATCCGTGGAGCTCAGACACGTCACTTCACTGATACATCCGGTGCAAAACGTGACTTTCCGTTGCGAAAGAAGCAAGTCCGGGTCCACGAAGCTGAGCTTCCGAACGATCTTGCAGGCGTGGCACACAAAGCCGAAACATAACTTGCACGTCCTGTTGCTCTTACCAAAGTCTCCGATACGGCGACCGGTAATCGGTGCAGAGCACGTGGCGCAAATGCTCTTCTTGTTGGGTGTACCGTGCTGCTTGGACTCTTCATACCGACGCTCCAACATCCACGCCAACTTCTTCATCTGGCCGCAGTACCCGTACTTGACACTGGACATGAAGGCACCAACCATGGCTGGAACGATGATCACACGGATCATATCACCACCCGGGTCCATCACAGCAGTTCCCCACATATCGAGCGTGCTGGGGCCGGTTTGCTGCCAGAAGGCAAGCGCCGAAATGTTACCACGGATTCGGTTAGGCAGGTCGTGGGTCTGCGGGAAGTTCACCGAGTGCATTACATGGTATCCCAGCCGCTCACCGTTAGGGCCCTGCACGTGGCCAGTGCCTTCGAGGTACACGTAGTCGCGGTTCTTGACTAGACTAGTGGACGCGAACGGGATGTCCACCTCCATCCACTTGAGGGTGAGAGTCTGGAACGGGTCTTGGAGGTTCGGTTCGACGATAGTGTCCAGTACGGCAGCTCCGTCGAAGTCTTCGACGTACGAAGCCTTGATCCGCATCGCCTCCAGTGTGGGACTGATCACTCCGTGCATGAGGTCATCGAGTCGACCTTCCAGCGTCCCCACGGCAAGGATGATAGGCAACCCGTTACCAGTGATCAACTCGCCCGACGATGCGGATGAGGAGCGTTCAGTGTACATTCGGATGTTCTGGCGCTCCTTGACCAGTTTCCATCGACTGGAGTCGACTTTCCGTTTCTCGGCCTTGTAAGTCGTCCACTTGCCGAGGTTGGCCATGATGATCGAGTTGGCCAGGTCTTGCAGTTGCACATGATCATTCTCCGTCAGTGCCAACTCCGTGAACGGGTTTACAATGAATCGACCTTTCACCATCTTCAGCTGAAGAGACTTGACGTTGAGGGTCGATGGAAATCGGAAAGTGAATGTATCAGTGATACATGTACTATGCCTTCAAGTCGTCTAAGATTTCGAGACAAGATCACCCATCTGGCCTAAACCAAAGCCGTATTTTGTGTCAGTTCAAGTCGAGTCATCTGTCCTCAGAACTCAGTGAGGCACGTCATCGCTAACCAGTTGCAGGTTGTTTCCTGATCTAAAGATCTCGACTGCAAGTGCTGGCATAGATGTTGAAGACAAATTGGATAGACTAAGACAAATACCAGAAAGAAATCAAAAATGTATTGAATTGCGTCTACAGATAAAATGGTCATCCACCTTCAGATGAAGTTTGTGCAGCTGAGTCTTTATTAGACAAAGGTCTAATAGTCCGATACAAGACTGGCCGTGCTCATGCCGTCCGAAGACACGGACGACTGCATTCCAGAGTGAAGGCGCGCGTGTCCTGGGTAAACCTTTCCACTGGCCAACATCTGGGCTCGAGCGACATCCACAGAGCTCATACTCGTCACTTCACTGACACAAGCCGAGCAGAACGTCACCTTGCGCTGGGATAGTAGTAAATCCGGGTCCACGAAGCTGAGCTTCTGGACAATCTTACAGGCGTGGCACACGAACCCGAAGCAGAGCTTGCACGTGTGGTTGCTCTTACCGAAATCCCCCAGTCTCCGGCCAGTGATCGGAGCTGAGCAAGTCACACAGACGTTCTTCTTGTTCGGTGCACCATGCAGCTTGGACTCTGCGTACTTCTTGTCCAGCATGAAGGCGAGCTTCTTCATCTGACCGCAGTAAGCGTACTTAAGCGTGCAGAAGAAGACGCCGGCCATGTTGGGCACTGCAATCCTCTTGATCATATCACCACACGGGTCCATGACGGCCGTACCGAAGAGCTCCATGGTATTGGGGCCAACCTGGCGCCAGAAGGCGATCGCAGACATGTTACCGCGGATTCGATTGGGCAGATCCGGCGTCTTGGGGAAGTTCACCGAGTGCATGAGGTGGTAGGCCAAGCGCTCCCCGTTCCTCCACTGGATGATACCCGTGGCGTCGATGTACACGTAGTCGCGGTTCTTAACGAGGTTCGTCGAGGCAAAGGGAATGTCCACCTCCATCCACTTGACGATCAGAGCTTGGAACGGCTCTTCTAAAGACGGTTCCACGATGCTGTCGAGCACTGCAGCGCCGCTGAAGTCGTCGACGTACGAGGCTTTGACACGCATGGCCTCGAGTGTCGGACTTACGAGGCCATACATCAAGTCGTCGAGCTTGCCCTCCTTATTGCCGATGCCCCAGATCAACGGCAGGCCGTTACCGGTAATGTTCTCTCCGTTTGGGGCAGTTCCTTGACGTTCGACATACATTTTGATGCCTTGACGCTGCTTGCAGAGCTTCCAACGTTTCGGATCCACTCCTTTCCTTTTCTGGTCCTGGTACGTCGTGTACTTCTCGAGGTTGGTCATGATGAGCGAGTTGGCGAGTTCCTTGAGCTGCGAGTGATCGTTCTCGGTCAGAGCCAACTCCGTGAACGGATTAACGATGAATCTGCCTTTCACCATAGCTGTCGAAGTCTTCACTGGTTGTTGGTCGGGTACGAGGCGAATCAAGAACTGACAGTGAAAGAGTGCCACGTTTTAATTAAGACGAAAGATAAGAAAAAAGCTCCCCATTCTTATGATAAGGACGTAAGATAAGAAACCAACTTCAACATTTGGCTTCACAATCTTACCGTTTCCATATCACTCATTTGAAGACGACGACATCTAAAAGTATACTCTCTCTATCTACTGAGTGCTCGCTTGCGAGTATTCTCCGCTGTTGTCGTCGGATGAAAGTGTATTCTCCAGACTCGAGTGGTTCACCTTGTGGTGTTTGAGCATCATGGCCCGTGCGCAGTCCACGGAGCTCACACTAGTGACGGAGCTGATGCAGGCCGTACAGAACGTCACTTTACGTTGGGACAGCAGGAGATCCGGGTCCACGAAACTCAATTTCCTCGAGATCTTGCACGCGTGGCACACGTAACCGAAGCAGATCTTGCACGTGCTGTTGCTCTTGCCGAAGTCGCCGATCTTGCGGCTTGTGATCGGCGAGGAGCACGTCACACAGACGGTTTTCTTGTTGGGAGCACCGTGCAGCTTAGAGTCCGTGTACGCCTTCTCCAACATGAACGAGAGCTTGCGCATCTGTCCGCAGTACGCGTACTTTAGCGTAGACAGGAATACGTTCGCCATGCTTGGCACCACCAGTTTGCGGACCAGACCGGCGTCAACCGGGTCCATGACACCCGTCGCGTACATTTCCATCGTGTTGTTGCTAATTTGGCGCCAGAAGCCGATGATAGAGAGGTTGCCACGCACGCGGTGAGGCAAACCGTGAGTCTGTGGGAAGTTAACCGAATGTAGCAAATGGTAGCCCATTCGCTCGCCCTTGGGGTTGGTAATATATCCCGTTCCTTCCAGGTACACGTAGTCGCGGTTCTTGACCAAACTGGTCGAGTGGAAGGGGATGTCCAGCTCCATCCACTTGATCACGAGCGACTGGAACGGGTCTTCGAGTGTGGGCATCACCACTGAGTCGAGCACTGCAGCTCCACTGAAATCGTCGACGTACGAAGCCTTTACACGCATCGTCTCGAGGTCCTCACTGATGACTCCGTAGAGAAGGTCTTCGAGTTTGCCTTCCATGGTGCCGACGCAGAGGATCATAGGCAGACCCGACCCAGTCGGTTCGTTACCGGAAGCACTGGCGGCGGCTACACCTTCCGGTCTCTCGCTGTAGACCTTGAGCTTCTCCTTCTCCTTGAGCGGTTTCCAGTGTTGCGGGTCCACACGACGCGAGCCAGACATGTACTTCATGCAGAGCTGCAGGTTGGACGTGATGCATTGGTTGGCTAAGTCTTCGAGACTGGTGCGGTCCGCTGCAGTCAAGTTGAGCTCCTGGAACGGGTTGACGATGAATCGGCCCTTCATTGTGGTAAGGAGGTGCTGCTGGACGCTGGTCAAAAGTAGGAATGAAGGGCGGAACTCTACAAAGAGACCACGTTTAGGAGCAAAGCGCTGTACTATGCAGCACAGCCGACGGTTGTTTGACTGAGATCTAGGGGGTAAGACGCCGTAACGTGCTGAAACGCTTGGCGTCGTGTCCCCAACAGCAGATCGAGAGACGCATCAACAGGCAGCTGGAATTGCCTTCCTCTGCCTGTGGATGACTCTGCCGGCAAGTGCGTGACCCCATCTGGCACAGCTCTAGTGACTCGAAAACCGTCAAGGCATCACCACCCTCGAGCCCTATAAATTGCGCGCCTGCAGGACTGAGAGGGGCTGGTAACATCCAGACGCCTGCTGTTCGACACCCAATCCTGACGAGTGATCTTCAATTGGGTGAGTCAAAGAAGCAATTGTTGGTCACCGGAGCCCTTGGTGACGCCTACCACGAAATGGTGGACCTGTATTACCACTCGAACTATCCTACCTACATGTACCGGAACGTGAACAACTTGTTAGCGGTTCGTACGCGTAGTTCATTCACATCGTAAAACCATTTGAAATTTTCACAAATGTATGTATGTATGTATGTATGTAAACGCGTTTCGCGAGCCGTCTTGCCACCGGAGTGGCTCAACTTCCGCATGCGTCGGGTTATCTCTCATTCTCTACGTTTCTCTCTTCTCTCGGCCAGAGTCCATTAAGCGGCGCGTACGCTATAAGCGCCTCGGTTAAGTCCTTCCAGGCTGCACGATCCTGTGCGCATAGGCGAAGGAGGTACAGGTCTGGGGCACGTTGAAGCCGGTGTCCTGCGGAAAGTGTCTGAAGGTCGTCATCTAGGACCATCGGTAGCGTTAGTCAGTGTCTGCCTCTCCATTTGCCGGTTTTACTGGGGTTGAAGAAGGCTGTCATGAAGCGGTATGCTGGAATGCCTGCTGGTCTGCGGAGTATGTGGCCAAAAAGGCTCGTATTTCATTATAGAGTTCCAAAACCAAAAGATATTATCCTACACGAATCCTGACCGAGCGCCTGCTTCTGACTGACTCGAGTACGACAACTCTGTACTATTTGCACCGGAGGATAACGCTCTATCCGCGCTTGAGTTTGCATCTTGGTGGCGCTTTCTGGCCATCAAATAGGCCCGAGCCACGTCGATTGCGCTCATTCTCGTCACTTCACTAATGCACGCAGTGCAAAACGTGACTTTCCGTTGCGAGAGCAGCAGGTCCGGGTCTACGAAGCTGAGCTTCCGGACGATCTTGCACTGGTGGCAGACAAAGCCAAAGCACAGTTTGCACGTGCTGTTGCTCTTGCCAAAATCGCCCAACTTCCGACTTGTAATCGGCGTCGAACAGGTCACGCAGACGTTCTCCTTGTTAGGGGTGCCGTGCAGCTTCGACTCCTCGTAACGTCGCTCTAACATAAACGCCAGCTTGCGCATCTGTCCGCAGTACGCGTACTTTAAACTGGACAGGAACAAGTTGGCCATGTTGGGCACTACGAGCCTTCGCACTAAGCCAGCATCGACCGGATCCATGACGCCTGTAGCGTACATTTCCATGGTGTTGGGTCCAATTTGGCGCCAGAAGCCGAGGATCGATAGATTACCGCGAACTCGGTTAGGAAGGTGGTGAGTCTGGGGGAAGTTGACCGAATGGAGCAAGTGGTAACCGAGCCTTTCTCCTTTCGAGGTGGTGACGTATCCTGTGCCCTCGAGGTACACGTAGTCGCGGTTCTTGACCAAACTGGTCGAGTGGAAAGGGATGTCCAGCTCCATCCACTTGATCACGAGCGACTGGAACGGGTCTTCGAGTGTGGGCATCACCACTGAGTCGAGCACTGCAGCACCGCTGAAGTCGTCCACGTACGAGGCTTTCATGCGCATCGTCTCGAGGTCCTCACTGATAACTCCGTACATCAGGTCGTCCAATTTGCCTTCCTTGGTACCAACGCAGAGGATCATGGGGAGTCCGGAGCCGGTCGGTTCGTTGCCAGAAGCTGTGGCAGCAGCGACGCCTTCTGGGCGTTCGGAGAAGATTTTGAGTTTCTCTTTCTCCTTCAGAGGCTTCCAGTGGCCCGGGTTCACCGTGCGTTTGTTGTCCAGATACTTCATGCAAAGCTCGAGGTTGGTGGAGATGCACTGGTTCGCCAGTTCGACGAGACTTGTACGGTCCGCAGCAGTCAAGTTGAGCTCCTGGAACGGGTTGACGATGAATCGGCCCTTCATTGTGGACGATGAACGGCGAGTACTTGCTCAGAAGAAGGGGTGGGAACTACTGAGCAAGTTGGGGAGTGATTTTAGGGACGAGCGCGACTTAAGAAGGGGAGAGGCAACAGCTCAGAATGATTCGCGTCCTCCAAGAGATTACGAGTACCAGCTGGCAAAATGCATCGCGTAAAACATCAGCGGGCTAATCCGCGTCAGTTGAAGCTTCAATGCGGTCTGACAAGGTTGATGCGTGAGTTCCCGTCCTCTCCCGGTCAGCGAAAGCTGTAGAGATCAGCTGGAATGGTGTCGTGACGCCTTTGAGTTATTATCACACAAAAAAATGTTTGAGCATTGTTGATTTCTTCAATCACTTCAACATGCATCCTCGAATTAAGCTTCATTAGATTTATAACTCGTTTTTAGCTGAGTGCAGACGACGCCTGTGAGTTGGAGTGTGTTGAGCTGGTGACGTCGATGTTCCAGAGCAGGACGTCGTGTTCCGGCAATTCTGAGTCTGAGTCTCGTACAGAGTGAGCAGCCACCAGCGACGCACTGAGTTCCAACGCCGCGCGAGTGCAGCGTACGCAGAACGTCATCTTGTCGGAGGTCACACCAGGCTTATAAGGTGACACCCTGACCATCTTGTGGACCACTCGGCAGCCTGAACACACACGCGCACAACACACGGAGCAGATCTTGTGGATATCCCCGGACGCCGCCGGTTTCACTGCGCGTTTGCACACAGAACACACAGGACAGTTCACTTCCGCCTTTGCCGGTGGGGTCGCGTGCTTGAGGAGATACGCTAACTTGTACATTTTAGCGCACTCCAAGTTCTTCGGGATGGACATAACGATTTCGGTGACTGTAGACACGACCAGAGACTCCGGTGCTTCGCCCATGGCACACACGAACCCCCTCAAGAAAACATCCACCACTCGTTCGGAGCGTTGGCGGTAAAGATAACAGTAGGAGAGTTTCGCACGTACAATGTTGAACTCTGTGAGTTCCCGGACGTCCAGAAGGTCGATAGAGTGCTTCAAATGGTATCCGAGAGCTTGTTTCTGTCCATCCGGCCCTGTGATCGTCGTATACCCCGTCGTCTCGATGTAGACGATGTCTCGTACTCTCATTACTGTACCAACCAGGAACGGATGAGCTTTCACCGCCCACTTAATAGATACCTCATGGAACGGTTGGGACGGTGTAGGCTTCACCAGTTCGCCCAATACAGCCCAATCCGCGTATCCGTCCTCGACAATAGCAGTCTTGAGCTGCATACTGCGACTTGTTGGCGTCCGTAGGCCGAGCATACAGTCTTCAACTGTTCCGTCGAGGCTCCCGACCGCCAGCATGAGGGGAACTACCTCATTACCTCGTTTAGGGTCTCGTAGTCTCGACGCGCTCCTTCGTTCCGCTGCCGCCGCCCCGTACTGCTTGTACAGAGCGAACTTGTCATGCTGCTTGAGCTTCTTCCACTGGCTTGCATCGACCTGTCCATGACAAGTCATCAAGAAGTCGTGATAGTAGTCGCGTGTCTCGCACACGACGCTAGTGGCGTAGTCCTCGAGCGCTTCGGCTTCATCTGCGGGTAGATCCACCGTAGGGAAGATGTTTCGGGGCAATGGGAACTTCATAATGGCGTTCTCAACTCTCCTTCACCCTTTGAGACTTTTTTCTTGGCTGAGGCGGAGTCGTGAATGACCGCCAACGAGCTACAGGAAGCTGAACGAGTAGGCACGGGCCACGACCGCCAGGTGAATCATGTGACGTGATGCAGGAGCATTGCGTGCTCTTTGCATCGCTACGAACTTCGTACGAAGTCTAAAGTCTAGGTCTTTTCTACAGACCAGACAACCTTGAGGTGCTTGCGAAGCACGACCGCCTCGACCGGATCTCTGGGCTTCAGTACAGTACCGCCGTCGCTGAATCTCGAGTATTGACGTCAAACGGTCTCCGACAATGGCAAACGCGGGTTGTTGCTATTGTCGAGACGCAAGGTCATACTAAGTGCTGGATCTTGAGAGGGTGTGGTGCAAATCTCCCGTGCGCATCAAGATGCTCGACTCGAGACTCTGGTTCTCTCTCGAGTCGAGAGTGAACCTTGAGCTGTTGGGGTGAGTACAGTACCAGACCACCGCGCGATAGTGGAACGTTGGCTTTCACTGCGCGATTCGCTGGCTGATGATGCCAATCGGACGTTGTTGGCCGCCAACTTGGCGGTTCTCAGGGTGCTCAAGCTGTCGTGAGGCGGCCATCGGCACTATGTCGTGAATGAACTTCACAGCGTTGGCCCATCATCGCCATTGGCGGTCTCCGTGCATGCTGCAATGTCGGACAAGAACACGTCAAATGCTGCAGTAAACTCGGGTCAGAATTACTCGGGTGGTAATCTGTTGCTAACTTTACCTTGATGCGCGGCCTCCACATCTTAGCGCATTTCTTCCTCATTCTTATGCCTCTCGATATAGCGCCCCACCAATATGGAGGTGTTGTAAAGGTTCTCAGTGTTCAAGTTTCCACCAAAGTCCCATGACTCAAATGAAGAACAACGATGAATCCGGCAAGGACTGGTTTGATCAGGAAGAGCAGCGCGAGGCTTCATTACCCGACGACACTACAGCCGTAGTAGACGACAAGAGCGTCGTCGTCCTTGCGACGGAGGAGTTGACGCCGGTATCCGACATCTCAAGCTCCACAGTAGACGACGCAGTGCACGTCTTGACGAAGACTTTGGACTGGCTGCAGCTGTACGAAGCTGTCGTGATCCTGCGCCGAGTGGTCGTGCATCACAGTGATCTGGTCACGACCGCGCACGTTGAAGGGCTCCTGCGTCCTCTTGCGCTGGAATGCGACAGTCTCCGATCGTCTCCGTGCAAGAACGGCCTTCTGGCTGTTGCCGAATGCTGCGAGTTCCTGCCTCGCTCCACCTTGGAGCGTCCATTACTGGGCGGTGCGCGCCCAGAAGTCCTCGACGTGATTCTGCGTCGCTCAGTGTGTGAGAAGAAGTTCCTCCGAGACGCAGCGTTGATTGCAGCTCAGAAACTCGTGACCCATTTAGCCGGGAAACCTCTGCTAGCAGCAACCGCCCGGTACGGCACCAACAAGAACGGGAAACTGTGTGGGACGGCTGCGAAAATCATCGCAACCAGTCTGGAACATATGCAAAAGGACCAACAACCCGTAACAAAAGGGAGCGAGTACGTGAAAGCAGTGATTCGAGCGCTGGCGGCGTTCCGAGAGAGCAAGGACGGAACTGCACGAGCTGAAGCGACCACGGGATTCCAACGGTTAGGCGAGCTTTTAGGCACGAAGGACCTCGAAATCGGCTTGAAAGAGGCTCTCCCAGGCGCAGGGCAAGCAGGAATCGTGGCGCGTATCCTTAAAGACGCCTTCCCAAGGACCAACGCAGCTACATCTCGCCCTAAAACGTCGCTACGGGATCGCGTGCGGCAGGACGGAAACGGCCGGATCGGCGCCATTACAGTAACTCGCGATCGCTAATACAAAACAATCTACCGCTGTGTATTCCTTGGTTTTAAAAGGTTGTTCGCGCTACGCTTACTGGACGTCAGCAACGCCGATGAGGATCTCCCGGCCCAGGTCGTCCGACAGCTTGTCGCCGCTGATCACCACGACGCGGTCGCCGGCCGACAACCAGCCCATCTTCTTGGCGTGGGCAATGGCCTCGGCAGTGGTAGGCGCGCGCTCCAAGTAGTCCGGGACGACCGGGTACAGGCCACGGTGGATCTGCAGCTGACGGCCGACCTTGAGGTCCGTCGTGAAGCACATGACCGGCACCGTGGGTTTGTACTTGGCCACCTTCCGGGCCGTGTAACCCGTGCGGGTCAGCACGATCATGAGCTTCGCGTTCATCTCGTTGGCGGTTTTCACAGCCGACGACACCGCGGACTCGACGTCGGACGTGGGCGGGTCGAACTGGAACTTGGCCTGGTAGTTGGGCTGCAGCAGGAGCTGGTCGGCCTCCTTGATCACCGTGTTCATAGTTGCCACCGACTCGATCGGGTACTTGCCCTGGGCGGACTCGCCACTGAGCATGACGCAGTCCGCGCCGTCCAGCACGGCGTTACCGACGTCCGAAACTTCGGCACGGGTGGGGCGCGGGTTGTTCTGCATGGACTCGAGCATCTGCGTGGCCACAATGACGGGCTTGCCGACGGCGTTACAGCGGTCCACCATCATCTTCTGGTACGTCAGGACCTTCTGGGCAGGCACTTCAACGCCCAGATCACCACGCGCGCACATGACACCGTCCGAAGCCTCAAGGATCTCCTCGAAGTTCTGGACTCCTTCCAAGTTCTCGACCTTGGAGATGATCTTAGGCGCGATGTAGTCCGGCTGGTTGGACCAGTGCTTCTTGATGCACGAGTCCACGAACGAACGGATCTCGTGCACGTCGCTGGCCTTACGGATGAACGAGGCGGCGATAAAGTCGATGTCGTGCTCCACGCCCCAGTCCAAGTCGCGCTTGTCCTTGTCGGACAGAGCCGGCAGCTCGACAATCAAACCGGGGAGGTTCACGCCCTTGCGGTTGCCGATCTCCTCCGTGTTCATGATGTCGCACGTGATCTCGTTCTTGCCCACGCTCGTGCACGTGAGCCGGATCAAACCGTCCGACAGCAGCACCGTGTCACCGACCTTGACGGTCTCCGGTAGCTGCTGGTACGTGACGAAGAACTTGTCCGCCGTGCCCTTGAGCTCGAACTCCGGGTCAGTCGTGAGCACCACGGACTTGCCCTTCTCCAGCTTGATCTTCTTGCCGTCCAGCATCTTTCCCGTGCGGATTTCCGGTCCTTTGGTGTCGTGCAGCACCGCGCGCAGGTTAAACTTGGCGTCGGCCTCAGCGTGGACGCCACGGCACGCGCGCAGGTTGGTCACACGCAGTAGAGCCTCGTCGTACTCGGCGTGGGAGAAGTTGATGCGCATGATGCGCAGTCCCTCGTTCGTGAGCTTCTGCAGCATGTCCATCTGCTCCGACACGGGGCCGATGGTGCCCACGATCTTGGTCATGGAGAACTTGGAGCTGCGCGGGTTCTTGTAGAGCTCCGAGGCCGAGACGATGCTGCGTGCATTGCGCACGGAGTTTTTCACGGATCGGAGGGCGAGGCGGCGCAGCATGGCGAGTGGTGGGGGACTGGGAGAGTCTGGGAATGACACAAAAGTTCAGAGTACTGTATCTACGGCAGGAAAAGAGCTATTGACACGGAACCAAGCAGCACTTGAAGCCACAGAGCTGCGTGTCTGGCGTGCAATTTGCACGGGCGATTTGCCATGGAGAACGAGGGAGTTTTACCTGTCGACGGGGCGGGTGCTTGGCGTGTGGTGGTGCGCCGTCCGTTGGAATTGAATCGTGGGGCGCAGCTTGTCTTTGGTGCTTGGGCAAATAACTGTCGAACTTGATATTTGGGGACCTTGGTATTTGTGTGTCTGCCTCGTCTATGGTGGCATGCTTCAACCGCATCAAACAGATCAACTCTCTTTATTACGATAAAACTGTGAAATATGAATTACGTAATAAGATGCTTGAGGGATTTTGAGAGGTCGATGGCATTGTGGCGCGTGATACCTGTCAATAGTAAAGTCAAGAAGATAGAGACGTGACACCCCTCCACGACTGTAGCGGCGGGATGACGACCCAATCACTGGATGGCTCCCATCCAATGCGATAGGATACTTTACAAAAGGACGCAAATTAGTCATTTCAATAGTAAAACCATGTTATATGGTCAATTGTTCGAGGTGCTCGCCCAGGAAGCGATGGGAAGTTGAAGTGCACATGAATCCGCACCAAGCGGAAACTGCTGTAGCATGAGCACGAATTCTCGTTCGAGTGCATGCTTTTGGGCGACAAACTCACCACAATTTAAACGTTTTTATTGTCTTTAAACGGCACAATACTGTCACTAACACGAACCCGAACCGATCTAAGCTGCAAGAGAGGACGAAGCGATTCCAGACACCGTGATGCTCGATTTCGACTGTCACACGGAACTGTAATTCACACTGCTCGATTTCTTAATGGAGAGCAATTCAGAAACATTCGTCGCCATTGGGTTCCGGACAGACACAGCGAGCAAAAGACAAGTTTCTTTTGCGTCACTTTGAGGTATGCAGTCACGAATTTCACCTTTTTCTCGCTCTTACACGCGTTGCAAACGCAACCAGAACAAACGCTGCAGATTTTGTTCCCGTTCCAGAATTTCCCCAGTCGCACCACTCTTTTGGAACAAACAACGCAGTCCTGACCGACTTTGGGCTTTATCAGCCTCTTCCTCTCACTGCAGTTCCTGCTCGTCGACATCAGAGCGTTGATAAAGCGAGGGATGATCACTCGCCGAGCACGGTCACTCATAGCGTCCATCATTCCCAGAGTGTACACGGATACTGTCGTTTTGTTCAATTGACGAAAGAAGGAGCAAACCGAAAGTTTTCCTCGAGTTCGTCCCTGTAAAGTGTGTGCTCTTGGGACATCAACCGAGTGAAGAAGGTGATACCCGATACGAACGCCATTGGGGGGCTGTAGAATGCCAGAGGCCTCGACGTAGACGTAGTCGTGGCACTTGACCAAGCCCATGGACTTAAACCGGACATCCAGCTCCATCCATTTAACCGCCATAGACTTGAATCGGTCCGTTGGCGTTGGTGCTTTAACTCTTGAGAGCAAAGAGGCTTGACCTAGGTCGTCTTCCCTCGGATTTATGACCCGAGTCATCACATCTTCCAGTGTACCAGGGATTAAACCGACACACAGTAGCGACTGCAAGGCGCTGGTATTGATGGTAGGGTTCACTTGGAAAGGGAGAGAGGCTTGTCGTCGTTGCCGCTGGACGAACGCACTGAGATTTCCCTTGGTCTTCACGAGTTTCCATGTTATTGCGTCGACTGTGCCGCTGTCTACACTGGTAAAAAGGTGATACCGATCCAAACTTGCGTCGAGAATTGCCTTGGTGATAACTTGCAACTGAGTCGTGTCGTTTGGAGAGAGGGAGATCGGTTGGAAGGGGCTCTCAGCAGCCTTCATAGTCGAGTGTGCACCACCAGGGAAAAACACGAATGGTTTGAGACTGTGGTAAAGTTTGTTTCGGAAGGGTAGCTTTTCTCTGTAATGTGCTTTTGATGGCATGCCCAGATGGGAATGTCTGTTTGGAGACACCTGACAGGTCCTGTACGATGCACACCGGATCCATCTGCACTGATAACTCGCAGCGTTTGTGACTTACTGAATTCGCGAAATAATGGATTGCCGATGCTTCGGAAATTTCCTGAAAGTTTTTTTTCATAGTCACTACTACCAGTACAGAAGTACATGATCTACATGTTCTAGCAAAGAAACTTTAGGCATAAAACTCTTTGGACAATCGATGGAATTAGCACCAAACGAACCAGCGCATATGATTTTGGTATAAGCCACTATTTTGACAGTCTATCGATAGTCCAATGGGTCACGAAAGACAGGTGGCGTGAAAAAAAATTGTTAGCGCAGAGCGTCCACGAAATTCGCCTACTGAAGAATGAATTCATACATATTCAATGCTTCGCGTGATACTCCAACCCTTCGTTGTTCTGTAAGCTTGATGGTATTCTGAATACTACGTGGCAGTAGTTAGACCTAGCTGCTCAGACAAGAGTCTGCAAGATTTCTTTATTTTGTTTGATGTATTATCGTGAAAATGTTGAAAAATAAAAACATGACTATACTTCGACATTTTATCTATCTGGTAGTCGAAAAACCCGTTGCCAGTTCGGTGCTCTTCGTAGTACTCCGACTTGGAAACCTTGTGGACCAAACCGAGTGATATGCTGGTCGCTTCAACTCCGAGTCGCTGTCTGAATCCTCAGCAAAGGAAAAGTCGGACGTGTTTGAGGTCATGACGTCCGTCAGACAGGAGAAACAGAAAACAACTTTCTTGGTTTCTTTCCCCGAAGTTGGAGATTTCTTGAGCTTCTTCTCAATTTTGCAGGAGTTGCAAACGGAATCGCCACAAACCACGCACGTGTTGTGCCAGTTCGTCAGCTTCGCCAGACGCCCCAACTGCTTGGTGCACGTGGTGCAGTGGCCCGAGTTCGACGGTCTGCGCTTGTCCAGTTCGGAATACCGTTTCCCCAAATTTTGCGTTAGCTTTTTCACTTTTCCCACTGACTCCGGCATGAACGTCGACTGCACCATTTTGAGGACGCGAGGCACCACAAATTGACGAACTCGGTCACTCATGGAGTCCAAAATCACCATAGAATAAACCGACAGCGAGGTTTGGCTGGCTTGGCGGAAGAAAGAGCACACGGAGAGCTCAGAACGCTCTCGACCTGGTAGATTGGGCGCTAGCGGTATACCCACCGAGTGCATGACGTGGTAGCCTAGTTTCCCACCGTTAGACAAGGATTTTATCCCTGTAGCTTCGACGTAAACGTAGTCTCGGTTCTTAACGAGACCCATGGATCGTCGACGCACATCCAACTCCATCCATTTTACTGAAGCTGTCGAAAAAGGATCAAGAGCTGTCGGGGCTTTCAGCTGATGTAGAACGGCGGCACTGCTGAAGTCGTTGGTGGTCTCCATTGTTGATTCGGAAACTCCGAACATCAAGTCGTCCAGTTTCCCAGGAATTGATCCGACGCAGAGTAGAGACTGCACGTCGGTGGGGAATTGTTCTCGTCTGGAGTAAACTCGAATTCCGGCCTTTGTTTTAAGGAGTTTCCAAGCGTTGGAGTCCACGTCGGAGAATTGTAAATATCTGTCGAAGTTCGCGTTTTGGATGGTCTTCGCGACGTCCTGAAGCTTGTTTGAGTCGTTAGTTGAGAGCGACGTAGGCTGGAAAGGACGTCGAGTGATGTTGAAGCCGCCTCCAGTCATGGTTGCAATTGAGCCAATTCGTGAATGAACTCCATAGAGCAACTAGACCAGGACCTGGGACAGATCCTTATCATCGCACATGCGGACGGAAGGACGGGGGTTTGTGACGTTAGTGACTCCAATTTGTGACTGAATGTCCTCCAGACTTGCATTTTGAGCCCAAGAGCCTTCTGCCCTGCGTACATCTGTGCCAATAGGCAGCGATGTGTCAAACCGACTTGTCCGTATCCTATCGATTTGACCATGTATCAAAAGAATCGCCAATAAAAGCAGTTCTGCCATTCAGCTTGACTTGTTAAAACACTTTTAAAATCCAGATATTTGCAGATCTATTGTCAATTTCCATGCAATCCATAAAATGTGCCTAAATTTAAGCTAAACCTGAAAAGCTCGCCGACCCGCTGCTCTTCCTGATCGCCCACCCAGGCGACTTCACTGATCTAACTGAATGACACATCCGTCTTAGAAGTCCAGCGCCATTCTTTGGATTTTTCTTGGCTAACTTTGGTTCTTCGGCTGTGATCATTCCGTCCAGACAAGACAGACACAATGTCATATCCCTCGTAGTTTCCTTGAGGTTCGAAGTGAGGAACTTTGGCTTCTTCTCGATCTTGCACGAGTTGCAAATGTGTCCGAGACACGACTTGCACGTGTTATGCTGACTGGAGAATTTCCCAATAGCCCACAAGCGCTTGGAACACGTTACGCACGTGAAGTAAGGCGTGGTTAGCTTCACTCCTCGGAGGGTATTCAGCTCCGAGTAGCTCTTGCCCAGTGTATCTCTCAACTTCTTCATCTTGCCGTCGTTCACACCTGAAGTCGTGAATAGAGACATCATCATCTGTGCGAAATGAGGGACAATTATCCGTCGAGCTTGTTCATTCATCGGATTCAGCATCCACGCGGCGTAAACTGCCACTGAGTTGGTCTTCTCCTGCCGGAAGAAGAAACACACAGAGAGTTTGCCACGAATCCGTCCTGACAAAGTGGGGGCTTGCAGAATATCCACCGAATGCATGAGACAATATCCCACGCGACTATTTCCAGCCAGATTTTCTACGCCACTAGCTTTGATGTAAACGTAGTCGCGGTTCTTGACAAACCCCATTGATCGACGACGAACATCCAGCTCCATCCACTTGACTTTCACCGAGTTGAACGGCTCTGTCAGCGTCGGTGCTTGGATTGTCGAAAGAGTGGCGGATCTGTCGATATCGGTTGCGAATATTGTCTTGGATAAACCTGGATTTATCTCCGGGCTGCTGATTCTCGACATCGCGTCTTCCATTGTGCCAGGAGTTGACCCAATGCACAGCATCACTTGTAATTCGGGGTCGGTTGCTGTGTCACGTTGGATGATTGAGTGTAGGCGGTTCCATCGACGTTCGGCGTACAGTCGCATTTGCTCTTTGCTCTTGACCAGATTCCACGTACTTGAGTCCACCTTCGAGAATTTCTCGTAGCGGTTGAGGTTTGCAGCAACGATGGTCTTAGCTAGAGCTTGCAACTCGGTCGCATCTTCAGACGAAATGGAGATTGGAGGGAGTGGGGCCATGAGACTTGTCCGGTTTTCAGGCAAATTGTCAAATGACTGGATTGTTCGTACTTGCTTAGTACATTTGTTCAGCACACATCTTCCTGCTTGCCCATACGGAGCGAAGGAAACTGCCGGTGACCACACCACCACCCGACAATGAGCACCCGGGTCCATGTGCTGGTATGTTATCCGTTGTAATGCGAGGCGAGTGTTTCGTGTACAAAAGCGTTAAAACAGCGCATCTATGCGGATAGGCAAGATGCTACGAAGGCAGCGATGTTTCGAAGAGCTTAGCCTTGTTGTGGATCGCGTCAAGACGATAAATGAATTACTTCGAAGTAGCGGTACATGTAGACAAGTAGACTCGTTCATCAAAATATTCTACCTAACACGACAACATCGATACCCCACTGTCCTGTGCACCTCCCCACGAACTCGCGCACGAATCTGTCTCTGCGAACGAAAACTCGGACACATTCTCGTTAATCACACAAGACGAGCAGAAAACCACTTTTCGTTGTGTCATTTCGAGCTCCGGCGTCATGAAACCCAACTCCTTCACCACTTTACACGAGCTGCACACGTATCCAGAGCAAACGTTGCACGTCGTTGTCTTCCCGAGCCGCCAAGGTCGCTTCGAACAAGTGACACAGGCATCTCGCGCAACAGTTTCCGAATTTCTCGACTCCTTCTCATTTAACTCTGCAACTTTGACAGAAGGAGCGCGTTTGAACATCGACAGCAGAGTATTGACAAAACACGGCAACACCACTCGTCGAACACGATCATCCATGGGATCCATCATCCCCAGGACGTAAATGGACACTGCCGTCTTACTTTCTTGACGGAAGAAGGAGCATATCGACAGCTGAGCACGAACACGTCCAGGAAGTCGGTTAGCACCAGGGATATTCACCGAGTGCAGTAGATGGTACCCTACTTTCTCCCCATTTGGCAGATATCGACTGCCAGTGGCTTCGACGTACACGTAGTCGTGGTTCTTGACAGCCTTGGACTGCACATTCAGCTCCATCCACTTGACTTCCACCGATTGGAACGGTTTCGCAGTTGTCGGTAGCTTGAGTGTGGATAGGAGAGTCGCTCTAGCCAGGTCGTTAACGCAGGAAGCAGGCGGATTCGCGATGCCAAGCATCACATCGTCCAGTTTCCCTGAAGTTGAGCCAACACACAACATCGGCTGCAAATCTACATTTGTCGACGCAATTGAAGCTGGATTTACTTGGAATGGGGTGAAGGCTGATCGATGCTGACGTTCCAGGTAAACTCGCGTTCGGTGCGTTGTTTTCACGAGTTTCCACGTCTTTGGATCCACTTTGCCTCTGTCGGACTCCAAGAAGCGTTGATAGCGTCTCACATTTGCATCGAGGATAGTTTTCACTAAAACTTGCAACTGGTTGGCCTCTGAAGGAGACAGTGAAATTGGCTGGATGGGGTTCACACGAGCAATTCCTTGTGTCATGACGTTTGACTTGTGTGCCAAAGAGAGAAACAAGTCAAGTGAGAACACGTTTTTCTTTTGCGACGATAGTTTGTCGAGCCTGATCCTATTAGCGCAGGTGGCCTGAACAACACGTTGGCGTAAGTTGCGCCGTGCAACTACATGTACAAAGACCTATCCAACCCGTGTGGTTTATTGGTTGATTGATCCGACAAACGACAAGAAACTAATGGATTGTAGTGGCTGGTAGACACCGGCAACAGGTGCGTGCATCAGTTGTTCTGCTCTTATGCACATGTACGCAATAAAGGCTATCCGTGCAATTGCCGCTGGCAATGTGCCAGTGTCCTCTCCCGCACTTGAGTTGCCACAGAGTTTACTTAAGGATACCAGTATCTTAGTGGGCAAGTGATGTTGAAGCAACCATCATGGATAACATTTCGGTGGTGAAGAAGCACACAACTTAGTGGCGAATTGCCACTACGTGTACACTCGCTTTGTCGCTGTTTGCCGTGACCTGGTGCTTTAAACTGAACGAAACAGAAAACACAGGAGTTTTTTTACCAAGTTTTTTTGGTTAAGAAATTACACAGCGATGCTCTATCTGTGAGTTAAGCAACGCATACTGCACTGCCCTCTCACCTAAATGAGGCAACACACTGTCATAGACGCACAGCAAACTGCGGCTGTAAACAATCCGTTTACTTGGCCTTGGTCTGGTTGGCGACGCCGGCAATGCGCGCCTTGATCTCCTCCTGGTTACCCACGTAGTATGCGGACAGAGGGGCAATGGCGTCCTTGTGGGGCACAGGCTTGAAGTTCTCGTCCAGGTCGTACACAAGAGGCACGCCCGTGGGGATGTTAAGGCCCGTGATGGTGTCCTCAGGGATGTTGTCCAGGTGCTTCACCAGGGCACGAAGCGAGTTGCCGTGAGCAGCAATGACGATCTTCTTGCCCTCCTTAATGGACGGGATGATGGTCTGCTCCCAGTAGGGCAGAACACGCTCGCCAGTAGTGGCAAGGGACTCAGCGAAGGGCAGGAGCTCCTTGGGGACGTCGGCGTACTTGGGGTCATTGCCCGGGTAGTACTCGCTGCTCTCCTCAAGGGAAGGGGGAGGGGTAGCGTAACTACGGCGCCAGATCATGACCTTCTCAATGCCGTGCTTGTCCACAGTCTCCTGCTTGTTAAGACCCGTGAGGGCGCCGTAGTGACGCTCGTTGAGACGCCACGAACGAGTCACGGGGATCCACATCAGGTCCGTCTCCTCCAGGATGTTCCACAGCGTCTTGATAGCGCGCTTGAGCACCGAAGTGTAGGCCAGGTCGAACTTGAATCCGGCCTCCTTGAGCACCTTTCCGGCGTCGTGGGACTCGTGCTCGCCCTTCTCGGACAGAGGCACGTCGTGCCAGCCCGTGAACTTGTTGTCCACGTTCCACTGGCTCTCGCCGTGGCGGATGAGCACGATCTGGTACTTGGCGGCCATTTTAGGACAGTTTTAGGATAGGCTTGGGAGGTTTGATGCAAATTGCAAACTGAGGGGAAAAAGATCGCGCGTTGGTTTGACTGCTCAGAAACGTGCTGGTGCGTGTTTTTACCTTTTTTTAGTATCTTTGTCAGCCAATGGGAAGGCATTTTTTGTCGAATGGACCGTTTTTTTTACGAAGAATTTTGTGCTTGCTCAGATTCAGCATAGTGGAATCAAGAGGTTTTCACTTGTACCTGGAAAGTGTCGCAGCGAGCAATCCAAGCAGCATATTTAAGTAAAAGCGAAGATGATTGGCTACTGCTGGCGAATCAACGGCGCCCTCTGACGTGGCGGGGTCGGCAAGTGCCAATGGTGACTTGCTTGCTTGCAAGAGCATCAAGACACGCGACCTGGGACTGCAAAGCGATGGAATACTGTTGTTTGTCTTCCACTGCATGGAACAGAACTCCATCGGTGTGGCAGTAACGAAAAGACGCTAAAAGGATACTCAAGAGCAGAAGACATCGTGGTGTGGAGATCATCTGTCGTGGTGCGTCCTGAAGTCTCGCTGGATGCTATCCGGATACGCTTTGCTGCACAGGTAGCTTTTGTGGACACATTTGACGATTCATCGGGGCTGGATTAATGGGTGGTGCAGCGCCAGTAGTTGTGTTGCTGCTGCTGTGTTAGATGTTGGAGTTGCAGGCGTCTCGGGGAAATGGCATCGCGTTACGAGCACTGCTAGTTAAGGGTTAACGCATCGGCCAACGCGGCGAGTGCACGGGCTTCGTACTCGAGTCGCTTTTGTTCGGCGTGCGCGGGACCTGGTCTGCCAAACGTTGTGTACGTTTCAGGTGACATGGTGCGCATTCCGGAACTGGCGGCTGAGCTGCCGAATAGATGCCACATCGTCATGGCGCTCGTGACCCTCGGCAAGGCAATCGTCCCGGTACCGACGCTGAAATGCCTTCAGATCACGATGGATGGCGTGGAATGCATGCGGCTCAGTTGACTCATTGGTGATGAATATAGCATTGAGTATGTGCATGCCGAGGTAGCGTCGGATCCGGTGAAGACAAAGTGGTGTGAAGAGAAGGCCGCCATCCATCGTGTAGAGAATTCCAGTGTATGTAGAACGCTGTCGCTTGCATTTCTGGGATGCTTGTCCTCTGGGTTAGTTTATAGTGACAACACTATATCTCCGGTTAGGGCAAGTTGAAGGCACTAAGACAGTTTACGTAGCGAAGAACGTGTACCAATGCTTCAATAGATAATATTTTACTCCCAAGTAGGTTGTCATACACGTAGTCAGCAGTGCTGAGTCTCAGCGCTCGACCGCCAAAGTTCTCGAATGACAAGTAACCATCTAACAGCACACATCCAAGCATTTAGTCGGTCGAAAGTCAATGCAAAAGTAAGGGTGCCATTTATTACCTGTTACTCTAGCAATTTTGACCTGTTGCACGCTCTCAGCCCCTACTGACCTGTTGTTAACCCTGTTCGACGTGTTGTTCAGCAACGGATAGTAAGTGTTGGATATCTGTTAGACTTTGTGTCCTTCTCACCTGTTGTCAGACTTGTAGAAGTGCGTTTTGATGGTTACGTTTGTGTCGATCGACAACAACTTGCTGTCACAACAAGCGATGGCGAGGCCTTTCGCTAGCTAAGTCTCGAGGATTCAAGAGCGTTATCGTTTTGGCTGCCACATAACTTTTAGTACGATAAGAGTGGAGGAATAAGCTGAGCTTATGAGATTCGTTTCCGGCAGACTTTGTGTTTCAAAATTTGTACTTGGCGATGCAAAAAAACAGATATTTAATATCATCTCACCTCGTCGCCCAGCTTATCCAAGGCAACCACCATGTAGGTAGTAGGTGAGGGCAACCCCACGAGCAGCATGGTCATGAAATGAGAGCCCCAAAGGCTGAGGAGGCAAATTTCGACTCGGCAATGGCTCGTACACTTCCGCCAACGTAAATAATAAGACATTTTATTGAATGTAGAAAGTAACAGTTCAAACATGTTGATAGACTATCTTAGAAGTCTATGTGGCACGCGCCTTTAAATACGAGCGGGAATTCTCCCTCTCATTCCAGAATACGCCGGCTCGAGCAAAGATGCTGAAGCTCTTCTGTGTGATCGTTGGCGTGGCTGGAAGTGCTTTCTCCGTGCGAGTGGACGAGAGCGACTCAGTGGATGACCTGAAGGAAGCGATTAAGGAGAAGAAGCCGCTCACGATCACGTGTGAACCCGACCAGCTGCAGCTCTTCCTGGCGAAGACGGAGGGAGGGGGATGGCTGGATGGAGCTGGCGCGGCAGCTGTGGTGTCCGATGACCTTCAACATTTCACGCCGATGGATCCCACCCTGTATGTCAAGAATCGCAAGTACTTCGGATCGAATTTTCAACCAGATGAGGGCCAAGTTCACGTACTGGTGGTGGTTCCGGAGCACTTGGCTGTAAATCGCGACACGGCACGAGATGAGGACTTGCCATGCGCAAAGCGAGTCAAGCTTGCGCAAGTAGAGGTGGCCTATCAAGACCCAGTCCCCAAGGAGTTCTACTCAGTTCCAGTGGAAACGATTGACACGTATCAAAAGCTGCAAACGGCGTTTTTGTCGCGTGAGCTCGCTCCGTTGTGCCTGCTTTATGGGCCTCGTCAATTTGGAAAGACGACCATTGGACATCGACTTCTGACTTCGCTTGATGCAGACTCGTCCATTCTAGTCATCTATCGCTCGTTAACCTCATCAATTGTCGAAACAGAGGAAATGTTTTGGCTGGCACTCGGCAAAATCATTGGCGAAAACACGAGGTCATCAGAAGAGTTTGAAGACATGTTTTTGCGTCGTAAGACACGTCTGTGGCTGGCGATTGATGAAATGGACACCATGTTTAAGAATGAAAAGCTGACCAGTAACTTCATGGACTGTCTACGAGGGTGGCAATCAAGTAAGTACTTTTTGGGATTTCTTGGAATTGGAAGTCATGATCTGCTGAAAATGCACATGAAGGTTAAAGGAGGCGATTCTGTCAGTCCTTTTAATCTGGCCGAAGTGTTTCAAGCCAAGCCTTTTTCCACCGATCAAATGAGTGATTTTTTCAAGCAGATCGAGGGAAGGTATCCGTTTCAAGATTCAACACGCCAGGCTATCATGGGGTATTCTGCCGGTGCCCCAGGCGTCTTTGGATCATTAGTCCGGTACTCGATTGATTTTGACAAGTGCGACCAAGAGCGGCATGAATGGGAGCATTGGTTCAAGATCCAAAACTTCTCTACCTATCTCGATACATACAATTGGACTTACAGAAAAATACGGGAGGATTTACAAAAGTTGAGCCAGTCGGATTGGAACCTGCTCGGCTTGTTGCTCAAGGATGATGTTAGTGGATCTAGCGCTGAATTAGGTACCAACCGTGAAAATTTGTTGCGAATGGGGGTTGTCATTACTGGCGTTCGCGATACCACGGAGTTGGAGTTTTCGTCCGAAATGATGCGACGACTGTGTCTAGAAGCTTTACCCATCCGCGAAATCCGCGTTGTTGCAACTGCTGATGATCCGCTCGAGTTGTTCGCTGTCTCACTTCGGTTTATGAATCCGGAATCGATTCGACGTGTAAATGTGAAGAATAAGCTATCTCCCAGCGAGTCTGTGTTCCAGTTTGAACTATACGCATCGATTCGGGGGATTTTCAAGGCGAACAACATCTCAAGCAAGAATGTTCTCGCGGAAGCTCGATATCCCTATGATAAGGAAAACCGAAGACTGGACATCATCGTCACCAATGGAGTAAAATATGGATACGAGCTCAAGTCAAATCAATTGACTGAAACTGAGATCACAGCTGCGGTAAAACAAGCGGATGGCTACAGGCAACTACTCGATATCAGTACGATGTTCATGGTTAATTTTGTTCCTCGTTACGGCCACCAGTGTACAGTGTCAAAAAGTATCCTCGCGTCAAGATTATTCACGTCTTCTTTCCAGATACTTGCAATGAGTACATTCTCCAATTTGAAGGGACCGATGGCGTCATAAAGCCTCGTACTGTACGCTGTGTTTAAGCGAAGCAGCGCACTCCCATCCTTCGCTTTAGCTTTGGAATCGCCTCCTACAAGATTCTCCGCAAAACGATCATGAGCGTCCTTCAATTGCATGTTGGCGTCGGTCGTTAACTTCCTTAAGCTGCCGTTTGTGGCGATCGTTGGCTTCCTTCAGCTCTTTTTTCAATACATCGACGATGGTTTTCATATTACTGGTTTGAGTTTTGTTTGGCGCGAAACAAATACCGTCGCATCTCGCTTAGCTGGGAAAAAAACTAGCACATGAGTGATATTGACAGAATAAGAGTCATTACGAGATTCGTCCCCTTGTTCGCTAACGTCCTCCCTTTGTGGAAGGCTCCCAGCGCTATCGTAATGTCATGCGGTGTGGTTCAGCGAGCGCTGAAGGCTCTGAATTAGAGCGTCTACACCCAAGAGGCTGATAGCTGTGATGGCTGTGCTGGCTTTAATTGCGTCGTGGGATTTTGTCATCTTGATTCTGCAGTGGATTAGCTTCGTTGTATTTTCTGTTGCCTTTTCCGTTGTCGTTGCCTTTGTCGTCCTGTGTATTGCGGTATCAATAGCCCAATGATGTTTCGCCTAATAAATAAAAGAGTTTGATGTTACAATGACAATGTGTAACGAAGAGCGCTGATAATGCCGGTATATAGACATAACAATAATCTCAAACTAGTCAACTCGGATCAGACTACATTGGGACTGTAAAAGATGGATTTCTTTTTTTATCTAGAGTTTAATATAATCTTGTCTTGCGATGTTTTTTTCTCACTGACTGCGCGCCATTTACAAAACAACGGATTTGCTACTGTTTGTTGATCCTAGGAGCACTACTACTAATATATTTCCTTGGAATTAAGAAGCAATCATTCAAGGAGAATTTTTTAGTAATTTTAACCGTAGGTCGATCTAGTATTTTGATAACATTTCTTGGTATGACCATACTATTATGCTCGATATGTTGTACACATTCAACAAAAGGCAACCATTCAGATTGTTGACAATGTAAAATCTAAATGAGAACAAACACTGGCTGTGACTTCTGCAGGACCAATTGTATACGCTTCACCTGCTAAGGCGCGGGGTAACGATGGCAAGGTAAAATCGGTAATCCTTTGACAGGTTCTATTAGTCCCAAACTACCAGAATTTAATAGTTATGCGTTGCAGCTAATCGGGTACTCTAGCTAAATGGGATCCAACTAATGTTGCAATGAAATGGACTGTCGTTTCTGCTGGTCAATTGATAGGATCGATAGTAAGTCAAGTCGTTCTCCTAACAAATACGCAATTGAAAATGGCGGCGCTGCGTCCGGCGGAGACAATATCAAGGCATACCCAATGGACAACGCTGACAATACGTTTTGGCACACAATTTTATTTCTGATAATCTGTTCCCTCAAGTGTCTACCGTGAAAGCTAGCGAGCAGATTTCGATACTAAGGTCAACGGCGCCTGCGCCTATTGTCAAAAACATTACTCCGAGTGCATCCGTTTCTTCTATCACAAAACCAGCACAGCCTTCTCTGGTTTCGGTTTCGTATGACACACCAAAGCGAATGACCACACAGCTGCTACAACGACCACTGCACCACAAGTAGTTGCCACACCTCCTCCTTCAGTAGGCACAACTCTCGTTGCTACTAATGTAGCCTCATTAGCACTTCCTAACGATATATCCCGTGTTACCATCACCCCTCCTGCTTCCACTGCAGCTGCAGTAAATCCTTCTCCTGTTTCCGTAGAAACCTCCCCTATAGTAACACCAACGGCTGCCATTGCTCTACCGTGATAGACAATGCTACCTAGAGTAACTTTTTTTTATAAAAGTGAGACACAAATAATTACTATTAAGGGTAATGCCGACCAATTTGGCCTAAAATGTTCCGAGTTTAGCCACAACTTTTCAAATTCGTCGAATTCAGCAGGAGTGAGTTACACTAACAGCAAGCTATCGATCTCGGCTTGCATTTGGGGTGCACTAGACATCTAACGTGCGCAAATTCATCGAGTAACGAACCGAAGAAAATTTCACAGATTTTCAAAATCGTGTCAAAAAATATGAGGCAATTTTGCCGCCCCGTCAGCTGGGCCCCCGACCCAAAATCACCTAACATTCGTATTATATATCTGCATAAGCATCTAGTGGTTGGAGGATGTGAGTTGCGTGGGGAGGGAAACTCAGTAGGTGAATGTCGTTCCGGACACACTTGCGTCGAACTGGTAGGCCGACATGAGATACATGATTGTCTAGTGTCAGCAGGACGGGACGAATCGATCAAAATGTCCACATTCGTTGCTACCTTTATCATTGCTGATGCTACATCATCTGTGTTGTTATCCCAGTTGAAGGCAGCATATGCAGTTTTCAACAAAGGCAAGACTGCAGGTATCAGGGCAATTATATATGAGATCGAACTACAAGTCGGCAGTAGTAAGTAGCGTGGAACACAATAGGAGTAGCAACTAAGAAGAAGTTGAAAAAAAATGCTAATATATTCTAAATACCAAATCCGATGCTCTAGCTTGAACGACGTGTGGTCAGCCGTACTTTAGCTACTGCTGCTGTATGAAATCTCGCTCCCAAAGTCGCCGCTTACTGTCGAGTTCGTCTGGATGCTCGAGTAGTGGACACCCTTCTTTGCTGTCAGCATCTTGGCACGTGCACAGTCCATGGAGCTCATACTCGTCACCTTGCTCATGCACCCCGTGCAGAACGTCACTTTACGCCTCGACAGAAGCAAATCCGGGTCCACAAAGCTCAGTTTCCGCGTGATTTTGCAGGCATGGCAGACGTGGCCGAAGCACATCTTGCAGGTGCTGTTGCTCTTGGAGAAATCTCCCAGTCGCCGACCGATCGGAGCCGAACAAGTGACGCAGGAATTCTTCTTGTTAGGCGCGCCATGTGCCTTGGAATCCGCGTAAGCCTTGTCGAGCATGAACGAGAGCTTTCTCATTTGTCCGCAGTACGGGTATTTCACACTCGACAGGAACGCAGACGCCATGCCCGGCACCACCAACATACGGATCATGTCACCGCAGGGGTCAAAAATGCCAGTTGCGTACATTTCCAGCGTGTTGGGGCCAGCCTGGCGCCAATAGCCAATGATTGAGACGTTGCCTCGGATTCGATTCGGAAGCTCGTGCGTCTGTGGAAAGTTGACTGAGTGGAGCAAATGGTACCCAAGGCGCTCACCAGCTTGGGATGTCACGAAGCCAGTGCCTTCCAGGTACACGTAGTCGCGGTTCTTGACCAAATTGGTTGAAGCAAAGGGGATGTCAAGCTCCATCCACTTGATGATTAGAGTCTGGAACGGGTCTTCAAGCGTTGGAATTACAATTGGGTCCAGCACAGCCGCGCCACTCACATCGTCAACGTACGAGGCCTTGACGCGCATTGTCTCCAAGTCCTCACTCATGACTCCGTACATGAGGTCCTCGAGCTTCCCCTCGATACTCCCGACACACAAAATCATGGGTAAGCCAGAACCGGAGGGTTCGTTGCCTGCGGTGTGCACAGACTCCGGTCGTTCCGCGTAGACGGTGAGCTTTTCCTTGTCCTTGATCTGCTTCCAACGACGAGAATCGACTTTGCGTTTGCCAGATGAGACGTACGCGTTGTAGTTGTCCAGGTTGGACATGATGATCCCATTGGCGAGGTCCTGTAGCTGCATCCGGTCGTCAGGAGAGATCTGCATCTCTGGGAACGGGTTCACGATGAATCGGCCCTTGCCCATTGTGACTGGAACTGTCGGGGCTGAAGAAGTTGGAGCTTTAGCGATAGCGAGTGGGATTGGAAGTGAGTTAGTTATAGTAGCAGTGTTCAATACTCAGATTGTGAAGCTCTTGTACTTTACCACCAAGTGGAGAAGAATTCGTGTTGAAGTGGTAAATCAAGCCACCTGCTTCAGGACCACGCTCAAATGATCTTATGCATCTAAACTTTAGATTTTAGATCCATCTAAAACTGATCGAATCTTTAGGAAAATCTAAAATCTTTTATGAACTGAAAGACACGCCGCTGCTGTAAGTGCTTCCAGTTGAGCTGCTCTCAATACTGGCGTAATTGACACCTTTCGTTGAGGACAGCATTCTGGCACGTGCGCAGTCTGTCGCGCTGGAACTCGTCACAGACCTGATGCAACCCGAGCAAAAGGTCACTTTCCTCTTAGCCAGCAACAAATCCGGGTCCACAAAGCTCAGTTTCCGAACTGCCTTGCATCCATAGCACACATGCCCAAAGCACAATTTGCACGAGCTGTCACTCTTCCCAAAGTCTCCAAGCCGACGACTGATAGGCGATGAACATGTGACGCAGAGACTTTTTCGGTTTGGAGTTCCTCTCTGCTTGGACTCGGTGTACGCCTTGTCCAGCATGAACGCTAGCTTCTTCATCTGACCACAATGTGCGTACTTAACGCTCGAGAGGAACGCAGTGGCCATCCCAGGGACCACAAGCATACGGATCATGTCCCCGCAAGGATCAAAGATCCCAGTGGCGAACATTTCCATCGCTTTCGGGCTCGCTTGGCGCCAAAAAGCAATGATGGACACATTCCCACGGATTCGGTTAGGTAGTGGCTGCGTCTGTGGGAAGCTGACGGAGTGGAGGAGGTGGTAACCGAGACGATCTCCGTTCTTCGCAGTGACGTATCCAGTGCCTTCCAGGTACACGTAGTCGCGGTTCTTGACCAAACTGGTCGAGGCAAAGGGGATGTCGAGCTCCATCCACTTGACGATGAGCGTTTGGAACGGATCTTCCAGCGTCGGAGTGACGATTGGGTCGAGCACCGCTGCACCGCTGACATCGTCTACGTACGAAGCTTTGATCCTCATCGTTTCTAGGTCCTCACTCATGACTCCGTACATCAGATCGTCCAGTTGACCTTCCACTGCCCCAACACAAAGGATCATTGGGAGTCCCGATCCGGTGATATCGCTTCGACTTGTGGTATGCGCAGACTCACGTCGTTCTGCGTACACTGTGAGTTGTTCTCTCTGCTTGATCTGCTTCCAACGACGAGGATCGACTTGACGCTTCCCGGATGTTACGAAGGCGTCGTACTTGTCGAGGTTGGTCATGATGAGGGTGTTAGCGAGGTCTTGCAGTTCCAAACGGTCGGTGGGCGAGATCTGCATCTCTGGGAACGGATTCACGATAAATCGTCCTTTAACCATCGTAGACGAGTTCAGGAGAGGTGGTTCTTGGAGTGCAAGAAAGGAAATGGCAGTCTATTCACGATGCCACCGCTGAACAGGATCGAAATGGCCTCTGCCACGCTACGGGATCTAAAGGTGACTTGCGCTCGAGAAGTTGGCAGGATCTCTGTCATATGGGTGTCATCATGTCATCAGCAATGAAAACTATTGAAGTCATATGCACGCCCTGCGGATAGAGAGCTCTCGACTCTTCCAGTAAACTAACCTTGTCTGTGGAGCTGATAAATACTCTAGTATATGGTTCGAAGTAAATGTATCCACGAAAACTCTCTATTTATAAGAAAAGGAAAGAAAAAGAATCAAAACTAACGAACGTTATATACACTTCTAGTCAACAGAGTCAAGAAGGCCTTCTAACTACGTGTACCAAGTTGGTACTACCAACAAGCTCAGTTAAAGCTTAGACTACCTTCCGACACTGAGCTGGCAGTAGAAGCGTTCGATGGGTATGGGATGCTCTTGGAGTTTCCACCGTTAGTTACCAGAATCTGAGCTCTGGCAGCTTCACTGGAAGGAGCTTTCATCGCTTCGTTCACGCACACTGCGCAGAACGTGACCTTCCGTTGGGCCAACAGCAGATCGGGCGTCACGAAGCTCAACTTCTTGGAGATCTTGCAGGTGTGGCAAACGTGGCCGAAGCAGAGCTTGCACGTGCTGTTGCTTTTACCAAAGTCCCCAATCCGACGGCTCGTAATTGGACACGAGCAGGTCACGCAGACCAGCTCCCGGTTGGGAGTTCCTAGCTCTTTGGCCTCAGTGTAGCGCTTCTCGAGCATCCACGCGAGCTTCTTCATCTGTCCGCAGTGCGCGTACTTCAGCGTCGACAGGAAAGCTGTTGCCATGTTGGGCACCATCAGCTTACGGATCATATCACCACCCGGATCCATCAGACCAGTGACGTAGATCTCGCACGCGTTAGGTCGCACTTGGCGGAAGATCCCGCAGATCGAAGTGTTCGCTCGGACGCGGCCTGGAAGATCGTGGGTCTCTGGAAAATTCACCGAGTGGAGGATGTGATAGCCAACTTTCTCGCCGTTCGATAGGTGCACGATGTTGGTGCCTTCGGCGTAAATGTAGTCGCGGTTCCTGACCAGACCAACGGATTGGAAAGGTAGATCAAACTCCATCCACTTGACCACCAGCGACTTGAACGGGTCTTCAAGTGAAGGCTCCGTGATCGTTGACAGCACGGCCGCACCGCTGATATCGTCGACGTAGGACGCCTTGATGCGCATGATCTCTAGCGTCGGGTTAACGACACCGAACATCATATCTTCCAGATCTCCGACGGCAGTTCCGAAGCACAGAAGCGAAGGGAGGTCGGACGAAGCTCCAGGGATCTGAGGGCCAACGCGGGAGGCTCCGTAGTTCCGCTCAGAGTAGACCTTCGTGTTGTCACGGCTCTTGACCAGCTTCCAGTGGTTGGGGTCGATGCGGCAGTGCTCCTTGAACAGGAATTCCTCGTACCGGGAGATGTTTGCATCCAGGATCTGACCCACGAGTGCTTCGAGGTCTCCTACGTCCGACGGAGTAAGACGCAACTCGTTGAACGGGTTCACAGTGAACCGGCCTTTGACCATGATCAAGATCGACTAGAAGTGCGCGAATCGCCAAGTGATCTGTCAAAATCGCCTACGCTCGAAAAAGAGTCCAAGACGGCTGGTGGGGGCCGCACAGGAGCTGCAGCTGCTGCGTTGAATAGGCACGCAAGGATGAAGGCTTTGACTGGGCTCTGGTACGCAAGCTCAAATTAGCTGACGCCTTGGATAGACCGTGATGCACCAGTCGCAACCAGCCCAGACAGTTGGGTTGACTCACAGCTGGGTCCTGGTCGAGGAAGGGCTCAGGTATCAAGGACAGACAACATTTATGATTTCGAAGCAGTCGCAGTCCTCGACAAATGGGGTGCGGTGGCTATCTAAAGCCGGCGATAAGACAGCAACCATACTGATGTGGACACGAGTGAGAAAGCAGCGTAGAGCAAAAATAAAACAATATTTATAATTATGCAGTAACAGATATCTTACTGATATTTTTTGTGCATTTTTAAATACATGAAATAAATATTTGTTTAATACATGTAATTGTCAAACAAAATACTTATTGGTTTTAAACAATTAACACAATTAATATTATTTATACACGTGTACTTTAGACAATAATCTAAAAATCGGAAGGGGGGGGGGGGGGGGTCGTGTAGTTGTCAATGAAATTGGCACCTGAACCTCTCAGAATTCAGATTACAGAGGCTTATAAGTCTTCCGGTCTGAATCCCAAACCGATAAATGATGACGAGAAGATCTTTAGATGGGATAACGTCGACAGCTGCCGCTGTCCGGGATACCTAGGACTACGCTATTCTGACTCGTGGTGGCCACTAGAAATTCCAGCGCACTTTCAAATTTGTTCTTCACCACTCACCTCCCTACTGAACGTCACCAAATGAAGTATTTTCACATTTTTCTCCTGACGGTTGCTTTGCTGGTTAGTTGTGCTGATCCCGCCTCTATGTCCAAGGACTCGAAGCTGATAACGGGGAACAACACCCCTTCCAAGAGACTTCTGAGAGCCTACACTACTGGTGTCGAAGAGGACGAAGAGAGGGGTATTTCTGCGGACCTCCTACGTCTAGATAAACTTCAGAAACTAGTCAAGACCAGCGAGTCTGCCGATGATTATTTCCTGACTCTGGGATTAAGCAAAGTGCTATCCTTTGAACAAGGAGCTGAGGTGGGGACGAAAATGGTGTCCAAGTTTTTCTCCAGCGACAAATTCCAGGCTTGATCCAGGTATGCCACCAAGTTGAACTGGAATGACCCGGACAGCGCGATGCTTGCTGCACTCACGAACGCTTATGGAGAGAAAAACGCAGCTGTCATCATCCTATTGGGGAAGGACTCAGTCGCTTCGCGTGCGATCGCCAAGCGACTGGAAACGGTGCAGTTTAACAAGTGGTACATCACGGACAAGCTGCACAACGCTGATGATGTCCTCGTAACGGTGCCGAAAGTCCCACGAAACAATATTAGAGGACATCCTCGGGAAATGTACATTTGGGACGATTACAGCAAGTACATTAGCAACGTCCGTAGCGGCCCCGCTAGAGTGTAAATCTCCTTCGCCACAAGATCATAAACACGAAGGATAGATTGTAACTGTCCAAGGTTTAAGACATATCTTCCATTTTTTTAAGGCGACGCTGTATTTTTAATTTTTAAAAAAATACCGTACAAATGTACGAAGAGCAGCAATTGTGTATTTTTGAATCATTGTAAAATTAAATGTCAAAACATGTATTTATACTTAAACAAAATTTACAAATATAGCAATAAAATCATTGTTTCGTCAATACTACAGCAGAATCTAATTATATAATTGCGTAAACTACCAAAATGTTTTTCATTTAGACGCAACGAAAGATACGTTTTTGTGTTTCCTATTGAAACATCGACACGAAAACAAAAGCTCAGCCCGTCGACGATGAATAACCTGACACCGTAGACGCATCAGACGCTGCTGAAAACTGCTGCAGTTTCTTGCCAACAGCACCAGTAACCATAATCTGCGCTCTTGCCGCAACTGACGCGTCCTCCCGGATCGCGTCATTCAAGCACACAGCACAAAACGTGACCTTCCTTTGGGCCAAGAGTAGATCGGGCGTCACAAAGCTCAACTTCCGCTCAATCTTGCAGTTGTGGCAGACATAGCCGAAGCAGAGCTTGCAGGTGCTACTGCTTTTGCCAAAGTCTCCGATCCTTCGGTTCGTGATAGGAGCCGAGCACGTGACACAAATATGTTCTCGATTCGGAGTTCCGAGCTCCTTAGCATCAGCGTAGCGTCTCTCCAGCATCCACGCTAGCTTCTTCATCTGTCCGCAGTGAACGTACTTAAGTGTTGACAGGAAAACCGACGCGATACTGGGGACCACAAGGACGCGGATCATATCACCACCCGGATCCATGACGCCAGTGACGAAGACTTCAATAGCGTTGGGTCGAACCTGACGGAACATGCCGCAAATCGACATATTGGCTCGGACACGACCGGGAAGCTCGTGGGTCTGTGGGAAAGTGACAGAGTGCAGAACGTGATAGCCGACACGTTCACCCGTCGACAACGTCACCATTCCGGTGGCTTCAACGTACACGTAGTCACGGTTCTTCACTAGACTGGTGGTGTGGAGAGGGATATCCAGCTCCATCCACTTGACCACTAGCGACCGGAACGGGTCCTGAACTGTTGGGTCTTCTAGGTTGGCCAGCACAGCCGCTCCACTGAGATCGTCGACGTACGACGCCTTGATGCGCATGATCTCCAGTGTGGGGTTCACGACACCAAACATCATGTCTTCAAGAGCCCCCACGGTCGTCCCTACGCTGAGGAGAGACGGGAGCCCAGATGAGTTGGTCGTTCCAGTGCGATACACATCATGGTGCCGCGCTGTGTAGACCGTCGAGTTCTCCTTGGTCTTGAGCACTTTCCAGTGGTTCGAGTCGATCTTCTTGTTCTCCTTGGTTAGGAAGTTCTCGTAGCGCTGGACGTTGGCGTCAAGGATGGAGCCTGCGATCTCGTGGAGATTGCCCGTATCCGATTCGGAGAGGTTCAGGTCCGGGAACGGATTCACTGTAAATCGGCCCTTCACCATCGTTGGTAATAGTCGAGTGAGAAGGCTGAAGCAAAAGCGCGAGTGAGAACGAGCTGATCTTGTTGTTCGGATCGGTAGAGGACTCCATGGTACGACACTTTGCAACAGAACACAACATGCTTTAAACATCTGTAGCAGTGATCTGTCCACAGGTAGGTCACTGATCGATAGCTTCACAGTTGTTGAGCTCTTGCCGATTAGCTGAGCTGATAAGACACGGCAATTGCTTCGGTTCTGACCCAGAGTTTACGCGTGACGCGAGGTCGACACTGTAGACTCTACAGCATGCGAGCCTTATCTGGATAGGAAGCAAGACATTAGTACGTACGTTTAACCATAAGTAGTCACGGAAGTACGTACACTACGCTGGCATATCAGTGAAGCTGTGGTCTTTGGTACACGAGAGTCTACTGCAGCATCTGGGCACGCTAAGTCGCCAAAGACTCGCTTCAGTCATGATCAGAACAGTACAACACACAGACGTTGAGCTACTTTGTTTGTCTAAACAACCACACCAGCTTCTTCATCTTCGCACAATATATATATGATAACTTTGAGCCTTTTGAATGAGATTATCAGGAAGGTTATCCAAAATTAAGAAAGATAAGTAAAAAACGAAGTGGATCGTGACATTAACTAAGCTCCTAGCGTTCAACACGCTTCTTCAACCTAACTATCCACAACTGGACGCGTATTCGGACATCGCGTATTCGGAGACCGTGCTGGCCTCGGAGCCTTGTTGGTACGAGTGGTGTTTGGACAATCCACCGGTAAAAGTGACAATCTGAGCCCGAGCAGCTTCAGCAGCAGGAGCTCGGATCGCATCGTTCAGGCAGACCGCGCAGAATGTCACTTTACGTTGCGCCAACAGTAAGTCTGGGGTCACAAAGCTCAGCTTCCTCTGGATCTTACAGCTGCCGCACACGAAGCCAAAGCACAACTTGCACGTGGCATCCGACTTGCCAAAGTCTCCCAGTCTTCGGTTCGTGATCTGCGCGTTACAAGTCACGCAAATGTGTTCACGGTTGGGGGTACCCAGCTCCTTCGCTTCAGCGTAACGTTTCTCCAGCATATACTGGAGTTTCTTCATCTGACCGCAGTGCGCGTACTTGAGCGTAGACAGGAAGGCGTTGGCCATCGTCGGAACCACCAGCATGCGGATCATGTCACCACCCGGGTCCATCAAACCCGTGACGAAGATCTCACTCGCATTTGGCCGCACTTGACGGAAGAAACCGCAGATCGACAGGTTCGCACGGACTCGGTTAGGAAGGTCGTGAGTCTCTGGGAAGTCGACAGAGTGGAGAATGTGGTACCCGACCTTCTCGCCGTTCTCAAGGTGCACGAAACCCGTCGCTTCGACGTAAATGTAGTCGCGGTTCCGTACTAGACCCATGGACTGGAGAGGGATATCCATCTCCATCCACTTGACGACTAGCGAGTTGAACGGCTTCTCGACTGTCGGTTCGACGATGTTAGCGAGCACTGCAGCTCCACTGAGGTCTTCAACGTACGAGGCCTTAATGCGCATGATCTCCAAAGTCGGATTCACAACACCGAACATCATATCCTCCATCTCCCCCACTGTAGTGCCCACGCAGAGCAAAGACGGCAGTTCGGACGAGGAGCCTGAAGCTTGAGGAAGCGGAACGGCATTGCGACTGACGCCTGCAGTCTTCTCCTGGTACACCTTGGTGCTGTCTCGACTCTTGACGAGCTTCCAGTGGTTCAAATCCACTTTACTCTTCTCAACGTTGAGGAACTCTTCGTATCGAGACAAGTTCGAGTCGAGGATGGCGCTGGAGATCTCGTGGAGGTTGCTGATGTCATCTGGAGAGAGCACGAGCTCCTTGAACGGATTGACGGTGAATCGCCCCTTCACCATTGGAGCAGATTGTCAGAGATAGAGCAAAAACCGGAATGGGGTGAGCTCTCCCTTTAACGGAAGGACGTAGTTGAGGTCAAGTGAAACACCTGGTGAAGCCTCGGAGATGGAGCACCTGCGCTCTCTATCGACAATGTTAAACCAGCTACAGGCTGTTCGCTGCAACCGATCTGATCCACGTCTTCCCACAGGCCCAACCCACATGGACTCGGGCTCAGGTGCTTCAAGACGCTGACGTCTAAAGTCGGAAAACGAGTCCGTTGGCTCCATATTTATCCGGATAAGGTCAATAGAATAGACACTATGAGCAGATCAGCAGTTGCAGGCAACAGATCAACTATATATTTTTTTTAAAAAATAACAAAGCCGTAGGAGACTCTGGGCTCTTCTTCTCTTTGAGGGTCATCTGAAGACACAGTGCTCAAGTCCGAAAATCTCGAAATCTTTCGAGAAACCTTGGATGCACGGATATCCGAGCGAATCTGCCTTCTAGCCGCACCGCATGCGCCTTGTTTCAATGACTCGTTCAAACACACAGCGCAGAAATTGACCTTACGCTGCGCTAGACGGAGATCCGGCCCCACGAAGCTGATCTTCTTCTGCAGTTTGCACGTGTTGCACACAAGTCCAAAGCACAGTCTGCACGAATCTCCGCCCTTTGCGAACTCCCCAACGCGTCGAGATACCGTCTTCCTACAGGTCACACAGATCCGTTCTGGGTCTGGAGCTCCCACCACCTTCGACCGGGAGTAAGCAGAGTCCAGAGCCCATGCGAGCTTCTTCATCTGACCGCAATGGGCGTACTTAAGCGAGGACAACATAGCACTCGCCATGTTAGACACTACCAGGCGTCGAACGCGATCGTTCCCAACGGGATCCAGTGCACCCGTAACGTAAATACTCACGAGGTTTGGCCGGACTTGACGGAAGAAAGCACAGACGGACATATTGGCTCGCACTCGGTTCGGGAGATCGTGGGTTTGTGGAAAGTTGACCGAATGTAGAACGTGAAAGCCGATGCGTTCTCCATCGAACGTCTCCGTTAGGCCCGTAGCTTCGACGTACACGTAGTCGCGGTTCTGAACGAGGCCAGTGGATTGGAACGGGATATCCAGCTCCATCCACTTGACCACAACCGAGTTGAAAGGGTCGTTTGGAGTCGGATTCACGACGTTAGACAGAACGGCGGCTGCACTGATGTCGTTGACGTACGATGCCTTGATGCGCATGCTCTCTAGTGTCGGATTGACCACTCCAAGCATGACGTCGTCGAGCGATCCGGACGTGTTCCCAACGGTAAGAAGAGACGGTAACTCAATCACAGAGTCAACAGACCGAGAAGTTGCTGAGTTGCGCTGGGCCTGTTGCTCTAAGAAGACGTGGGCGTTTTCCTTGGACTTGAGAAGTTTCCACTTGTTGGTGTTGACCTTGGCCTTCTCTACCGTCCAGAAGTTCTCATAACGTTCGAGACTGGAGTGGACGATGGTGTTGACGATGTCCAGGAGGCTGTTGGCGTTTCTGGTCGTAAGCGCCAGATCTTCAAAGGGGCTGGGTAGGAATCGATCTTTCACCATTTTGGGACTTGACAAATTCAAGAATGAGTTCTAGACGGAAAAGCTCCAGGTTGGTCGACTGGATGGTCATTCAAAGTGCGGTTGAAGAGACGCAATGGTACAGACATTCTCAAATTTCATATTGCTGCGCTGCAAGCCACGACAATTCAGCCATGTGACGGCAGATGCCTTCAAATCGCCACTAGCTGCTTGCATCTGCTCTAACTACTTACCCAAAAAGCGAGCTAAACGGTAGAGAACGCCATGGGAAGAAGAATACGTCTGCGACCGATGTTACGATGTCTCATAAAAGTTAAACGGCAAGTATAATAGCATCTGTGTTTAACTGGGTGAAGGCGACTATCTGGATCTCGATAGCAGGAGGCTACAAAAGCTCTCGTTTAAACACTTTTTTATAGATATTTTTTTCTCTACTTTCTTTTTCTTGAAAAGAATCTGAACTTGAAAAGAATCTGAACTAAGTAGAGAACATTCGCGACGGAAGATCTTAAAGTGAACTCAGGACACTGATTGTCTTGGTATCGATGTATTTTCTGAAAATTATTCTTTAAATTTCATTACGGGTACGCAACTGTGTCTACATGTAGTTTCTTCTCAAGAGAAATTATCTGGTGCTTGTGAAGTCGTAAGTTATCGGCTGCGGATCATTATCCAGTAGTGTGCCCCAGCCTGACGACACGGACGATCCCACCGAGTTGTTCCGTTGATAATTTACCTGTTGACCTCGCGTTTCAACGTCAGGCAGCTCCGGTGGTGCTTCCACTGTGGCTTCGCTCACACAAGTAGGGCAAAAGGTGACTTTCCTCTGCGTCATCTTGAGATCCAACGTCACAAAGCTCATCTCCTTCTCGACTCGACAGGAATTGCAGACGTACTTAAAGCAGAGTTTGCACGTACTGTGGTGTCCGACGAGCTTCCCAAGCCGCCCCAAGTGCTTCTTACAGGCCGTACAGCTGTGGTCAGCGTCTCGAGTCTTGAGTGTCTTCAACTCCGCGTACCGGGCACCAAGCGCCTGCGTCAGCTTCTTCATCTCACCATAACACGCATACTTAAGCGGAGCAAGCATTCTCTTGACGAAACACGGCACGATCATCCGACGAACGCCGTCGCTCATGGGGTCCATCATCCCCATCATGTAAACGGACACTGCAGACTCCGTGTCTTGACGGAAGAAGCAGCATACGGAAAGTTTCGCACGGACTCGCCCTTCTAGTGTATGAGCTTGTGGGAAATCCACCGAGTGCATTAGACGGTAGCCTAGTCGTCCTCCATTGGCCATGAGCTTCATGCCTGTAGCTTCGACGTAAATGTAGTCACGGTTCTTGACGATCCCCATGGACCGACGACGGACATCCAGCTCCATCCAGTTCACAACGACAGACTGGAAAGGTTCCTCTGACGTTGGGGCTTTGGCGATTGCGAGTATAGCGGATCCGCTACGGTCGTCGATGAACGAAGCTTTGGTACGCGTAGACTCCAGTGTAGGGCTCAAGATGCCCAGCATTACATCGTCCAGAGTGCCAGGGGTGGATCCAACGCAGAGCATCGATTGTAACTCGGGATCTGCTTCGTTCGAGCCTTTTAAGGTCGAACGGCGTCGTCTCTGTTGACGTTCAGCGTACACTTTGATCTGGTCCTTGGTCTTGATGTATTTCCACGCCTTGGAATCAATTTTACAGTTGTCGACGTCTGTGAAGTGCTGGTATCTCTCCAGGTTCGCGTCCAGGATGGCGTCCGCGACAACTTGAAGCTCGCTAACATCACCGGGGGCTAGCGTGATTCGTCGTAGAGGACTCGCTACGTATTCGCCTTTCGCCATTGAGACCTGTGGACGAACGAGGTAATTTACGAATGGCCTTCAGCTCTCGGTGGATTGACAGTAACGATAGCCGGCAGGACGATGTCACACTTCTTTGGCTGTGAGCTACACCGCCAGGTGGACTGAAGGACTACGGCGCTTGTGACTTCATCTCCATCCGGTCAATGATTGCCTCCGCTCTGCACAAACTGAAGTTGCATAGCTTGGTGAGGAAAGATATAAACTTGTTGACGACCACGAAAGTCAAACCGCATCGATCAAACGCAAGGACGAGTGCAACGCTTTAGCCCCCTGTGCGTATTACATGTATTCCTGCACCTGGAGACGTGAAGGCATACAGAGCTGGTGCATTTGAGACGCCGATTTGATTATTTTGCGAGATATGCAGGCTCAACAGACGATTCTCGAAACGCAGCTTGGTTTGCAGGAACTGTGTCTTCACTCGAGCCTTGCACATCTGCCTAACAAATACGCCGGAGTATTACAAAATGCACCAACTGGTGGAAAACTGCGCAGCGTCGCAGGCAGGTCACGGATCAAATCGATCCAATGCTCTCAAAACATTGAGTCAACGAATAAAAATACAACGATGCAAGAATACATAAGAATTGTTACTATTTTCCAGCAAGTTACTTTCATTTTACTGCGTAACTTTTCAACGGCGCTCTTCGATCAAACGCTTTTATCTTGTATTCGCGAAATCGTAGGAAACTGCTGACGATTCATTATCCAACACAGTGCCCCAGACGGATGATAGGGTCGATTGGTTGCGAGGTCGAGAATACCCAACAACATGACTCCAACAATCGCTCGCCTTCGGGATGTCGGAAGCGCTGAGTCCCATGGCGTCGCTCACACAAGAGGAGCAGAAAGTGACTTTCCGTTGAGTCATTTTCAGGTCTGGAGTCACGAAACTGAGCTTCTTCCCGATCTTGCACGAGTTGCAGACGCACCCGAAGCAGAGCTTGCAAGTGGTGGGGCTGGTTGCAAGCTTCCCGAATCGCCACACGCGCATTGGTTTCATGCACGTGATGCAGTTGTGATCCGGATTCGGAGGCCCAACGTGCTTCAACTCAGCGTATCGATCACTAAGAGCCTGCGAAAGCTTCTTCATCTCTCCGCAGTGCGCGTATTTGAGTGTAGACAAGAGGGTTTTAATGAAGCACGGCACCACGAGACGTCGAACCTTATCGCTCATAGGGTCCATCATTGCCATCACGTAAACGGAGATGGTGTCATCTCTACGTTGTCGAAAGAACGAGCACACGGACAGTTTGGCACGTACACGTCCAGGTAGATCGTGCGCTTGCGGGATGTCCACCGAGTGCATTACGTGGTAGCCCAAGCGCTCACCACTGGGTAAGTCTTGGACCCCAGTAGCCTCGACGTATACGTAGTCGCGGTTCTTGACCAAACCGATGGAACGGCGTCGCACCGCCAGTTCCATCCACTTGACCGCTGCAGACTTGAACGGATCTTCAGCGGTTGGCTCTGATACAGTTGATAGGACAGCAGCTCCACTGAGATCGTCCAGGTACGAAGCTTTCATTCTCGTGACCTCAAGTGTCGGACTCATGACTCCAAGCATCACGTCGTCAAGCGAACCGGGGGTTATTCCAACACATAGTATCGACTGGAGGTCGTTTTCATCTGGAGTTGATCCGACTGAGTGTTGTCCTCTGTGTCTACGTTCGGAGTAGACGCGCATTTGATCCCTGGACTTGATCATTTTCCACGAATCCGGATTCACTTTGCGCTTGTCCTCGTCCCAGTACTGCAGATACGGGGCCAGGTTGGCCTCGACGATCGTTTTCGCGACAACTTGCACTTCGTTCATGTCGGCAGATGTGAGTGAAATCCGTCGGAACGGATTGGCAAACTTCCCCTGCATCATCGTCGATAGAGTTGAGTGTGTGAAGAATTGGTAATTCGTGAATGATCTAACTTTCGGCGATCCTCCCAGTGAGCTTGTAACGCTGATTGCCAGCGAAAAGATGAAGATGTCGCACTCAGCTTGGCATTGTAATTGACTTTTGTGGGGATCGGAGACCTGGAGCCAAGAAATCGCCGAGCATGTGGAAGAAACAAAAAGTTTGCATTCTCTACCAGACCATTACCGTCTCAGTATTTACCATACGGTCATTTTTTAAGTTGCAGTGAAAGATATATTTATTGGGCCCCTACTTGACGCGGGACACGAACTTGTACTGGCTCAGTTGACGCAGCGAGCCCTTCTGCACCATCGCTCGAATTGCACGTTGAATAGCGTTGGGATTGTATCCTTGAGCCTCCAGACGGCTGTACAAAGCGCTCGTCTCGACACGCGTACCGATGCGCAAGGTGCGGTTGATACTCTGCTCCACCTCCTGGGCTTTCTCGTGGAAGCCTCCAAAGAGTCCCTGGGTGCCGCCGTCCTTCGCAGCATTCATCGTACTCACGCTGAACAACCGAATCGCTTCCTGTACGTGTTCGCGGGTGGCTTCATTGAGCAGGTGCATCTTCGCCAAAGACTCCGAGATGCGCACGAGGGCCTCAAGCTGACGCACAGTAACGGGTATCGTCGTTTCACCGCCCTGAGTACGCCGCACATCGTCACGCACGCCAACGTAAAAGTCCTGTAGCGCCTGTGCAGCTCCAACTGAAAGTCTCGGCGCGCATCGCGTGCGGCAGTAAGTGATGAACTTCTTCAACAGCCACGGCTCAAATTCTCCTCCACCGGAAGCACTTTCACTAGCCGAAGGCTTCCCTGCCGCCGACGCGAGTGCATTCGTATGCATTCGCACAACGTGAGCAGCCATTTGTCTATCTCTTGCATCGTCCTGGATGTCGCGCACAATGAAAATCATGTCAAAACGACTGAGAATGGTGCTCATCAGGTCGATATTCTCCGAAGCTGAGCGCATATCATCGTAGCGACCGAACACGGGGTTAGCAGCCGCCAGAACGCTTGCACGCGAGTTCAAAATGGTGGTGATACCGGCCTTGGCGATGGAAATGGTCTGCTGTTCCATGGCTTCGTGAATGGCTACACGATCCGACTCACGCATCTTATCAAACTCGTCGATGCACACCACTCCACCATCGGCCAAAACCATGGCTCCTCCTTCGAGATAGAACTCGCCCTTGGAATCACGAATCACTGAAGCCGTGAGACCAGCAGCACTACTACCTTTACCGGACGTATAGACGCCCACAGGTGCGATTTTCTCTGTAAATTTCAGGAACTGGGACTTTGCCGTACTGGGATCTCCCAACAGCAGCACGTTAATGTCACCACGTAATATCATTCCATCGGGCAGTCTCTTTCTCGATCCACCAGCCAGCAAACAAGCAATGGCCTTCTTCATGTTCACTGTGTAGTCACCGTAAATGGACGGAGCGATACTGGTTGCCAATTTCTCGTACAAATTCGGATCTCGAGCCATTTCATGGAACTTTTCCTCTTCAGCAGGAGAAAAAGTGGACTTAGCACGTCCTGCTCCTTCTTCGTCGATCTCAATACCTACCACACGCAAGTACAGAGTGCGGATGGCTACAGCTCCGACGTTTCGGCCGCCTGCATTGACGACTGAAGTGATGCCGACCACCGAAACGCGCGTGCCGGGGGATGCTCTGTCGACTAAGTGACGATCCGCAATCAGCGCCAAGTTACGTGGCATTTCACCAGTAGGCACCACTTCCGGGTTTTCCTGCAACTTAAGCGTTTGTTGGTCCACGTATTCTCCTTTGTCTGGCAAAACCATGTACGAGTCTTTCGGACAGCCGTCCCCAGGGGCAAGGTTCTCTTCCTCCCGGTTGCGATCACAGATACGGGGGATGCTCACGCCACCCATTCCAGAAACGGCGACGCGCTTAGTGTGGCCACAGTTGCGGCATCGTAAAGTTGCCGATACACACTTGGTGCGCACTCGAGTGGCACTGATGACAATTCCGGGTACTTTCACCAGGCGGTTGATTTCCTGGGCGTGAACATGGCGAAGCGCCACTGGGGCTTGGTCACTGGTGAGAATGGCTTGAATGTCTGGCAAATTTGACGCGCGAAGAGCTGCGTTATCAGACGCATCGGCAACTGCCTCTTGCCCTTGCGTGCTGGCGACGAGCAGTTGCGCCAACATTTCCTTGGCTGCATTTTCCAGTAAAGGTAATTGTTCTTTCGGGTTCTTCAGCAATAGATCTTGTAGTTCCTGGTCGAAGGCGGCAACATGCGAAAGGTTCACAGTCACGACCCAGTGGTGGCGGCGGGCGTTGGCCAGGAGCTGCTCGCGGTAGTAGAAGAGCGGACCCACGCGGAACCCGCGCAGGAAGGCCAAGAGACGACGCTGCAAGGCCGCCGGACTCGCACTCTGCCGCGCGTCCGACGCCTGCGCGCTTTCCATGCCCACGGCCGACACGCGACCGGCATCCCAGTCCATTGTTGTCGCTAGGTTTGATCGAAGAGTCAACGGCTAAAAAAGCGCGGGAAAGGACCCATACACAATGTATACACAATTAGGAAATATCCTAGTTTTGTATCTATGAATGTGATTGGCTGATGAAGTTGAAGACGTTCGAGGATGGAGGATGGAGTCTTATCGGGTTTAATCTTAATCTTGACAGGTAGGAGGAATACACTCTCCGATTTCCTGGCGCATTGCGAAGTTCCTACTACTGCAAGATGAAGGCGCGATTCACAGTGAACCCGTTCGAGGAGCTGAACTTGACTGCGGCCGACAAAACGTCGCTGCAGGACCTCGCCAACCAGGTCATCATGTCCAACCTCGGAATGTGCATGAAGTACATGAACAACAAGCTCAAGGTGGATCTGAGTCACTGGAAGCCGCTGAAGGGCAAAGACAACGTTCAAGTCTACTCGGAGCGACCTGAAGCTGTGGCTGCTGCCGTTGCTGCGGGGAACGAGCCGACCGGGTCAGGACTCCCTATGATTCTGTGCGTTGGCACAAAGGAGGGCAAGCTCGAAGACCTCGTGTATGGTGTGACCAATGAAGACCTAGAAACCATGCGGCTGAAGGCCTCGTACGTGAACGATTTCAGTGGAGCAGCCGTGCTCGAGTTTGTCGTCATGCCCTCAGTGGAAGACCCGTTCCAGTCCTTGGTGATTAAGTGGATGGAGCTCGACATCCCCTTCAACTCGATCAACCTGGTCAAGAACCGCGACTACGTCTACATGGAAGGCACAGGCTACGTCACAAATTCGGCTGGAGAGCGGCTGGGGTACCACTTCCTGCACTCGGTCAATTTCCCACAGACCCACAGCTTACCGAGCCGCGTTCGTGGCAACATTTCGCTCATCGGTTTTTGGCGGCAAATTGCGCCCAATAGAATGGAGATCTACGCTACTGGTATCATGGATCCTGTTGATGATGGATTCATTCGCAAACTGGTGGTGCCCAACATGGCGAATCTGTTCCTCTCGAGCTTGAGGTACGCATACTGTGGTCGCATGAGGAAGCTGGCCTTCATGCTCGAGCGTCGCTACGAAGAGTCCAAGATGAATGGCACGCCAAACAAGAAACACGTTTGTATTACGTGCACCGCACCGGTCACTCGACGTATTGGAGACTTCGGCAAGAGCAACAGTACGTGCAAGCTGTGCTTCTCTTTCGTCTGCAGCGCGTGCAGGATTGTCCACAAGTTGAGCTTTGTGGATGCGGACTTGTTGCTGGCGCAACGCAAGGTGACGTTCTGCAAGGCGTGCATCACTGACGTGGCAGGCATGAGTGCAGTGGATATAGCTCGTGCGTCACTTCTGGCCAAAAAGCGCGTGAAAGAAGCCAATTCCAGCGTTGAAACTGCGTTATCGTCGATATCTTCGGATAGCAACACTGCAGAGTTGCCCATGTTTTGAGACGCTGCTGTGCAGGGCGCATGAAAGGCTTTAAGTCACGGGGGATCTTTCCTTTCTTTAATCCAAAATAATACAAGCTTGTATTTTAACATTTCGCGCCGCACATGCAAAAGGAAAACTAAGCTTACTTTTGGGAAAATAATTAATACCTGTTACTTTAGCAATTTTCACCTGTTGCACGCTCTGAGCCCCTGTTCCCCTGTTGGTCGCACTGCTCACCTGTTGTTCCTTTTACTATCATTGATAGAAGTTCTAACCAATGGTGAGGTTCATTCTTAACCCCTTATTCACCAATACCACCTCTCAACGAAATGCTAGAGCAAATGATTTGTCCGAGCCTCCGACATAAATATATTCTATTTTTGTATGGTTTCGGATAAATACGTTTGCATTGTACAGTAGAGTTTATGCAAATATTTCTTCAGCTTTTGAGCAAAGCTCTGACATGTACCTCCGACATGTACCTCAGTTTAAATGAAATTGTAGCAAAATTTGTCATACCATCCGACAAAGCGACTTTGAAAAGAAACACAGTAATTATGGGATTCCGGACAAATTCCGGACGCTTGCTAGGCTCTGCCTTCAACCAAGGATACGCCAATGATGATAAGCTTTCTGAGTAAGCCCTAATGGAACTTTGTACCGTACTAAATACTATGTATTGAACTAAATACCTCTGTCGGCTCTAGTCCTCTAACACGTACAAATTTCCAACTTGAAGGGAGCCAGGGGTCACACGAGCAGGAGCTGGAGGTTGCATGTTACCGGGAGGACCCCGATGGACGCTGCCTAGTAGAGACGGCTAGGGAGAAGACACTTGTAGCAACTGTAGACTCGGGTAGACCACAGCTTGTCCTCATGCTAGACTCGTTGTAAACTATACAATATACAAGTAATTTGCACCACCCTTCATGTGTTCCAGGTAAGTACTGTACAGTCAAGACACTAACGGTAAGCGCCACAACTACGTGGTTGCTAACCACGATCCCCGCCACACTACCCATGCTCCTTCGTCACCGCACCTCAGAACTCTGTGCCTCCAAGAAATTACTCAAGGGTCCACGCCGACCTGTTGCCGCAGTACGCGGCCACTCCCCTGTTGACCCTCAAATGCCGTTGGGTGGAGCTGCAACACTCCACGCTTGTATTTCTGTAGTTCCTTAACTCTCCACGGTCGTGCAGAATCGAAACTGAGAGATTCGACGGCCAGCCGCACGTCGAAGAGCCCTCCTAGCTACCGCCGCCCACTATCACTACACCTATCCTAAGTATGGTGCTAGCCACCGTCAGAATCCTTCCCCGGCGACTCCTTGGGTGTCTTCTCCGCCATCCACAGCTCTGTACCCACGTCGCCCTGCCCTATCGGTTCACCGTTGCCCTGTTCATCTGTTGCCGCGTCACTCCTCCTGCCACGATCTTCGAAGGTCGTTGCTGGTCTTGAACTTCAAGGTCTCCAGTATCTTCCGGGCTCCGTAGTCTCCACTGCCACCGTCCTGCCTTCCGGCGTCCCCGATTCACTGCAATCCACGTCGCCGTCAACTCCGTCGCTCACCCGTGAGGTCGATGGTCACCGGTGCACGAAATTGCTCCGACAAAAGCTGCTTTTCACAAGCGGTTGGTAACATTTGTCCACACGCCATCACCCGCCTGAAGATCGTCCCCGATCTTTCCTTGGTCGAACAGTGTCTCGAACTGCTTGGCTGTGAGCCAGGCTGGCACCACGGGTCCACCTGGTCGATCTTGGTACTCGACACGGTATTGGGTTTCATACCGGCCGGCCTTGTTCCTAATTTTCCGTTGCCCACGTTCAACGACGGTCCCAGCCGTAGCTTCTTCCATAATGGTCTTCGCCGCTGACAGCCATCGTGATTGTCCATGCCCTCGTAGAGCTCGAGTGGCGCCACTTGGATTCCGGGGCTCCTAATCGCCACATCCAACGTCGTCTGAGGCCCCTCCTGGCCGATGCTCCTGCTCCGTTGCTCTATTACTCGTCTCGTGGCACCGCTGTAGGTCGCCGCAATGCTCGATACCCCGCAATCTGCAACTGAATCCACTTCTTCGGCGTCTGCTTTTGCCGGTTTGTCACGAAGAGCACTCCGTCGCGCTGCCCGCCCCTCACGCGCTGCTGTTTCCGCACGCCTTCTGGACTGTGGCTCCAGTCGCTCACTGCTGTGCTGGGCGTCATTGCGCTTCCGCTTGCGAGGCCCTTCCGTGGCTGATGTCCGAGTGACCTCCGTGCCCTCCGCCATTACTGTTCTTGTCGCTTCGCCAGCTGGTCGATCATCCGTCTGATCTTCTCGTTGCTTCCGAACTGAATCCTGCCGGTCACCTGAGGACGGGGCTGTTGCCACAATAGGCTCCACAGTTAATTTTGGGTCTCCTGGCACTGCCTCAACGGCATCTCCGTCTCGTTCGGCCTCCTCTCTTGTCGACGCCTCCGCACGTTCAGCCGACTCTGTGTGTGCGTTCGTTCCTTGGTTGTCCCTCGGCTGTTCAGTGTCTGGGCGTTGCTGTGTCGCTGCCTGTACAGGGACTGCTGCCGCTCCAGCTGGCCCTCGTGCTGCTTCCCCTTTATCGATCGGTCCTTGGTCTCCACTACTAAAGAACTCCTCATCCTTGGCCAGATCTTCCAGTATCTGGTCTGCCACCACCAATAATTGACTACGTGGGCGGTAGTACGAGATCAGGAAGCTGCAATGAGCCACCAGTTCTTCTCCATTGTCTTCTCGCCGCACTATCCAGTTGTCGAAGCCTCCAGCGGCCGTAATTGTTGCCGGTCCGACCCACTGATGGGCAAGTTTCGTTGCTCCTGTTCCTCGCGGTGGTTTGAAGATCCAAACCAGGTCTCCAACCTTGAAATGTACGTTGTTCCGTACTTTGTGATTGTAGTAGCGCTCTCTTCTCAACTGGTCCTTCTCCAGCGCCAGGTTCGCGATCTTTGCTGCCGAAGCCATGTTCATCACCAACTTCCGGTGGTACTCTGGCCAGCCTTCAATCTGCTGTACCTGGCTCACCCTCAAAGTTCATTTGGTGCCCTAAATCGTCTCCCCATCATGAGCTCATTAGGCGAGTAGCCCGTACTTCCATGTCGCGCTCCATTATACGCGTATATTGCGCACGGGATCCAGTCGTCCCAATCGTTCTGCTTCTCGTCAATGTGCTGGGCCACCATATCCTTCCAGATCTTATGGTATCTTTCCACTAGACCCAGTAGCATTGGGCGGTACGCTACCGGTTTCATCTGTTTGGCTTGCATCAGCTGGATCAACCGTGTCACCACCAGTCCATTCAACTCTGGGGCTCCGTCCATGATCAGCTCCCTCATTGGTCCGTGAACCCCCACGATCCGTTCCACCAGGAAGCGTGTGATTTCCTCCGCCGTGTGACTTGGTGTCGCTATAATTAACGCATACCTATTAGCGTAGTCGACGGCAGCGATGACGTAGCGGTTCCCTCGTGCTGTGGCTGGTAAAGGGTCTGCTACGTCGAGTGCCCACCTGTCACCTACTGCGCCAACTCCTAAACTTCTGAGCGGCGGAATAACTGCCTTGGGTCTCGTCTTCCTCGTCGCACAGTCTCGGCAACTGCGGACCCAGTACTTTACTTGATCCCGCATCCCTGGCCACCAGTAGATCCTCTCGAGTCTCCCGTAGGTCTGTGGAGTCCCCAAATGACAGGCGTAGATGGAGTCATGTGCCTCCCTCAGTGCCTTCGCTCGCAAGGGCGCCGGTAACACGACTTGCAATGATCCGTCCGCTGCTCGTACGTGCACCAGTCCGTCTTCTACTACGGCTGTCCTTTGTGGAGCTTCTGTCCTTTGAGCCGCTGTATCAGTTTGTCGTCCTGCTGGTTGGCTCTGATCTCGGAGTTCGTCAGCTGTCCGTTATCCCCGTCGTTTACCGTGTCACTGGAGTTCCGGTGGTCTTGCGTCGAACCCCCATCTGCTTCTGCAGTCCTGTTCCCCACCGTCGGTGCTGGTCCCGTATGTGTCACCTCGGTTGTCGCGACTCCTAGAGGTACGAACGTTTGTGTACCTCTACTGAGCTGCTCGATAACTGTACGTCTGCTCCTAGGTGCTACGACTGCAGTTGGTTGCTGCCCCCGCCTCCGATTCTTCCGTCTGTTTGCTGCGACGGTCCTCACAGGCGCCTGTGAAAGCGCATCGGCTACCACATTCGTCGATCCCGGTCGGTAGGTGATCCGAAAATCAAACTCCTGTAACTGCAGTACCCATCGGTACGGCCTCCCAGTGAGGTCCTTCTTTTTCATGAGGTACGAGAGCACTGAGTGATCCGTCACTAACTCAAACTGTCGTCCGTACAGGTACGGTCGAAAAAGCTTCACGGCCCAAATGACCGCTGCACACTCCAAGTCCGTGATCCCGTACTTTGCGATCGTGGGTGAGTTCACCTTGGACGCATAGGCAACTGGTGGATCCCCAGCACCCTGGTCCTGCATTAAAGCGGCCCCCAACCCCACCACCGACGCATCTGTGACCAGCTTAAACGGCTTCGCAAAGTCCGGATATACCAGCAATGGCCTCTCCGTTAACTCGGCCTTCAGGATTTCAAAAGACTCCTGTTGGTCAGGCCCCCAGTCCCATTCCGTTTTCTTGCGCAGTAGCCTAGTCAGAGGCGCTGCCTTGGTCCCAAAGTGCGGCACAAAGCGCCTACAGTACCCAGCTAAGTGTACGAACCTCCGTACTTCGTCAGGGTTCTTGGGTACCGGGAACTTCCTCACCGTGTCTACCAATGACTCCAAAGGCCGTATGCCCTTCTCGTCGAGCTCGTGGCCGAGATATTCCAGTCTCGTCATCGCGAAACGGCACTTCTTCGATTTCAACGACAACCCAGCCCTCGCCAGACGCTCTAGTACAGAGGCCAGTTCAACCACGTGCCGCGAAACAGATCCCGCAGTAAAAATAATAACGTCATCCAAATATACCAAGCAACTTCGCCACGTGAGCCCCCTTAGCACTGCATCCATCATCCTCTAGAACGTGCCCGGTGCATTGGCCAAGCCGAAAGGCATACGAACAAATTGAAACAAGCCCTGTCGAGTAACAAATCCTGTCTTTGACTTATCCTTTCCAGCGACAGGCACCTGCCAATATCCTGCGTGCAAATCAAGACTCGAGTAGCGTCGGGCTCCGTGCATAGTGTCCAGTGCCTCGTCGATCCTCGGTAGCGGGTAGATATCCTTCTTGGTAACGTTGTTCAACAATCTGTAATCAATACAGAACCGGACTGTGCCATCTTTCTTCCGTACGAGAACAACTGGGAAGCCCCAAGCCCCAAGCCCCCGTGCCCTCCTCAATGACCCCGTCGTGCAGCATCTCCTGTACCTCCGTATCAATCACCTCCTGCTCAGTTCTCGAGTATCTTCTGGAATGAATCTTGATCGGTGCTGCCTCTCCAGTATTGATATAGTGCTCCACACCCAGTGTTGTTGCCGGCGGACATCCTTCCTTTGGTTCCAGGAGATTTGGGTAGTTCCTCCAACAGCTCCTTGTCCTTGTCGTCCATATCGCCAAAGTTCAGAGTCTCCACATTGCTGAGTGGTTCTTCCCGCACTTGGAGTTCATCCTGCCACTGGCTCACGCGTTCACGATCATGCTCACCTCCCAGTTCCAAAACGTCCATTTCGTCATCCTGTGACGTCCACGTACCAAGCATCTCTCTACTCGGTAGCTTCTTGGTCCTGCCAACCAGATTCAGAATCGGTACTTTCACCTTCCCGGACTTCATTGTCATCAACGTCGGTGCTACCAGTAGGGAGGGCTCCTTCCGCTTCTTATGTATAAAGAGACCCCACGTTCCATCAGCTTCCGGGACTGATACTTCCACGTTGTGGCAGGTCTGTGTCTGGATCCGAGTCTTCCGTAGCAGCCTGATCTTGGTGTCGCGAAGTCGGTGAAACTTTTGCCGCGGTGCAGGTGGCGTACAGTGAACCCAGAAGTACGACTAAAGATATCAGAGTCGTACGGCGTGGGTGGGCGTGTGTTACCTTGCGGTATCCTCGTGGGTTCGTTGTCTTGGGAATATGACCCTCGCCGGAGTCTAGAGTTGGGTTGAAGAGAGTAGGGTGCTTCCTTGGAGTCTGGTGTTGGAATTCATGAAGTCCTTCCAGGAGCGTTCGGGAGCTGGGCGTTCTGATAACCAAGTAGGTTACCAGAGTGCTAGTAGTCAAAGAGAGATCAATACACAACAGGAAGTCTGATATCGGTCTCTGTATATCGCTAATTCAGAACCGAGATACCAGACTTCAGAGATAACAAACAAATATACTGAGTTCATGAATATACAAATATATACAGCCGCTTGTTATTCTTTCCTGGCCCTTGAGCGGTAGGCTAGTACTCCAGGTCAACTAGGGACTCGTTACCAGACACCTGGTCTGTCTAGTATCCCTGTTCCTTTTGCGCACCACCTCAAATATAGAGGGAAATAAACCAATACAATCGGTTATATACAACAGTCTAGTATGCACTCTGAAAACGACTGTCTAGTTTCCAGAGTCTGTCCAAACGAGCAATATGAAATGGGCTACCGTTAGAGACAAGACAAACGACCCAACTATTAAATGGAATAGGCGGGTCCTCTCAGATCTCTACGTCACGCTGATCACCACCTAAGGGGGCTGAAAGTGGAGATCACACAGCGGTCGTCCTCGACGCAGTGGCCTTACACTTCCTAAGAATCGACGAGTCGACCTCTGGGCTATACGGCAAATTGAACTCTGTTTATCTTTTTATCTCTCTCATATCTCTCTGGTATCGCTCTTGTATCTCTCTCTTGTCTTCCTTGATGTTCTTCTTGGCAGTCAGTCTTCATATCTCAGGTACTCTTGGTCTTCGTATGTATCAGGTATCTTGACTTGGTATCAGTATGCAGTCAGTGCAGCAGATCTCGTTGAGTCGACATATAGAGACGTCATTACGGGGGATGTGCAGGTTGCGTGCCACTTGATTGCATGAGGTCGTCTTGGGTTCACTTGGTTTCAGTATGGGTCTTTGACTTCGTTGATATCAGAGTCTGGTATCCAGGTTTTCAGAGTCTGAGAACATTGTTCTTCAGAGTCTTGATCTTCAGAGTTGGGAATGCCAGAGTCTTGGGTAGGATATCAGAGTACGGAGCACTAATGCTCAACGCACACGAAGTCTTTGAGGGAATGCGCGGGTGCGCGGCGTCCGGCGCGTGATACTTGGTCTCTGCGGGTAAGTGTTGTAGATCCTTGAACCATCATCGTCGCGCTGGACGGCAACGGGATGAGGTCTCTCAGAGATACATTCTTCTGAGAGACTTTCCGCCAGTACCTAGGCACTCATCGTCGGGGAAAGTCCGGTTACCAGACTGAGTGCATTTGTTCTTCAGAGTTGTGTACACTCTGAAGTACACTTCTGGTCTGTTGGGCCCCTTTGCAGTCAGGCGAAGGTTCTTCCACAATCTTCCACAGATGTCACACGGGTGCAGCCGCGTCCCAAGCTCCCCTCTCCCAGAAACCATATTTCAACCAATCACAACGTAGCAAAACGGCGACCTGTCGCTCGAAAATCGGAAATAGTATCGTGTCATTGGCCACGCGCTCACGCTGCTCTTTCGTCCCAATCCCAGTGAAGGGTACTACCCTCTTGACATCGTTCTCAAACCACTTCATCTCACTCGATACAAAGTCGATCTTTACTCCTTGGTCGTACATCCAGTCTTCTCCCACTAGAAAAACTTCGGTATCTCTGTCTACGATGGGAGCATCGACGGTCACACTTTGCGAATACTGTGTCCACAATACGAACCGGTAGACGCCAATCACCCGCACTGCCACACCACTGAAGCCTTCCATAAAGTCAACTGGAGGTGGTGCGTTCATCCGTGTCTCGTGGTGTTGTCTTTGACTGGATTGCAGTACTAGATCGAACATGTGGATGGAACATCCAACTTGTGGGCAGATCTGTTTTCTCGCTGGGGTCTTCCTTCTGGAGAGGAGAGTGGGGTGACTAAATGCAAGGTCAAAACACGCAGCAAGACCCGCGATACTGCGGCAGTGAATACTCCAATGCAGCGTTTGCACTTGCGTGCTGGTGACTTCGCGTTCCCTACTCTGAGCGATATACAAGCTGTTCAGCAGAAGCATGCCTGTGCAGCACCTACAACGGTGACGCGTGATGAAAACAGCTCCCTGCTGGTTAACGACCGCCTGTGGGTCCCTGAAATGGAAGCTGAGCTGTTACAACGGATTCTGATTGTCGCTCACTGTGGAGCTCTAGGCCACCGTGGAATTGAGCCCATGATGACAACAGTGACCGAGCTGTTCGAGATTGCGAACCTCGCTCAAGTGTGTCGTCGTTTTCTGAGCTGCTGTCTTCTTTGCAAGCACGTAAAGGGAGGCAACATTATCCCGCGTCTGTGGGTACCTACCTACGATGCTACAGAACGGAATGAGCTCTTGCATTTCGACTATCTCTACTTGGGTGAGAGTATGGGTGCGTGCCAGTACGTGCTTGTACTGAAGGATGGCCTCACTCACTTTTGTGACTTGGTGGCCTGTGACTCGCCCACGAGTGTGGTTGCTGCCACAGCTCTCGTGGACTGGTGGAAGCGATATGCAAGAAGCTAGGCATCGAACAGAGCCTAGTGGTAGCCTATGCGCCATGGATCAACGGAACGGTGGAACGTCTGAACCGCGACGTGCTGCAAGTCTTACGTGTTCTACTGATGGAGTACAAGCTTGACACCCATGAATGGGTCTACCAACTACCGCTAGTGCAAGGAAACCTGAATCATACCCCCGTGCGCTCGCTAGGTGACAAGTCTCCCAGTGAACTCTACACTGGACTACCCAGACCCACTCCATTTGAACCCATCCTACTGGAGAGAGGAAAGCGTACCGAAGTGCTGGAGGCGTCGGTCTTGCCGGTCGAAAAATTGGAGCAGTTGCGCTCTAGTCTCTCCGGTTTGCACCGGGAGGTGACCGACAAGCGCGAGAAGCGCCGCCTCCAAAACATGGCTCGGTCTAAGGGGATTGAGTGCAACTTTAGTGTTGGGAATTTTGTTCTCTGGTCCCGCATCGACTCCAGGTTGTCGACGGACAAGCTTCTGGCTCGCTGGGTCGGGCCGTTCGAAGTTGTGGAGACGGCACCCCACTCCTTCACTATCCGCCACCTCGTGACGAGCAAGCGTCATGTGGTACACGGTTCGCGATTGAAGTTCTACACGGATTCTAGTCTTGAAGTCAACGAAGAGATGCTGGCCCATGTCGGCAACCAAGGCATGGTTCTTGGCGTCCAGGACATCACGGACCATCGCGAAGAGAATGGCACCTGGCAGCTCTAGTGTCGTGGGATGGTCTACAGAGCGAGGAGGACTCATGGGTATCACTAACTTCTCTGCAAAGGACGTTCCTGTACGTGTGGAGCAGTACGTGCACGCCAGTGGTGACGCTGCACTTATTCGTGCTTACTCTACAATGGTGCAAGCCAATACGGGCTAGTTTGGCCGCGCAGTGGAGATACGGGCCAACTTCAACCAGTTGCAGTGCAACTTGACCGGTAACACCGCCTCGTCTCAGAAGTGTCCCGGTTTTGTTTCGACTGATAACAGGGCGAAGCCAGTGTCGATGAACAGCTTCATGAAGGCAACTACGTGGCGAGACTCGGGTTTCTTTTGGCGATCACTGGATTCCCACACCCGGGGTACGCGCGTGTACCACTGAAACCACGTGTCGGAAAGGTTTGTAGTAGCCTTCTTTCTGCGCTTTGTTGATGGATCTTGTACTGACGCTTCTTGTACAGCATCTTGTGCTTCTGTGGCTTCTGTTCTAGGTCGTTTTAGGATAGCGTTTTCCACCAAGAGCAGCCTGGCAGCCATTTGCCTGTTGCTCTCGATAAGCTCGTGAATGACAGCTATGTGATGACATCCAGCCCCGCAACTCTGTGTCTTGCTTTCTGCTACTTCTTTCGTGTCTGCATAAGGGATGGACTTGACGGTATCCAGCACTACGAACCACGTCAGGATGTCAGCGACCTCGATTTGGGCCACCGCTAAGCATTCGTCGATTCGAGCTACGAGCACGCTTTCCGGCGCTAGGTCTTTCACCAGCGGAAAATTCTTGATGAGGTACGCCGTTAGAACACCAATGGTCTTGCGACTCACGTTTAGCGTTTCGGTTTTGAGCCCAATACAGAAAGAAAACAGCAAGGCTCCCAAGCGTTCAAGACATTCCTGTGCGCCGTAATCAAGGGACGCGATGTCGGCAAGCTCGGGAACCTCGTCTGGCCTCCATCCACGCAAGACTCTCGCAACCTTCCTGTCCTCGCGCGGGGTGTTGAAGACGTAGGCGAAGCCTTTATTCGTCTTCGACATATCCCACGAGCCCCGGTCGAAGATCCACTGCGCCGCCAACCGCTCGTCGCCGTTCGCATGCTGGGCGCCGCCTCTGCGAAACGAGTGCGAGGTGAGACTGCTGCTCACTCCAGATGCTTCCGCCACGCGCCTCAACAGCCTGTTGACGTAGGCTTGGACGCCATCTTCTCCTCGGGGATGGCTTCGTGGTGCAGGTGAGGGAGTCGTCGCGCGCGTTGGAGCTTTTGATGGGCTGGTCGGAGACGAAGTCGACTGCAGTAGCTCAAGGAGTGGCACACCAGCGTCGAGATCCACAGAAGCCGGAGGCGATAGCGTGGGTAGCTGGCTGAGGAGCGATGCGCTGGGAGCCTCCTGCATCACCAAGGCCACAGCAAGCGTGACGATGGGGCAAGTAAGAAAGTCACTTTGATCCGGCACGAGGGTCAAGCCTTGCTCCTCAGATGTCTTGACCCGTAACATCCTAATATAGAAGACGTTGTCTGCAGAGATAGTGATGTGTTGCTTGTTCATGAAGGCTAGGTCAGAAGAACGTCCAAAGCCGTGCCACATAAGGCAAGCTAGCGCAGCGTCTTCGTAGTCCATTGCAACCGCAGCTGTGGTGTATAGATGTCGAATCAGCGCTCGTAGATCCGTCTTCGTGCAAGGTGGTGCCTTGTTAACCAAGCCTCCTTTCTCACGCTTTAGGCAATGCTTTTCGAGTGTCTTGCCCTTCTTTAGAAGATCAGCTTCGCTGGGTTGTCTAAGATGAGGGTGTTCCTCAAACAGCCAAAGTTTCACATTTCTAAAGTAAGAAATTGCAGAGTTGCGAGAAAGCTTACCTTTCTTTCCTTCATGGGTAGCTAGGTAGTAACCGAAGCGGTCCCTTAGAGCCGCGACGCTTTTGCTTGGATTGTCGCCGAGAATGCACGCCTGGACAACGTCCATGCTTACATTCTCGGCTTCAAGCATTCGCTTGAAAGCACATATTGTAGTGCTGCGTGCCTTCTGCGTGTTGGGCGGGATAAACGCGGCAAGGCTCATGTTGACTGCTGTGTCTCGTCTGCTTTTGGAGTGGAGACGAGTGGCTTGACAGCTAGTGTCTACCACCACAAACTGTTCTCGACCTAGACTCGGATTGAGCCTAGTTGTCGAAACCACCAGAATATTTCTAAAATGTGTTGTTGACTAGGATTTTGTATTGACGTATAAATATTTTGCTCGCTCATTCTGACAAATATTTGTCGGAATTTGTCGGAATGTCCAAACCAGTGTAAATACATATGATTGGCTGAAACTATATCAATTAAGCGCAGTGATTGGCTGACCTGAAAATGTTATTGATCATCACGTATTCCTCTGTCGGAAAAATGTGTTATTCATCCATACAATTTCTCTTTACAAACATGCATATATATTATCAAATTTCGGCGAAATGGTATTAAGTTTAGCGTTTGAAAGGATATCAATTATTTGTATGCAAATGACTGGGAACCAAGTCGGTGGACGCGCATCGTATCATATATAGCAGGATATCAGCGATGAGAGGGATCAGCTAGGACACGATTGACTGTAGTAGTAATTCTTACCACAACGATTCAAAGCTCTTCAACAATCTGAGCGCAGCTGGTTCTGAGAGAGGCTCAACACGCTAATGGAACACCTGCCTGCTCATTCTGGCACTCTGACTTCGAAGTAAACGACTGCGCTAAATCTTGTCTACCTTACTGGATCAGCCAGCACCTACCGCAAATTACTGTCCGCAGGTATTCATATCTGACGACCAAAAGCTGATCCAGGCCAGCAGCCCTGAAAGTGGATCGCGTTCTTTTTAGTCCACTTTCTCATTTGTACACTTAACGCCACCCTTCAAACCTCCTCCTCGATATGAGCAAAGGCCCTGAAATCGATCTCGAAATGACCAACCGTACACAGCTAAAAGAACTCGCCAACACCCTCATCATGTCCAACCTCACGCTCTGTAACACGTTCAAGTCCCGAATAACAAGTTGATCCTAAGCGCAGTCATGTTAATGAAACGTAGCCATTGTGCGTGTACGTTTACCTCTATCTTTCCACTGCGTGCTTGGTGAGTGGCAAGAGGAACATCTCCAAACTCAACCCGACGCAGTAGACGAGTGACGTGATGATGAAACACGCGCGATATCCATACGCATCGATGAGGAAGCCGCCTAGAACTGCGCTGCCAGACCAGGAGAAGACTGAGAGACCTTCAAGCGCATTCCAGCGCGCACGGATGTTCTTGGGCACGTAATCCATCAGGATGGAGCGACGCAGAGGCTGCGAGCAGCGCATCATCCCTCCTCGCATCAGGAACAGCGCAATCTGCAAAGCCATCGGTTGCGCGTAGGCCATGGAGAACAAACAAGCGACTGAGAAGGCCCGCGTGAAGGCGATAATGGGCATTCGGCCGCAGGGCTTCGACAGTCGCTGCGCAAGGAACGACATGATCATGACCACGAGCGGTTGGCTCATAAAGAGCGCGCAGACGTGGATTGGAGTGAGCCCGTATTCCTCCTTAAAGAAGAGCGGGAAGAAGTTGATGGTCATGCCAGCGCCGTTGCTGATCACGAAGTCTGAGACGAACAGGATGTACGGGACGTGTTTGGTGCGGAAGCAAAGGAATTTGGCGTCGATATGAGCCATGTAACCTTCTTCGTCGTCCTCCGCTTCCTGTAGGCGCTGCTGTCGCTCCAGATCCATTTCTTTCGCTGTTTTACCCTTCAACAGCAGCAGTGCAGTGTTCTCTGTGGCTGTAGGCGGAGATTGATCATCCACTGTGATGTCGTCTTCATCTGAGTAGTCGTAGACCATATCGAGCTCATTGCCGTTGCCTACCAGCTTAGGCGTACGTAGAGGCGATGGAGTGATCATTTTCTCTAAAAAAACTTCCTCTTCTTTCTCCTCTTCGGTCTTGTCCAGTAAATAGTCCTTTGCACGGTCATCATTAAACTGGAACAGGATTAATGATCCAATAACGGCGAGCACACACCCGAATTCCAGCACGGGTTTGAGCTCTGGTAGTTGCCACTGGTCTCCATAGAATAGGAAGAGGAAAATACTCAATACAGGACCCAGCATCTGCGCCAAATTGCTGATATTGTACTTGATCATGAACGGAAAGCTGCGCTTTCCAGGAGGGATGGAGTCAGCGAAGAGAGCTTCCATGGCAGGGCTCTGGAAGGCAGCGAACAAGCCCCAGAGTCCGAAAGCCACGTACAATCCGTTTAAAGACGTAAATTCCACAGAGAAGAAGGTGATGACGGCCCCAAAGACGCCGATGGCGCCCGAGAGCTTGAGTATCGTGTCTCGGCGGATGCGATCAGCGAAATAACCGCCTGGAAGCGAGAAGACGAGCTGGGAGATGCCCTGGATGCCCTTGACGATGCCCACAGGCTTGTTGGATTGCGTCAGCACGAACACATAGCCCGCTACGACCTGCTGGAAGAGAATACTGTAAAGAGGTCAGTAAAATGGGAGGAATTTGAATTGACACATTTTTTTGACACACCTTCGAGCGGACCAAAAGAAAAGCGTGAAGACGTAAGCAGTCCAGACGTTGTGGGTCACGCCCTCCTTAGACCAGAGTCCCATGGTTGCTGTGGGGGTCCGAGGAAGCTTGGTGAATGGATGGAAGCTGCGTGCACCAAAGATCAAAGGCCGAGAGGTGCTTATGATACACTCATCTCGATGTAGACGGATCTGCTCAGTCGAAATCCATGCGACATGAGACGCCGTTTCGACTTTTGACCAGTAAGATCCGATGTTCATGTTTAACTATTTATATTTAAACCCTTTTCTCTGTGAGACGGGCGCGGACTTGTAATCGGGGCATTTTGACGTTTGACTAGATTTTTGTAATTGCGTTACTTTATGTCCAATTAATCATCGTCAGCTCTAAGACGGGACTCATCAAGCGTAGGTTTCTATTGATAAAATCGGTGATTGGATAAAAATATCTGCAACTCATGTTAAACATAAACGCTGCAACAAGAGATGACACAAGCGTATCATTCAGTGCTACAATCATTTCGAAACAACACAATCCTGACTTGAAGTGCCCCCCCGTGCGCATTCCTCCTTTAGCTCTCTCACTCATGGGTCTCACGCTGTCCAGCGAGCGCCGCCCGGTCTTCTACTTCATCGGCGACTCCATCACGGAGCACGGCAGCGATCCTGGCAGGCACGGCTTCATAACCCTCCTGCAAAACCACTATGTCCGATCTGTAGACTGTGTCAACCGCGGCCTCTCGGGCTACAATTCCAAGTGGGTCCTGCAGCACGGGATGCCCATTTACGTCAAGGAGCTGCAGTCGGAGTACTCTGCGTCCTTCGTCACGGTCTTCCTGGGCGCCAACGACGCTGTGATTGAGCACGGACCTGATAAAGCCCAGTTCGTGTCTCTAGAGGACTACCGCAAGAATCTACAGCAGATTCTGCACACGGTGAGACCGTTGCTGGCTTCACACGGTCAGGTGCTGCTGATCACTCCTCCATGTGTCATCGACTCGGCACGTCGTGGGGATCGCAGCAACGCGTCGGCGGGGAAATACGCCAAAGTGTGCGTGGAATTAGCGGCCGCTGAGAATGTCCACGTTCTGGACTTGCACACGTACTTTAACACGACGTTCCCTGACGAGAAGGTCCGCAAGACGTACTTCGTGGACGGTCTGCACTTCTCCCAGAAGGGCAATGAGGAGGTGGGCAAGCTGCTCGGTGTAGCCATCAATGGCATGTTCGACAAGGAAGACCTCAAAAGGTTCAACAAGTGGCAGCTTCCGGACTGGCACGACTTGGTGCCGCACGAGGAGGCTACGCAGGAGTAAGAGAAGACTTCGGTTCGTCAAGAAGGTCATGTGCATGTAAACAAAGTTGCTAAATTCACGCTGTTGCGTTCGGCAATGACAGTCTGATTAAAGCTCGTCGGGAAGAGAACGCGCTGCGAAATGGCTGCTGTAGTGACGAGGCAATGTGCACAGCCGAGAAAACTATCCCGTCACTTGTTTATCCTTTTTTTGCGGGCGAAATTCGCCCAGATCGCCTCGATCTATCCCAACTGGCGCGAATTTTCCATACATGTACGTCCGTAACAAACTCCGTTGGGTCGTATCCGCCAGGTTCAGTTCAAAAGAGTCGAAATGCTGAGGAGTACGCGGAACGAGACGCCAACAGGGGACGACTTGAAACTCGGAGACTCGGAGACCCCGGGAGAAATTCAGCTCCAAGTGCTCGAAGCTTCAGACACAGACACGTCGTCCTCTTCCGACTCGGACCAGACATTTGTAGGGCACGCGAACGCCAGCCCCAAGTCTTCAGTCGAAAAGCTTCCTGAGCCCAAAACCACCGCCAATGCACCACCTACGAAAGTTTTGTTCCTCGACGGCGTCCGCGGCCTAGCAGCGATCCTCGTGGTCACGCAGCACTCGAAAGAATACTTGCAAGGACTCAACCTCGGCGCTGTGGCTGTGGACGCGTTCTTCGTCTTGTCTTCCTTCCTGTTGACGTGGCTCTTCATGAAGAAAAGCATCAAGTTGCTGTCTCAAGGCGCAGGCATCCGGGAGTGGGTCTTCGCCCTGGCGGACTACTTCTCCAAGCGGTTCTTTCGCGTGTATCCGTTGTTCGCAGTCACAGCAATCGCTATTTCCTTCATGTCAGCGGAAGACCAGAAGCGCTACTTCCTCTTCTTAAACCCAGGCGACTTTGACCTGTACCAGGTCCTCACGTTCGAGTTCAACCATCGCCAGTTCGTACTGTGGACTTTACCGTTGGAGATCTCGTACTATTTCGTGATTCCAGTGTTTGTATTGACGATTCTAGCTCTACGTCGCTTCTGGTGGCTCGCTGTGACTCCATTGGCTTTGTGGGTCGTACACCAGGGTGTATACGAGTACCGCACGAGCCACACACCGCTGGAGCCTCACATCCCGACGTTCCTGTCTGGTTCTCTTGCTGCTGTTGTGTTTGTCAAGTGGGATTCATGGATTAAAGAGACGGGATTCAAGTTCCGCTGGTGGCACACACTAACACTTCGGGCAGTGGAAGGTCTGGCCATTGCTGTGCTGTTGAGCGTGTGCTTTAAAGGCCTGTTCTTCGACTGGGTCAAGCCGAATCCCGTCCCAGAGGCCAAAGGTTTCCCGTTCGTGAGCGCTTTGTTGACGGCGGTTTTTGTGATTGAAATGATCTGTCCGTCCTGCGTATCAACCATGTTCGAGTGGAGCGTCTTGCGCTACTGGGGCAAGATCAGCTTCTCGGTCTACCTCCTGCACAGTCTCGTTATCTGGAATCCGACGATCAGCGCGCAGCCCAAGTACTTCAACCGTTTGTTTGCTCGGTTCTTTCTACTGCTACTACTGGCGACGACGAGCTTCTACTTGATCGAACACCCGTCGCAACTGCTGGCTCAGAGGATATCACGCTTTCTCGCTGCTCGAGAAGCGAAAGGATCAGGTGGTTTGGTGAAATTCACGTGTATGGAGCGAATCGCTAGTAGAAAACAAAGAACTGAGGAGGAAGTAAAGTAGATAGATAGAATGAGTATGGATGAAATTCACATTGTGACTTATCGCTAACGTACATTGTACACTTCACACTCTGAGCCAGGGTTCGACTGGGTGCAACGCCAGAAAAGTCGAGTAAAGGCGTACGATACCACGTAAGCATTAAACGTGGAAGTCGCACGCGTCCACAATGGAAAATACATGCGCACACAGCACAAAATGGTCTTGAACAGGATACAAAAACACTGTCAGGATGCCTCTCAAAGGCGCATGAAGCTCATGATACTGCTAGAAGCTGGCGTTTGCTCTCACGACCACACGGTTAACTGTTTGTGGCATTAATCTGGGAATCCGCTGTTCGGAGATTAGAGCAGCCGTAAAAGGATCCCGGTTCTGGCTTCCCATCTGCAATGCGGGCAAACTGTGCTTGCGATGTGTGTGTGGTGCAGTCAAGCTCATTTCCCAATCGTCCGGGGACGAGACAAGATGCTTCCGAATGGGAGGAATAGCACTCCAACCACACAACAGGATGGGGATACGACGACCCCAACCGGAGCCGTCGGGCTCCACGTAGTCGAGCTCTCGGACGAAGACACGTTGAGCTCATCATCAGGGTCGGAGGACCAGACCTTCGTAGGTCAAGCAGTCACAACCAGCACCAAGTCGGCAGATGGGAAGCCTCCAGAGTTAAAGCCAGCGCCTCCGCAAGCCCCAGCGACCAAAGTTTTGTTCCTTGACGGACTTCGAGGCCTCGCAGCTATGCTGGTGGTTGTGCAGCATTCGAACGAGTTCTACCCGTCGCTGCACCTCGGTTCTGCTGCTGTCGACGTGTTCTTCATCCTGTCGTCGTTCCTCTTGACGTGGCTGTTTATGAAGAAGAGCATGAAGCTGCTGGCGCAAGGAGCAGGAGTGCGCACGTGGGTCTTTACGTTACTCGACTACTTCCAGAAGCGCTTCTTCCGCGTGTACCCGCTGTTCGCAGTGACTGCAGTGGCGCTCCACTTCCTGTCGTTCGAGAACCAGCACCGGTATTTTATCGTCAAGAAACCGAACCAAGTGGACCTGTTCAAGACGCTCACGTTCGAGTACGACCACCGGTACCACGTGTTCTGGACGCTGCCGCTGGAGATCGAGTACTATTTCATCATCCCAGTCTTCGTTCTCGCGGTGCTGCGGCTGGGTCGACGGTGGTGGCTTGGAGCAGTTCCGTTGTTCATGTGGATCGTGTACGAAGGCTGGACGCTGGTTCGGAACAGCCACACGCCACTGAGTATGCACCTCCACACGTTCATGCTGGGGTCACTGGCAGCTGTAGTGTTCGTGAAGATCGACTTGTGGATGAAGGAGACAGGGTTTACGTTCCGCTTGTGGCACACGGTACTGCTTCGAGCAGTTGAGGGTCTGCTCATTGCTCTGATGTTGAGTGTGCTGTTCCAAGGTCTGCTGTTCGACTGGGTCATGGCGAATCCAGCGCCTCCGCCCAACGGATTTCCGTTTATCAGTGTGTTCATGGCGTCGATCCTGGTGATTGAAGTCATTCGGCCGTCCTGCGTGTCGACGATGTTCGAGTGGAGCGTTCTCCGGTATTGGGGCAAGATCAGTTTCTCCATCTACCTCCTGCACACGTTCGTTGTGAAATACCCAGCAATCAGCCACCAGCCCAAATACTTCAACCGGTTGTTCGCTAGGTTGTTCTTGGTGATTGCACTTGCAACTGTGTCTTACCACCTTATCGAGTACCCGTCACAGTTGTTGGCGCAAAGAATCTCTCGTTTCCTTGCTGCTCAGGAGAAGAAGGGCTCAAGCGGTCTGGGGAAGTTCGCATGTATGGAGAAGATCAGCAGGAGAATGCAGAGCAATACGGTAGAAACAAAGTAGTGTTCGTCCGTATGAGAATGTAAAATATATGAATTCTATCGACGTAGTTTGGAATCTCCACCTTTTGAAGAGCGTTCACCATTTTAAATATTTAAAAATAACGTTAAAAGTGAATTTGTTAGAAGTACGCAAATGCTGCACTGGTACTGAGGCACTTGACCAAATAAATTCGCAGCGTAGACCTCGTGCACATTTTTTTTCAGATGTCAGCCGTTGCTACACGGAATATTTGTTTGCATAAGTTAAATCTGCTAAAGTAGAATCAATTACTTCTGGAAGTATTATTTTTCAAACTGCATGAGCCCTTCTTCATCTGGGCTTCAAGATACCGCGAGAACCATTGCGCCATCAACTGTGACGGGTACTCGATAAGGTGGTAAGACACAGTTGCAAGTGCAATCACCAAGAACAACCTAGCGAACAACCGGTTGAAGTATTTGGGCTGGTGGCTGATTGCTGGGTATTTCACAACGAACGTGTGCAGGAGGTAGATGGAGAAACTGATCTTGCCCCAATACCGGAGAACGCTCCACTCGAACATCGTCGACACGCAGGACGGCCGAATGACTTCAATCACCAGGATCGACGCCATGAACACACTGATAAACGGAAATCCGTTGGGCGGAGGCGCTGGATTCGCCATGACCCAGTCGAACAGCAGGCCTTGGAACAGCACACTCAACATCAGAGCAATGAGCAGACCCTCAACTGCTCGAAGCAGCACCATGTTCCACAAGCGGAACAAAACTTTGATTGCTGGGGCTTGCGGAGGCGCTGACTTTAACTCTGAAGGCTTCCCATCTGCCGACTTTGTGTTGGTTGTGACTGCTTGGCCTACGAAGGTCTTGTCTTCCCCTGACGATGAACTCAGCATCTCTTCATCCGAGAGTTTCGTCACGTGCAGCTGGACGGCTCCCGTTCGGGTCGTCGTATCTCCTGTAAAATGGCCGCTTTGCTGTACGTTGCTTAGCATTTTGATCAAGTTTGGTTTTGCAGCGGATTGCACATGCTGATTCACATGTACTCCCAATGAAATCATATCCAAAATCCGACACTCGCGTCTGTGGTAGGAGCTACATGTACGGTATCACTCACGTGTTGGTTAGATGCCGGGTTACAGTGATTTTTCTGTTCGGGTGTTCTAGGAGAACTCACCTTCGTCCACTTGCAGGGCCAATCTCGAAACGAGTCTTCAGTCTTGCCATTATCGCAAATTGCCACTACAGTGCACCACTGAATCCTCACTGCAGAGCGGACAGGTTGGAAATGCAGCGAGAAGAGCGATACTCGAGGGGGGGGGGTTAACCCCTTCGGCATCTGAATGATCTCCTTCAAATCGCGTTCGCACTCAGGGACTGTTTCTTGGCATTTCTCCAGTCCGCTTTGGTGTCCACCTCCCGCCGATTCTCGGCAGATTTTCGGCGGACTGTACAGTAACGCGCCTTGGATACTGTCCCTCGTGTTACACTTTTTTTAATGTAGAACTCGTCCACAGAAGACGTTGAGGTCTTCAACACCCACGCCGTGGGCCACGGATACTGGTTGCACCTGTCTACGCCGCGTGGCATGTTTACAGTCACGTGCGGTTCCTGGATCCTCCACACAATCAAATGGCCGGCTGAATCGGGAGAACTCTCCGCTATCTACGGCTCTTCCTCCGGCTTTCATCCTAAACTTCTAGCCATGAACGGCAACAGAATCAAAGAGAAGAGCTATACTACAGCTCGTGGAGCTCCAAAGTTTTCGCAGAATTTGTGGCACATCGCGACCCGGCAACGGACATTGTCAGTCAGCGACCGAAGTAGCCTGACCGGTTTCTTGTCCGGGTCGTTCGTCCAGTCGTGCGGCATCGGACCTTTGTCACAAGGGTGGCTCGTTGAAGGCAAAGGAAGTGTTGGGAACCGCATTTGAATGGAGACCGTCGTTTCCTCCACCGAAAGGGGGAGCCCAGAGAGAGCACGAAAGAGATTCCTTCGTGTTGGGATACGATTCACCGCCCGTTCAGCACGGGCAGCGGCTCAAGCAGCCGATTGATTAGATTTGACACCAGCTTGCTGTGGCCGCAGTTGTCCGCGATCATAGTAGGAAAATCTGCTTGCAGTTGTCGGCTCCAAGCGGTGCAGTGCAAGCAGCTTTCGCTCGTCATACCTCAATGATACTGTCGTAAGTTAACCCTAGGCGTGCGCATGGATAAAGTCAGTGTCATCTTGTCCTGACACCTGGCCTTCTGCCAAAAAATACTCGTTGCTCATACGACTTCGACCATGTTGATCTCCATCGGCCATCGGACTGACGCTCGAACACCGATGGAAAGCCACAGCCGACTAGTGACTCCGATTGGATAGTGCGAATAGCTTGCCGCAAAACTTTTGCGGCAAAATTCGCCATTTTGAAGGCAAAACCAGCGTCTTGTCGATGCAAATCCGACCTACCACGCCGCTGGATCGGAATGAAGTTGGCGCTGGTTTCTTGCACGGATCCCGTCGGCCAGGACCGTCATCAGCAAGCGGAGGCGAGGTAGCAATGCGCCGACATTTCTTGAGCTCACTTTGCCAAGTTCACCGCGACTGCCAGTGAAGAGAGCGCCACCGTTGTCTTTGCTTCATCCAGCAAGCGGCGCACTCTTGGATTCAGCTGGGACTCGCCAGCTTTCTACGCCCCGCGCGACCATCAGCTGGACGACGGACGTCACGGTTAGCTTACCAGCTGTCCCCCTCTGCTGCTCGAGTGAGGTTCAGCCCTCAAGTCGCCTCGCCTCTCCCTTCTTCTGCCGTCGCACTTACCTCTCGGCCACTTCACGTTTGACTCGCCGAGGAATTAGCGGAGACCGAATTTGATTAAACGCTATCGGAGACTTTTGACATTCAGATACAGATGCACCTTCGGTTCCCATTGCCGGCCGGCTACTTCGCCAAGTTCGACTTACTACCGAACGAGGCGCAGAACTACCGGTCGTTAGCCAGCGACATCGTCCGCGAGACGAAACGGGATCTGGATCACTACGTCAAGGACGGACGCAACCTCATCGACGCGCACACGTGGAAACTCGCCAAGTCCAAGGAGCGACTCCACTGCTACCGGAAACGCAGCACGCAGAACGCCGCGCACCAGTTGGGACTGTATGGAACCGCCGGGAACGACTCGTCCGACTCGTTCGGGCAATCGACCCGTTCGCGACCGTCAATGAGCGTCACGAGCTCGCGCAGTCGGTCGGGGCACGACGATAGGGGCAACTTATCGGTGTCCACGCGGTCGTCGGACGATGGTGAGCCCAGTCGCAAGAGCATTCAACCGGCAGTGATCGGCTACGGCATCGTGGACGGATCAGTGGACGATTTGGTGTACGGTCTGTACCAGTCGTCAACCGACGAAATGAAGACGCTGTCGGCGTTTCTAGGGGACGATTCGCTCATTGACTGCGCTGTACTCAAGACAATTCGCCAGACGCGGTCGTCGTACTTGGGACTCAAGTGGAGTCTGTCCCGTACCGTCGGTGGCAACCGAGACTGCTGCTTCATGGAGTACGTGGGGGTATCGGAGGACGCGAACGGCCAGCGGTTCGGCTACCACGTGCTGGAGTCCGTCGTGGTCCGCAACTGTCCGCAGTTCGACGACAACTCGATCGTCCGTACCAACATGTCGTTCTGCTTTATCTTCCGACCGGGGAAGCTGGCGGACCAGGTGGAAGTGTTCATGGAAGGTGCGTTCGATTCGTCGGCTGATGTCCTCACTGCTGGAGGTGTGGGAGACTACAGAAGCACCATGGACATGCTTTTTAACCTACCTTCAGCTATGGTAGGCGCTGAAGCGAAGAAAATCTCGGCGATGGTCAACAAACAGTCCGGGGCGCTACGAGGTGCAAGCGGTAAGAACCAGAGCGGGAATCACTGCTCCATCTGCCGTGCGAAGTCCGGCTTGTTGTCGTCCCATACGAACTGCCAGACGTGCGGAGCTGTCATTTGCAGTAAATGTCGTATCCGCAAGGTGACGTTCTCGCGTCGAGGAAAGATCAAAGTCTCGTGTTGTAAGATGTGCATGGTCATGGTCAAGGACCAGTCGCCATTCGCAGGGGAACAGCTCGAGCAGCAGCCAGTGAAGACCAAGAAGACGATCTCAAGAGATGACAGTCGCAGTAGGAACAACAGCAACGGCAACGCTAGGATGGATACGATCAACGCGTCCGTGTCGACGATGTCTCTCACGGACTCGGAGTTCTCGTCCTCGTATCAGTCGTGGCAGTCGAGTTCCGTGTCTTCGCTGCAGTCAGACCATGACGACAGTTTCTACAACTCCAACGGCCCGAACAACGCGATGGTCCCACTTGAACGGAAGATGCCGGCTCTGATGGAGGGCGGACCGCCAGCTACGACGTACCAGAGCGAGCAGCAACGGCAGTACGAGCAGCAACAGTTCCAACAGCAGCAGTTCCTCATGCGACAGCGTATGAAGCAGAACGCGGACCCGAATATCCCTCCGATGCCGAGCCAACGCCATCCAACGACACGCGAAGGACTCTACAATCAGATGCTGGAGCTGCAGATGCAGGCTGAGCGGGCGTACAACTTGACCAACCAGAACGCCAACATGATGAACTCGGGCCGATAGTTGGCACGATATTAAAACAAGATGAATGCTTAGATAATTTTTAGATTTTTTGATGAGCATTCGGTGCAACAGCGTTCATTGCATGTCTAAGATCAAGGAGAAGAATTGCGTTGGTCATTCGTGTAGCCGCGTGACAGTTTTTCGTTGCCAACGTGATTTCCAAGAGTTGGATAATATCTAGATCACCCGGAAAAAAATTGCAACGTAGTAAAATTCAATGAAAGCTCTCTACATGCGGATAATAGGCACTTGGCCACGCAGTTTCGCGACGGCGGTCTTGAGCACGTCGCTGTTGTTTTTGTTGTAGCGCAGGTCCAACACTCGAACGCCCGTGAGCATACTGACGTCCGTCACCTTGCAGCAATCCGACAAATTGAGTTCATGAACGTTTTTCAAAGCGGACACGTCCTCAAGCTGCACGCAGCCAGAGAGATTGAGTGTGTGAACTCTGCACAATGCAGACACATCTCGCACATTCGGGCAATGACGCAGTGACAGTGAGTGAACCGCCCCCAGGGCCGAAACATCTTGGATATTTGGGCAATAGCTGAGGTCCAGCTCTCGAGCGCGTGCGAGAGGCGACACGTCCACTAACTTGGAGCAGCCAGCGAGTTTCACGATACGAGCGCTTCGGGCCAATGGTGTTACATCCTCCAAAGCGTCACAGAAGCGCAGATCGACCTCCTGAGCGCCAGTGAGGCAGTTGACGTCGTTGATAAGCAAGCACCCGGATAAATTCACCTTGGTCAGATATTCAGCAGATTTTTTCAGCGCTGCAATATCCTCGAGCTTCTCGCAGCGATACGTTGTGGTCGTGTGAACTCCATGCACGGAAGAGCCCAAAGACGTCAAGTTCTTGCAAAAACTCACGTCCAGATCCCGGATACGCTTGAGACCGTCGAGCGTTGTCAATTGGCTGCATCGTGAGAGTACAAGACGATCTAGAAGAGGCAAATGAAGCAGTTCGGAGCTTGCGAAGCCCGTACAACTCGAAATATCCAGCTCACGAAGGCTGGAGCTGGTTCCCAATGCTGATAAGTCCGTCACTGCGTCGCATTGCCTCAACGACAGCTCGACGATGCCCTCACTTAACGCGGAGACGTCGCTAATGTATCTGCAGAGAGCGAGCTGGAGTTTGGGAACTCGTCCCAGAGCGCTGACGTCCGTGACGTTGATGCATCCAGTGAGATCCAAGTCATGAACGCCTCCTAGAGCTGTCACATCGACGATTCCTGCGCATTTACGTAGTTTCAGAGTGTGTACTTTACCCAGAGCACTGACGTCGGAAACGTTGATACAGCCAGAGAGGTTTAGCTCGAACACGTTTCCCAGTGCACTGACATTGGCGACATTCGCACACCCTCCGAGATTTAATTCGTGGACGTTGGATAATGCTCTCACGTCGCTCACCTCTGGACAATTCCGCAGACTCAGACGACGCACATGACTCAGTGGACTCACGTCACTAACTCCACGGCAAACGTTGAGTTGCACGCTCTTACATTTCGCTAGCGGAGCGAGATCTGTGACGGCGTGACAGTACGACAAGTCGACGTGCTGTGAGGCACTCAGGAACGAAATGTCCTCCAAGAAGTTGCAGTAGCTTAAATCCATCTCGCGGATGCCTTTGAGCCAGTGCAACCCGTCGATTTGACTGCATCCGCTCAATCCAAGCTCTTGCAAGCGGTTAACACCGTCGAACAAGTTTAACCGGACAGGTTTAACCGCTAGTAGTAATAGCCAGCACATTACACCGGCAGTTTTTTTTCTTAGCGTTATTTAACAAGGAGAATAGGGCTAACCGTTTCTAATGCAATGCTACGACTTTGACGACACAACCTCTCGACCACCTTAGGACGAGAGAAAGCGCCACCACTTCAGAAAGTAGTTTTAAATGCTCTCGTCTCCTTAGAAGCGACAGCCGGTGGTTTCAACGAGACAACCTCTCGATCACCTGAGAGTGAGAGGAGCAGGCAACACTTCAGATATAGTTTCACAACCTCCTTGAGACTCAAGAAGACTCGGATAGATTTTGAAAACCAAATTCAGATTGATCCTGAAGGATAAACTACTAAGTATATAAGCAAGGTTTCAATATTAACAATGTGCAACTTTATTATGAAAACTGGTGAGCTGTGTCCAAAATCGAAATCGAAGGGAAGGTGCTGGATCCACCCGATAAGTAAATTCCCTGTAGCAGTATCGGATATTGATAAAGCAGAGAAAATGATGGATATTATTTTTAAGGCTCGACTCCATCATAACGTTTCATGTACATGTGGTAAGTCTATGAAGCGTTGGAATTACGCGCATCACTGTACTTACCCAAAGCATAAAGCTTGGGTTTTGACCATGCCAACTTCGGAGAACAGGCATTTATGGAGCATAAAACCACTTGATGTAAATGCTAACATCTTGGTGAATGATGAGCGAACTAATGGATATACTTCAATGCAATGAATCCAGTCATACTTTTTTTTTCTTTCAAGTTTCATTTGGGTTATTGAGAGAAAAAAGTCATTGTCTTACATCAGCTCATCAATAGCAGCACATAGCTTCGGCGCCTTTTCAGTTGCGAATTTGGATGAACGCAACCACTGTAGATATTGCTCATCAATAGCAAATACTTGCTTTACTGACTTTCCCTTGTACTTCCCGAAATTTAGTAGGTACGATCCATCATCGGATCCATTTGCGAACTTGCTCACAAGAAAATTGGCAATTTCCTCATCTAAATTTGGTTGATTACGGGGCCAGCGACAGTAGCTAGGATCCTTTTCGTACACCCTCTGGATAGAGTAGTCTTTGTACTTGCCGAACGTAATAGTTTTGTCCATGGTATCTATATAGATAGCCACCAAACTTAATCAAAGTATTAATTATTTAAGCCGTGGTAAAATCGAGTATCTCACCCGTTAGACGATCGTAGGATAGTTCTTGCTCACTCACAACCAGTACGAGCATGTCGGTACCTTGGCAACCGGCATTCACACCTTGAACCTGAATCGCCTGTGGTACATCAAGCTCGGTTAGGCGACTAACATCGGCAATGAGAACGCGGTTAGTTAGCGACCACGTCTGGTAGTCAAGAAGACCATTTACCAGCTCAGGGGTCAGATCACCGTTAATCGAAGCAATCTTTGCGATTTTATTAGTGAAGTGGTGGAAGTCATAGTCGTGGCTGATGTCAAACGTCTGCTGGGATCCGATACAAACGTTAAAGTTGCGGATACTGGAACCAGGGTGAAGAGTCCAAGGAGCAGAATCAAACGGACTCTGGAACTCTTGTACAGCAGCGGAAGCAAAACTACCAGTCTGTTCAGCAAAAGGAAGGAGGATAACGTACTTGGCATTCTTAACAGAAGCCGAAAGCTGGAGATCAAATGCAGCATTAAGCTGAGTCGACTGCTTACCAGTACCAGCACGCTGGTAGAACCATTGTGCATAACAACCATTGTATCGAACCTTCTTCACGGGCTTGGAGATAATTGCCTGAGGGTTCTCAAGATGTACGAACGGTACATAAAAACGAGAAGTTGTGAATGGCATGTAAGTACCGTCGATAGTAGGTTCAAGTGCATTGACAACAGCACCCCAGGAAATACTGAATGGAGCGGAATTGGCAAGAACACCAGCCATAGGATTACCGGTGGAAGAAGCCGCAACCATTACAGGACAGACATTACCACTCGCGAGAGTAGTACTGGTTAGCGACATACCCTTCGATGCATCAACAGCAACAGACGAAGTACCCTGATTGACGCGGAAAGGGAGACGGATTTGAGGATTAGCCATGAGGTCGAGTTCCTTAAAGATGGGGTGTAGGTCGGTTAGCTTGATCTTGAGCATGTAGTTCCACGCTCCCATGATAGCGTTAGCAGTAGCAGCACCAGATACGAAAGCACCGCGAGCCGTTTGGTTAGCAATTGTAGTGGAGGCAGCTGCCGCTCCTACTGAAGGCCACGAAGTAGAGAAATCAGAGCCAGCATTAGGAGAGTTAGACAATAGGCGCTTTAGGAGACCATCGTTAGGGATAGATGCACCACCAGAGAAGCCAGTGGTAGCAAACGAAGATGAGAATGCAGTAGTGTTTGAGTATCCATCTCCAGTAGTCGAGGTTGTAGCAGAACTGTACAAAGCGGACTGAGCAGCATCAGGGAAGAGGAATGACTCCGCTTCATACTTTTCAACGTACTGGGGACTGTAGCTCGTCTGAGCACGAACATTGTTCCAAAACAGCTTGTAATCAGCCATCGAGACAATAGTCTTACCATTTAGTTCCAGCGACATGCTATCAATGACATTCCAGTTGCAACACTTCAGAGTGGGACAGAAACGATTGGCAGCAGCGGTCTGAGCAGTAGCACCATTCTTCATCGATACCTTGTATGGGAGCATGATGTAAGCATCGCGAAGACAAGCAAATCCTTCAGATCCGTTAAGCTGAGCAGTTGCGTCGATAGTGATAACACCATTCTGGTATGAACCTTGGTTAAGATCGATTACAAACGGCACTCGCTTACCAGAAGATACCTTGATCTCCGGATCACTCTTGAGCGAGCTCTGGTACAAATATTGGTCGGATAGTTGAGTTTCACTCATCGTTGATTGTATATGGTTTCTAATATAGTTTGAACGAAATTAAATATTATGAGCGACCTTATCAAGCCGATCACCAGCGACCACGATCTAATTGAACTCGCGAAAAATTGGAGTACATCTGGATGATATCTATGAATCGAGTGAAATAAGGAAACCGATATCTAAGAATGGTTCATATCTGGTTCTACTACGACCGCCTAATCTTGATGTAGGACACTGGACGGCTGTCCATAATGGTGAATACTTCGATTCGATGGGTGAAGCAGCTCCTACAAAGTATGGTATCGGAAAATACAACTCGAAACAATACCAAGGTACGTATGGGGACTATTGTGGCCCATTCTGTTTGCTTTGGCTTTATTCCAGCCAATATAAGAAACCACAAGTATTTTCAAAGATGAAAGATTTAAATTTAACTATTATTTAGTTCAGAAAATATAGATTAATCATGTATCGTGAATTAACGATCTCCAGTGATATTCCAGGTCCCAAGCTGACCAAAGCTTTCAAGACTGGTAAGCTAAGTCTTACGGCTGACCAACTCAAAGGCAGTGGATCTGTTATCCATCTTCACCCCGCTTCGTATGAGAAGGCGCTCAAGGCTCGCAAGGCAGGTCGTGGTGTGCGTCTTGACATCACAAGATACGAAGTCAAGAAGGGATATAAGCGTGCACAAGGCGGCAGTATCTGGTCCAAGGTATGGAGCTCTTTTTAAAAGGGTTATAAGACGTTGAAGGACTCTGGTTTGCTATCCAGAGCAGCTGACGTTGCTGTGCCCGCTCTCGCAACCGCACTTGGAGCTCCACAGGGTGCTATCCCAGCACGAGCGACAATCCGTTCTATGACTGGAATTGGCGTTTATGATTCTGATAGTGATAAGGAAGGAGGGCGATTAACCATGACGGACGTGAAGAAGGGTGCAAAGCGTGCTCTTTCATATGCTAAGCGTAGAGGTGTTCTAACCGATGCCGTTGATGCTGGAGAGAAGTTTCTACTGAGTAAGGCAACGAAGCCTGAGCATGGGGATCTAATTAAATCTATTCGAGGCGAGGTCCGTCGTCGTTATGGAGTAGGCGTTGCCAAGCCGAAGGGTAAGAAATTTGCAAGGGATTCGCAAGAGGCTAAGGATCACATGGCTAAGATTCACGCAATGAGAAAGAAGCCCATGCAAGCTGGAAGTTTTCGATTATAAGTCTTTGAAACAATATCATCCTAAGCACGAGCTTATTTTTTTGGGCGAAGCAACAGCATGATCGATACTGATGTGTCGCGAAAGATCACCTTCTTATCGTTTTGGTTGTAAATACTGATAGTAATGGTAGAGCGAGAACCATTATGACAATTCATCCACGCATACTGACTGGGTTTGTACGATATAAGCTTACCAATTTCAGCATCACCTCTATCAAAGGCACTGACAATATCGCCAGATGCAACGTACTCATTTTTGATCAGATCACATCGAACGATGTATGAACTGGTGGGATGAATCTGAGGAATGATGTTAGAGAGCTGAGCACTGGCAACTGTCGCTGAGGCAGCGGGATAGGTACTTACGGTTAGGCCAACCACCTTTCCAAACTCGACATTATCGATGATAAGACGAGGAACGCGAGTGGTAGTAGGCAATCCAGTTCCACCCGCTGAGTATAGACCAGTAGCTGGCCTTGTCCAAGTACCTCCAAGCGTTGGTAATGTTGTTGGCGTCGGAGAAAAATCGACCTGGCATGCGTAATAAACGCTGTTTTCGCTAAGCTTTATGTAGAATACGTTGTTTCCAGATGGATCGATCAAATACGCTCCAGCATTAACAAGGGCTGTCTGAATGCTGCGATTGATATCATCATAAGAATATATACCATCCTGGAGAGTGATACTGATAGTAGAGGTGGTTGCTGCAGTCGGTACTTCGACCTTGAAGTTTGTGTTTTGGAACTGCATCGCGTCGATATTATATTCCGAGTTGTACATGCTAATGCTTTGGACTGCACATACTACATCACGAAAGTCAGCAGCTGAACCAGGGAACGAGTATTTCCAAGTTGAGTTGTATCCATCTTGGATTAGGTTGGTACTGTCAAGTTTGAGAAGGCTTGCCATTTTAGTTGTATATGATGTTTAGCATTTTTCTGCTTGATTAATTGGAATTACTCTTCCATCGCAATAGGCCTATCAAAGTTGTACCTGATCTGACCCTTCACAGAGTCGATGAACAACATCTGACCTTTCTGCTCAGTGGCTTTATTGTAGTAATAGACGATCGATCGATCATCCACGCCCTTGATATTGAAGTCCTTTACAACCATCTGCAAATCACGCTTAGAATTAGCTCTTAGGATAGCTACGTATTCACTATTGAGTCTGATCATCTTGTCCGTGGCGAAATAGCTATTGCTCAAGAAGATGGTTGATAGCTTGAAGTGTCTCCCACGAGTGAAGTAGTGCGAGAAGATATTCTTCTGAAGTAGCTTATCGTTACTGTAATCATCAATGATGACAAGCTCGAGTTTATTCGAACTCATGGGAGTATGGCGAACTTGATCAACTTTTGGGGCCATATCTGGATCAGCAAAAGTAATGAAAACTTCCAGCTTATCTCGGAGGTACTCATAGAGCTCTTGGTGTGGATTGCGGGCGATGATCGTTAGATGTGCAAACACGTGAGGAGAATGATTGAGGATGAACGTACATAGATTGTTCTTTCCACTGAATGAGGGACCAAGGACAACCATTCTAAACAACGTTTTGATGTCAAGTGCAGGGATATCCCCCATGCCAGCAGACTTGAACTTTTTTGGCAAGGAAGCGGAAGTCTGGAATACCGCTCATGATCGTGTCTTTAATCACTCGATCTATATAGCTCGAGACAAAAACAACTATGAGTTCTGGTTTCTCGTACCCTCAGCCAATTTTTACATCGCCGATCTATAACCCTGCATTCTATCTAACATTGGATGCTAGTGGATATCTTACCTATGAGTACGCACAGACGCTTTATCTCGATAAGAACGATTACCGCTTGACTTACATAACAGGAATTACCCCAGGAACAGCAACACAAGGTATAGCCCTCGTTCCAGGTACTAATAATGATATCAGTGGAATTGGAGCATTGTCGTGTAGCAGCCTAACTGTGAATGGTTCCAGCGTATCATCTGCACCCACTTACGTGCTCGGTATCACTCCTGGAACAGCTGCAATTAACAAAGCCCTCGTACTGGATGGATCAGGAGCGATTGGAACGATAACATCACTGACTGCAACCAATATTTTCTGTACGCTTCTAACTGGATCTCAAACCGCTATTACAGCGGTTGGAACGCTTGCTAATCTAACGCTGAGTACAGCTGGGCGGTCTTCAAATCCCGAATCTCAAATTTTGGAATTCAACTACATACCTATACGATAATTTCAATCATTCGTACTACGTTGGGATCACCTTAGGCGGGGCGCTTGGCTCTAAGGCTCTGGTAGTCGATGCTAACAAGGATATTGGTAGTATCCACACCCTCGATGCAACTAATCTGAACGCTTCCACAAAGGTCTCAGGGCTTCTCGGTGATTTAGGTGCTATCAATATCAATTCAACGCTCGTTCTCACATCCAGCCGAAATATTGTTAATATCGGTACGATCGCTACCTCGGGTGTGATCGATACCACGGTTGGTTATCGTGTTAATGGGTCTGATGTAATCGATGCAAGCCGCAACATATCAGCAGCTTCGATCTCAGGAACGATATCCACAGCAATTCAGCCCAATATCACATCACTCGGAAAGCTCACTTCATTAGTATCAACCTCTGGTGAGTTTCAGGTAGCCGCAGGGACAATGTTAGACACATCAGCGGGCTATCACAATTATCCACTTGAAACCGTTAATGATAGCGATACACTTGGTACAATAGCTGGTATGAGCTTCTTAATTGACTCAACGGCTTCATTATCATCGATTACCACACCAAGCAGAGTGATAGCTTGCCTAAGAACTACTGGATCGTATGCAGCTGCCGATATGGCTTTTTATACTCGTTCAGCAACTTCGGCAACGTCAGCTATTGCCGAGCGTCTAAGAATCACGCAAATAGATCGAGTTTGCATTGGCGGATCATCACCTGACAGCGCTTTTCATGTTGTTGGATCAACAGGAGCTCAATATGGATCATGGAATCGTGTCGCAGAATTTTGGAATGGTCATGCCACCCTGATGAAGGCTGGCATTATCATGTATAACGAAGCTGGTGGATCTAATACGAATGGAATCAACATTGGTACGTATACTAACGATCCAATCAATTGGTTTGTCAATGGTTCTACTGGAATGATGTTCAACACTTCGAAACGCCTTAATGTCAATAGAACCAATGGACCAGAGGCCACAATACACGCTGGTGGTATGATCTGGGCCGACGAAGGCTTTCATAGTAAGGTGAATGTCGCAGACAAGCCTGTATACAGGTGGAATTGGAATCTTAGTAATTACCCAGCGATTGGCAATGATGCCACATCAGCCACTATGCGCATTGGTACATGCGACGCAGTGTTTGTGTGGCAAACGTACATGCCTGTCCGAGGAGGCAGTTATGCCAATGCATCGGACAGATGCATCAAGAAGGACATTGTAGATCTCCCATATGGCTTAAATGAAGTTATGCGAATGCAACCGAGAAAGTATACTATGCGGAATGATGATTCGCTACATGTGGGATTCATTGCGCAAGAGCTGGTTGAGATTATCCCTGAATGCGTTTCAGGTACTGAATCGGTAGATGATAGATTGAATGATGCTGGCGAACCATGCAACCCTATGGGCATCGATTTGGCATCGCTTACGTCAGTTCTATGCAAGGCGATTCAGGAGCTAAAAAAAAGTACTGGATGAGCTGAGAGCAATTATCTCTGAGTGAATATAGAAAATGACCGCGTTCAAGTTTCGTGTGTCTAAACGCAAAGGCAAGAAGTATGGTGCTGTGTTTGCTGATGGTAGAATTATATCTTTTGGTGCTATTAAGCGGAGTGGTGAGCCTCATCAACAGTATCGGGACCGTACAACACTGAAAGCCTACCAAGACTATGATCATAAGGATAAGAAGCGTCGCGAAGCGTACTACAAGCGTCATGGACCCATAGATGATGACAACAAATATACCGCCGACTGGTTTTCTAAGAAATATCTTTGGTAATTATATAATCATGGGATGCGAACAAAGTAAAGATCTCAAAACTAATTTAACTTCTGATGAGCCGAACCAGATTGTGGGATCGACCATGCTCCAAGCTGATAAGATTATTGTCCTCGGTGATAGTGTGTTTCTTCCAACTCAAAATCCCGATGGGGAGTCTGCCATCATTGAGATCAGTATCAATGATAAAAAAATGAGTGTCTTTCGAGGATATAAAAATAGACTCGTGCGAAATGGCATTGCTTAGATAGCGAACGTCTTCACAGGCTTTTTTTTCTTGGGCTGGTAAGCCCACATACGACCACCCTCGGTTTGCGTTGATGCATCTACCTTCCTGGTTGACTTATCGAGATCAGTTGCCCATACAGCTGCCTGAGTCTTCTGGAGACGATCGTGAATGATTAGATTCTTCATGATAGATTTGAGTTCAGCGACATTGCTATCAGCGTTATCGCCATAGCTACCAGCTGAGCTGGAAATAATGCGGGGGTTAAAGAAGAACATGTTTATAGTATAAGGATTAAAATCGCTGCGTACATGAATAAAATAGGAACGAGCATGATTTATAGTAGTCGAGTGATAATTTGCTTGAATTCCTTATCGTCAATCAATCGATTGCTGTACATATCCACCGTGAAAGACTTGAGCTGCTTAATAATGCTTGGATTATCATTTCCTAACTCAATCTCCCCCGTTAGCTTGTCATACTCAGCACGAAGTGTTTCAAGTGGATCAGTGAGCTTATCGTGGAAATTGTACTCAAGATGAGTTATGGCAAGGATCTCCTTGAACATTTTTTATCTTCGACGCGGAGCTTGTCATACGTAGGTTGATCAATATGCTGCTTATAGACAAAAGGTCTAATCATACCTTGGAGACTATCACTAATCTGACACTTAGGACCACATTTGCGACGGTTAGGTTGAACAATCACAAGTGTCTTAGCATCAAGGTCAGGAATACGAATGTACTTACTACCAAGCTGTCGATAAACGTAGGCACTCGGTGTAGCTAAGCCCTGAATCTCATTGAGATTGTAGGTTCTTCCACGTCTGACAACACCTTCCAGTGGAGCTACGCCTGCTCCTCTTAGACCACGACCTTTTAAGTCCCTCCCCGAGAGAACGCTTAGCAAACTCGTCGACAGCACGCTCTCTATCCTCTTCTTCCGCGATCTTCTGAACCAATTTGCTGTTTTTTTTATACTTGGTACTATAAACAGACTTTGTTGCTTTCATAGCTGATGTTGCTGCCTTTAGTGCTGATCGTACTGATTTTGAATTATTACCTTTAACGGACTTCTTAGCCTCTTCGTGTCGCTTTTGAGCCTCTCCATAATTCAGGTAAGCGCGTTCGGCGTCATTGTGAAGCTTGTCCAATTCACTCTCCTCATATACCTCCTCACTTTGTTGCTTGATATCATCAGCATTGTTGAAGATGACCTCGCGAATGATCTTGAGATTGTCGTTAATGTTTTCAATCGTTTTCTTCTCCTCTTCAGTTGCAGGACCTTCGATATCGCTTGCAGTACGATGAATATCTTCTAACCCGCTTAGTAGCGCAAAGAATGTATCCATCCAGCGCATTCGCTTCATTAGATCGCTCCAACCTTTTCCTGAAACAGGTTTATGGTTCTTATCTCGAATGTTAAAGTAGCGATCCTCGCTTGGTACGCTAAAGTAGTAAGTGTCATGGGCTTTTACACCCGTCTTGGAGTCGACAACAGGGTGAAGACGAAATGGAATCACGATCTTGTTATCAAAGAGGCCCTTGTAGTACTCATATAGTATTTTCTTAGCTTCACTGTCAGGAATTGAAAGATTTCTATCTACATCTTCATCTAAACCTGTTTTCGTACCACGTCGTGCCTCACGCTCTTCATCATTGTCATACGGCTTGTCGTCCTTGATATCTCTTTCAACATCGCTATCTCCAACCATTGTTAGCGCTAAGCCCCTATCCTTGATCATCTTCAAAAACTCTCTAAGTGTGGATTGCCAATCAATCTTCTTCAGTGCTGCTGTGTGCTTCAGGTTTGATTCTTTTCCAAATACATCAACGGATCCATCCTTGACCCAAACATACTGCTCTAATGAGATTTTGTCAGATTTATACTTATCCTTGAAAATCGGTAGAATACTTTTCATTAGACCATTAGAATGCAGCATCTCCATGTTTTTAGAAATAATCCATAGCATCTTAAATCTACTACGCTCATCGTCAGATGTGGTAGAAGTTGATTTTTTATCAAATGTAATATTGGGCAGCCTCCGATCCTTAAGAACTACGTCAAGCTCTTCTAATTCATCACCGGTTCGCTTCTTCTTTTCCAAACGCATAACGGTTCTCGTCAGCTTTTCTTCATCCAACATTCCGTGTGTTTCATCGATCGATTGACTTTCAGCATCATAGTACATATCTTTAATCTTCTCCATAGTTGCTACCCAGTCAATATACTCGTATCGTTTGTATTTTTTTTTTACCATTTCTCGAGATAAGCGCCCCGTTTTCACCAATGACATAGCGTTTATCGTCTTTAGTATCTTTCTTTTTAATCGGATGAATTCTAAGCGCAACCCAATTAGGATACTTTTTGTAAAAAGCTTTGACCCATTCACGTGATGAAACTTGCTCCTCCGTATCAAGCCAGCTGGGTTTAGAATATGTATTTGTTTCTGCATCTGTCGTTGAAGGCTTTGCATTGACGAATGCATCTATCATTCGAGCACTATTATCCACTCCAACATCAGATGTCATAGAACTGGCCTGAATATTTCGGTCAGTTGTATCAGGACGTGCTTGAAATCCTCTATCAGTTGTATGGGGCCGTACATGTACTTCAGCATCCACCATAACGGGACGAACATTTACTTCCGCTTCGGTTGATACCTCAGGGTTTGTCTGGGAGGATTCATCACTCACCGTTTTTTTTTAAGGGCTCAGACGACCCGGTTGTGGAATCTGTCTGAGCTAATGCGGAAGTTATGCTAATAGTTTTACCTACGTCGCTTGCCCACGATGCGCCTTCATACATATCACGCTTCGCATTAGCTTGTCGAACACGACGTTGAGATCGTTCAAGAAGCTCCTGTCGCTTCTGCTCCCTCTGAGCGAGAGATGTGCAATTGGGGAACATTGTGTCTATATCATCTGAATCATAAAAAAATGAGTACATAATTTCCAGTAGCTTGGCATAACCGAGTCATGACGAAATGAGACATAATAATGACAGATGTGATTTCGCTCATTTAGAAGGCTTAGATAACGATCCTTGATGCAGTGGAATGGAACGCCAACTATTGTCTCCAATTCGTATCGATACTTACGGTTAACTACTGTCTTACGAAAATTTGAAGCTGCATCAAGATTCAGCAACTCGTTTTTAATTCGGCTCACTTCCTGGATGACCCACAACTTTCGCCGTAGCTTAGCAAGCTCACGGTCCTTTTCTAAGCAGCTGGAACACATTATGAAGGGATTACTATATATCAAGTCATATATTTTTTCAAAAATCTCACAAAAAAAATACTTCAAATAATATACTTGAGTCAAAAGCTTACAGAGGATGTCTCTATCGAATTTATTTACAAGCTGATTATGACTCATTTTTTTGACGCGGGGTGAAACCCCCGTCCGGAGCGGAGAGGAGACCTCTCTTGGCGCCAGCCTTGAGGTCTCTGACCCCAAAGCTTGCTTTGACTACGTCAGCTCTTTGTTGCTCCCCAGTACTCCTTTTGAAGCGTCGATCTCCTACTCTTATTAACTAATCTAAGATTATCTTGCGGCTCCCAGGAATCAGGTTCATTACCAACCCACTGAATAAGTATCTGTACTTTCCAGTTCGCAACTTTTTGTGGTCTAAGATCTTCTCTGCTTCAAGGATATCGCCTCGGTTGATGGTTGCTTCAGTCGTCGCCGATTGCACCATCTTGAGATCATTGGGAGCCTTGTAGAGTGTGTGCCAATTTTTTTTACTTGATTTGGACGCGATAACCATCCATACCTACAATCGAGTACACAGCTTTACTCCACCTAGCAGCTTCCTTATCAAACGTCCTCTTCTTTAGTCGGTAAAGGACATTGGTACCAATCTTGAGCTCATTATCAATTTTATCAGCTTCTGCTTGGTTATGGTTCAACTCAGCCTCAATTACCCTGCCTTTGGCTTCATTGGGTGTCATTCCAATTGATCGATGAGAAGTGGTGTTGTAGTTAGTAATAACGTCGCTGATGAGCTTTTGCGTAATTTTCTGGGGAGACATTTTGGTTAGTCTCTGCTTCAGCGTTCTATTGAAGCGCTCGATTTTCCCATAGTACCGTGATCACCAGGCTCATTGTTGTAGTGTTTGATCTTCTTTGCTTTAAACAATTGCTGAGCTTTTGAGTTCATGAACTCAGACCCATTGTCGCTTGTGATAATATCTACCTTATAAGATCGGATGAAAGCTTTTAGTGCTATCAATACTGTAGCAGCTGTCTTATTCGATAAAAGTTTTGCGTACCCGATGCGGAAGTTAATGTTGGTATCAGTCAGAATCGGTTGTTTTCCCCAGAACGCAAGGTCAATTTGCCAAGAATTCGGGTTATGTGAGGCGATTTTGAACCCATCGAATCTCTGCTTTTGCTCTTGGAATCTCTGAATATCTGACTGTGTAGCATACCAATCCTTCACCAGTTTTAGAGTTATCTTAGGATCTAACTCACGAGCCTTCTCATGTAGAGCCTGAGCACCGATATAACCGGTTTTAGGGTCATAGTAAAGTTTCGTAAGTATCTTATCCATGGTATATGTTAGATGGACATAAAAAATGTGATAGCTTGGATAGCGATTAAATATCAAGAGCTACGGTAGTAATACCATCCTCAAGCACACGCCGCTTGTCGTAGAAATATGATAGCGCTGTCTTTGTCTGACTGTATGTGATGACAGATTTAGTCTCTTTCGACAGTCTAAACCCCTTGTTAGTACCTTGGAGTGTGATACGATCACGCACAACAGACTCGAACCTCTTAGGGCTAAGAACATCATTGTTGCGTCCACGACCCTGTTGTACACCCTTGGTTGAAACTTTGACCTTGTACGATTCGTCGGGTAGATAGCAGATGTAGTTCTTGGAGGACAATGAGACCATAGCATCACCTGACCATTCATCCTTGAATAGACCAGGGGTACGACGATCAAACTTAGCCACATCCGTGTTGTAATCACGTGGGAACCAATCGTACTTGTGTTGTTTGAAGTGCTCACGTAGCCCCGGTTTGATACAGTCTTGGAACGGATTATCACAACTGAAAGCGATATAGGCGGAGTCTGTATCCATCTCCTGATACTGAAAGTCTGAACGATCGAAGTTAAAGTCGATGCAATCATAGTAGAACTGGAGCATGCGAAGCTTAGCGAGCTGGTAGATAGCAATCGACAAATGGATCGGGTTCTTGTTCTTAAGCCTGCGCTTCATCATAGTAAGCTCGCAAGCATCGTTGAGCTCCTCTAATCCATGAAAGGTGAAGTGCTCAATCTTTGAAGCAATTGCCTTCTTATCTGACTCATACTTAATTTCCTTGTGCTTGCTCATGTCCATTCCAGATCGACCGAAAGCACTGTTGCCTACTAGCTTCATCATCTCAGCAATCATAGCCTTGGACTTGTCAGCATCACCCTCTCGCCGAGCGCTAGACACCGCTTCCATGAATGGAGCAAATGCCTTGTGTGAGCTAGCTTTGATGAAGCTGTATGTCTAGGTGATTTCCATACCATGAGATAGGTACCACTTGAGCAAAGGCGTGTAGATTAGGATCTTCTCACCAAAGTAGCTACCAATCAATTTGCGAGCTGGCTTCGATCTGCTTTTCTCTCGTGTTTGGTTGTAGTCATACATATGCTTACCAATGATACTCTCATCCGTACAGTCAATCAGTGTATTTTTGAAGATGGGGGTCATCTCACCGAAATACTGTTTCAAGTGTTCTGGTGTTTGAATATCACACTCAAGAAAGCCGAAGATCTTATCGATCTTGATGTCCTCAACAATGTCTGGATAAGCTTCGATAGTTGTAAGTCTTCCGCACGGCATGTCATTACCGAGAGCCCAGAGATATAGAGCATTAGCATCGTACCCGATTACCTTTTTACACAGCTTCCCACCACGAATCTTCGTCTCGTTGCGCTTAGCGTAGCGGTTGAAGATAATGGATGGACCACCAGCAATGTTAGCTTTCATCTTACCGTAGATGTCCTTCTCCTCCTTGTCAATGGAATAGACCAGTCGCTCTGAGTTGAACTCGAGCAGCTTCTTGTAGCGGAAACCCTTGAGAGACATATCCTTACGAGCGGTGTTGCACGAAATACAACTAATCAAGATGTTGCCATCGATGTGCCCAAGCTTGTTATTGATTCGATCAGCTGAGACAGTTTCAGTGCTCAAAGGACCGTAGCAAAGACCACAAAGATACTTCTGTTGATTTCACAGTATATCTAGGTGTCCTAATGTCATACCAAACTCGCGCTTAGCCTCAATATCCTGACTCTCGTAGCCACTCATACGCTTGCTAGGGAATCGAAACGCCTGAGGAGACGTCTTACTAGGATATTGGAGATTGTCGAAGCATGTTTGATACATGACTTTCTCCGAGAGACCGGGGAGGGATACACCATCAGCAAACATGTCAAGCTCAAAACGCTTGAACAACTCACGCTGAGCCTTGATGAAAGGTACCACATCCAAGTTATTGTACTAGATCAGCAGGTCCTTGATCGACTTCATTCCATAGTGCTCCCAGACGAATTGCACGCGCTTATAGACATCATCGCTGATGCTAGTTCCACGGAGATCGCTATCGAAAGCTGACTTAGGAGGAATCGTAGTCTGACTAAGAACGTTGAACGAGGTAATGAACTCGTACGGGAAAATGCCCTTACCTAAGCCGCAGACACATCGAATCTTGTTGTCGCATTTGCAGTCACCTAGATACGTGCTGAGGTACTTTGCATAGCTCGTACCAGCTGGTACATAGTTGCTAATATCGAGCATTTTCATGTTCGAGGTCGCAATGCACATGTAGCTAGGATTTTTGATTACCGATGTGATGTTGTCTGTACCAATAACGGCGAAGAGATCGTTCTTAATCAGATTTATATCGTAGCGACCGCTGTTGAACCCAAGCACTGGTACTTGATCGAGGTTCTGCTTAATCCTACCATAGTCAGACCTGTGCTTACCAAATCCGAGGGTGCTATGGAAGTCGAAGAAGCTGGCATATTTCCCTTCCTTAATCCAACCGTCCACATCGATCATCTTATAGGTCTTATCGAGTTTAGCACCTGGAATCTCCATACCAGTCAAGCCGTGAGCATTGATAATTTTGCGCAGGAGGATCTCATACTTGTGTACGTTGTACTGCTGGATCTTGATCGATACCTGGTGAATATATTCGAACATGTCCGTTAGTAGCATCTTCGGTTCATCGCTGACAAAGCAACGCACCTCCTCGGTTAAGCTATCAGATACAGATACTGATACGGGAATATGTTCATTGGTGAAGATAGTATTCTCACCATGCTGTGCCATAACTAGCTTTAGAATGGCCTCAAAGTCATACACGAGATAATGATCTAGGTACTGGTCAATGCCCTTGATGGAGTACTTGGTCAGCATTGATCGAACAGTATTCGGGGCTGGTCTGTAGATAGTTGGTTCAGCTGGAAAGCTCTCGATGTTTACAAGCTCACACTGATTTTTGACATGGTCGCATAGCTTAGTAGAGCTAACGAAAATCATTTCACACTTCGAGCATTGGTACTTGGACTGAAGCATATCAACGTTCTTGATGTACAAAGCATGGTTCTCATGGGATGGAATATCCATAGCCACTCCTTCTCTCTCCGAACGACGGATACACTCAACATTACCAGTCTTTACATCCATTGAGTAGACGTTAATACCGAAATGAAAGCATTCCTCAAGCTCGTCGAGCTGTAGGAGGTCAATCGGCTTTAAAGCTACGGAACAGACTAAGCGTGTAGCTGATACCCTTGTAGGAGCAGTAGCGCTTGAATTCTTCCTTCACTTGGGCCTGGATCCGACGAGGATCTTTCTTAGCATGCTGATGTAAGTACCATGCGATACAGTGAAACACACACTTGTTGTTGGTCTTAGGGAAGTTGATTACGTGCTTGTTATCGCGGATAATCTGTGGGATAACAGCATCGCTATCGCCGAGTGCATGCTCGCTAAAGTAAATGTAAATTTTGAACCCGGTAATTGACTTCAGCTTATACCCTGATTTGGGGTAGTTCAGCGTGTTACCCAACTCCATTGACCAGATCTCTGAGATAATTTTCTTACGAATGTCAGATCGACTGTTGATAGCAACAGGGGTCTTAAATACGTAAGTGTTAGCCAGATTCGGGTGCCCGTTTTTGGGTAAAACTACCATCCGTTAGGCTTACGAGATCGTAGCCAAGAGCAATGTTGACCTTGAAAGCATTAGTTTGGCTAGCAAGCACGTTTTCGAGCTTGTCGTAGAACTCAGTAGGATGGATACATTCCTACAGGTGCAACTCCATGTGTTTTCCGTTATAGAAACAATACTTGGGGTCAGTCTTGTAGTTCGGGGACATATGCTTCTTCAGAGTCTCGACAGAGATCTTGTATTGCTTAGCTAGCAGCTTCTGATTGATCGGACAGGAAACGTTGCTAACATAAACCATCTTACCAGTTCTACCACACACCTTAACGCGATAGGTGCTGCCCCAGCGAACAGCATCAATATTCAATCTCTTTAGACCTTCGAGCTCGTATGCAAACATGTTGCCTATATATTCTTGGCGATATTATTCATGACTTTATAATTATTGGATCTTGTATCAGGATCGACTTTATATCCTAGTCCCATACAAAAAATTTCGAAATTAATTAATTCATATACTTGACGTTAGGTCTGTCGCCCAGCGATAATATTTTGGATCGTGAGCCTTGACCCAATTGAATGTCTTATCACTGTACGTGTCTTTGCCTCCAATAACCGTTCTTGGGAGTAAATTACGAGCTAAATCCAGTCTAGAGGCTTCAGATACGATATCACACTTAAATAGGAAGTGAATGTAGGAATCATCCACTCCTAATAGCGACTCTGGCTTTCGATGTCTGTACTTACCAAATGCTAACCTCGTCTCACTAAAAGAGGTCAGACCACGGTCCCGACACTCCTTACAGTATTTGTAGCTACCTCGGTACCGACATTGGCAGCCGAGGCACACCTTATAGTGCCCACCAAAGAGCTTAACACACTCTGAACCAACGAAGTGATGGTTCTCATCCATGTCGATAATAAGGAAGTGTCGCTTGATCGGGGTGTTGCAATAACACCGTGGGTTGACATTAGGTCGATAGCCAGGGCACGGATAAACTTGCGTTTTCCCTACAGGCATCCATTTACCCTTGTCCTTTACTACATGCCAGAACCACCCAGACGAATGGTACTGGCTAAGGTCGCCGAGGGCATCCTTCAAAATCTTAAGCGTGGTACCGTCAGTCATTGTCTATATATGGCTTGACTTTTTATGGCAGAAAAAAAAATTAATTAGCTAAGTTCGTTTTCAGAGTAAAGTTCGGTTTCACCAGTACTAAGTTCGCTTTTGGGCTTCCGCTTGCGTGTTCGAATTTGGTCCCTATTCTTATCGTCATACCCCTTTTGATAGGATAGACGAGCTTCGCGTGTGCGTTGGTAGTATCTCTTCTGCGCTGCCTTGATGCGCTCCATGTTAGCGAGATATTGGTCGGGTGAGTACGTCATCTTTATATACTATTAACTTATATTTGTTAGGATAAAAAATAAAATTGGAGGTCCCTACAACTAGCGAATTCAATGCAAATTAATTTTTGTAGTACTAGATTGTGGTTCTTTTTCTGATCTCTTAATAATAGTATCCTGCCACCCTCGCATCTTGTTGCTTGCTGCTTCCTGGCTCCAGCATATTGAGCTAAGCGTACGCATCAAACGCTCCTTCAAAAGGGAGCGCAGACAAGACTCGACAATGTCGACCCAACGTCATAGGAGAGCCTCATTGGAGGCCACGGCTGGCTCATCATCATCTGACAGCATGGAGTAGATCTTCTCTGCAATCATCCTCACTGATTCTCGCGTAGGAATGTCATTCACGATAGTAATCGTTGCATCAAATCGCTCGATTCTGTCATCCAGACTTCTGGAGAAGTACCATTCCTTGAAATTTGTGACGATGCTGTATAGCTTCGTCAATCCTTCGACATCTGCGAGTACTTCGCACCCTACGTAAGCCTGCGCGAGGCCCTGCTGAAAATCATCTCGTTTCGCCTCGACGATGCACACACGTTTACTGCCACGTTCAATCACAAATTCAAAAGACCCGTCTCCATGTACTCGTTTCCCGGTAACTGTCTCTTCGGCGAGAATCCGGACTTCTCCATCAAAAAGTCCACAAACGCAGGCAAGTATTGGGACGATGAAGTGAAGTCTTTTCGCTTCTTTCCCCGTCACGATTTCTCCGAACGCTTTGGTCAGGAGTAGGAGATACGCATGGAGCACGTCAAGTTTGTCATTTTCGATGACTTTCGATGGCTGCTCGTAGCGACGCGCCCTCATTATTTTGTCGACATCGGTGAACGACACGTAAGAGTACCCTGTGGACGACTCACCAGCAGAGTTGACCTTCGCTCTTTTGTTCCGATCGAGGCATTCGTTCAGTTCTTCCCATCTCTTCTTGCGAGCGGGATGGGGTTCACGAAAACCTACTGATAGGCGTTGTCCAGGAACCACCACCAGCACGTTCACAGGTCCTCTCCCTTCTGCTTCTTCTTCTTCATCCACTCCGCCGACATCTTTATCCGACAATCCCACACGCCGTAGCCTCGCTCGCGCCGCTCCCAGCAGCTTCAGGCCAGTGGTGTCACCCACACCGCTTATCGCTTCTTCTTCCGTCACCCACGCGCCGCGGCCCTCGTCTTTCTTCGCCAGGAAGAGCTGCAGCTTGTCGGCTTCTCCCTTGATCGTGTCAGGCTTCTTCTTCTTGATCGCCTCCTTCAGATCTCCCACCGACTGACTCGTGTCGATGTCCACTGGGAACACGCTTCCCGCCGGACCAACGATCGCACAGAACAGCTTCACCATCTTTCCTCGAGCCGCAGATTCTGGAATGAGGAAGAAGGAGAGAATTTCTGGACGTATTTAAGCGGAAATGAAGGCATAGACTTCCAACCAATGGTGAGACGCCGCTGCTCTGAACTACGTAATTTTCTATTGCATTTATCAATGTATAGTTTGAATGTTGTTGGTTGAGCGGTTCTAAAACTACCCTAAGATCCAAAAGACGTTGCCTTCACTCTCAGGTGGTCAAGAGGTTGTCTCGTTGAAACCACCGGCTGTCGCTTCTAAGGAGACGAGAGCATTTAAAACTACTTTCTGAAGTGGTGTTGCAATAACACCGTGGGTTGACATTAGGTCGATAGCCAGGGCACGGATAAACTTGCGTTTTCCCTACAGGCATCCATTTACCCTTGTCCTTTACTACATGCCAGAACCACCCAGACGAATGGTACTGGCTAAGGTCGCCGAGGGCATCCTTCAAAATCTTAAGCGTGGTACCGTCAGTCATTGTCTATATATGGCTTGACTTTTTATGGCAGAAAAAAAAAATTAATTAGCTAAGTTCGTTTTCAGAGTAAAGTTCGGTTTCACCAGTACTAAGTTCGCTTTTGGGCTTCCGCTTGCGTGTTCGAATTTGGTCCCTATTCTTATCGTCATACCCCTTTTGATAGGATAGACGAGCTTCGCGTGTGCGTTGGTAGTATCTCTTCTGCGCTGCCTTGATGCGCTCCATGTTAGCGAGATATTGGTCGGGTGAGTACGTCATCTTTATATACTATTAACTTATATTTGTTAGGATAAAAAATAAAATTGGAGGTCCCTACAACTAGCGAATTCAATGCAAATTAATTTTTGTAGTACTAGATTGTGGTTCTTTTTCTGATCTCTTAATAATAGTATCCTGCCACCCTCGCATCTTGTTGCTTGCTGCTTCCTGGCTCCAGCATATTGAGCTAAGCGTACGCATCAAACGCTCCTTCAAAAGGGAGCGCAGACAAGACTCGACAATGTCGACCCAACGTCATAGGAGAGCCTCATTGGAGGCCACGGCTGGCTCATCATCATCTGACAGCATGGAGTAGATCTTCTCTGCAATCATCCTCACTGATTCTCGCGTAGGAATGTCATTCACGATAGTAATCGTTGCATCAAATCGCTCGATTCTGTCATCCAGACTTCTGGAGAAGTACCATTCCTTGAAATTTGTGACGATGCTGTATAGCTTCGTCAATCCTTCGACATCTGCGAGTACTTCGCACCCTACGTAAGCCTGCGCGAGGCCCTGCTGAAAATCATCTCGTTTCGCCTCGACGATGCACACACGTTTACTGCCACGTTCAATCACAAATTCAAAAGACCCGTCTCCATGTACTCGTTTCCCGGTAACTGTCTCTTCGGCGAGAATCCGGACTTCTCCATCAAAAAGTCCACAAACGCAGGCAAGTATTGGGACGATGAAGTGAAGTCTTTTCGCTTCTTTCCCCGTCACGATTTCTCCGAACGCTTTGGTCAGGAGTAGGAGATACGCATGGAGCACGTCAAGTTTGTCATTTTCGATGACTTTCGATGGCTGCTCGTAGCGACGCGCCCTCATTATTTTGTCGACATCGGTGAACGACACGTAAGAGTACCCTGTGGACGACTCACCAGCAGAGTTGACCTTCGCTCTTTTGTTCCGATCGAGGCATTCGTTCAGTTCTTCCCATCTCTTCTTGCGAGCGGGATGGGGTTCACGAAAACCTACTGATAGGCGTTGTCCAGGAACCACCACCAGCACGTTCACAGGTCCTCTCCCTTCTGCTTCTTCTTCTTCATCCACTCCGCCGACATCTTTATCCGACAATCCCACACGCCGTAGCCTCGCTCGCGCCGCTCCCAGCAGCTTCAGGCCAGTGGTGTCACCCACACCGCTTATCGCTTCTTCTTCCGTCACCCACGCGCCGCGGCCCTCGTCTTTCTTCGCCAGGAAGAGCTGCAGCTGGTCGGCTCGCCCAGTGTACTTCAGCTCGTTTGCGATCGCCTTCTTCAAGTCATCCACCGAGTCGTCCTCGACTACTCGCACCGAGAACACGCTTCCCGCCGGACCAACGATCGCACAGAACAGCTTCACCATCTTTCCTCGAGCCGGCAGATTCTGGAATGAGGAAGAAGGAGAGAATTTCTGGACGTATTTAAGCGGAAATGAAGGCATAGACTTCCAACCAATGGTGAGACGCCGCTGCTCTGAACTACGTAATTTTCTATTGCATTTATCAATGTATAGTTTGAATGTTGTTGGTTGAGCGGTTCTAAAACTACCCTAAGATCCAAAAGACGTTGCCTTCACTCTCAGGTGGTCAAGAGGTTGTCTCGTTGAAACCACCGGCTGTCGCTTCTAAGGAGACGAGAGCATTTAAAACTACTTTCTGAAGTGGTGGCCGTCCTAAGGTGGTCGAGAGGTTGTGTCGTCAAAGTCGTAGTATTGCATTAGAAACAGTTAGCCCTATTCTCCTTGTTAAATAACGCTAAGAAAAAAAACTGCCGGTTTAATGTGCTGGCTATTACTTATACCGCTTCACTGAACGTCGTCACCTTGGATAAAATCCCGCAGGGTTTTTGGGCAGATATACCGCATCGGGACACTCACTCCATCTTCGTCGGTGTAGCTCCCTTGCGTTGGTTCAGGTTCAGGAGCTGGCTGGTTCTGCTCCAGGTCAACGACCAATCCACCGGCAGCATTGACGTTGTAGTGGATACTTTCATGGACTCTCCCGGTCTCCTGGTCGTCTCCAACAGGTTGAAACGCCACGTTTCGGAGGTTCCGCCACTTGCTCAACACGCGCAATAACTCGAGAACGGGGCAAACCAACGAAGCCTCGGACCGGAGCTGCACGTGGTCGTGCACGATGCGGTAGAAGAACGGACTCAATTCGGCCAGCGCCACCGCCTCGTTCAGCGTCAAGAACGGAATCAAGTGGTCATCCCAGAGCTCAATGGGCATCGTGGACTGCAAGTGACAGACAGTGTCGGACAGTTGCTGCATTGGGAACGAGACAGGTATCCACAGGAGATAAAAGTGGAGTGAAGGCTGCAGGAAGAGCGCTGCACTGCGACGACTTGATTGCCATAGGACTTAGCATCTGGAGCTCTGCTGGTTCACATACGCCACGAAAACTCGGCATACGGTATGGGTTGTGGTTTGGAAGCGCATGTTGCTTGCTTTTCTCTGCCTTAGGATATATTTTTACTTTAGATAAAACGTATAGTCTAATGGGTTTCACTACCACCATCATCACATCCAGGTCCTCCAGCGATCAGAAGGCACGAAGTCGACGGGTAGATACTCATAATGTTCACCATGACCGTCCAGCATAGCGAAAGTGCGAAGTACGCGATGGTCACCATCCCTAGCGTACGACTGTATCCGCCGTTGAGTTTAAGCTGCTGAGTCTCTGCTTTCTGACGAGGCAACAGCGGCAGGAAGAGTAGCCCAGCCAGGTTCATCGAGTAGCGAATGATCAGGACGTACGTTACCTCCCAGCGAACGTGTGTGGAGTCCTCCACAATGTCCGCATTGGTGACGTCGAAGTTACTCCCCACGTTTTTTGTAAAGGTACTGGCCAAAGGGATAGCGATGTTGGAAATGGACCCAACCAGGCCGTAGACGGCTCCTTCGTGGCCCTCACCAGCCAGCTCCACCATGACGAAAGTTGCAATCACGAACGCTATTCCGTTGGGCAGAGCCTCCGCTACAGGCACACCGAGCCAGAACCACTGATTGCGGATAATATCCCACGTCGTGAACATCGTCACGATAAAATCCAGGACTGTCACCGACACAATGGTGATCCCGTGCATCTTGCGCCAGTTCCAACGCAGTCCGTACTTGCCAGTGCAATAAAGCGCGACGGCGAACATCCCGTTGCTTAGGATAGCCATGATCTTCTGGTTTAAAGGAGTCACCTCCGCCCAGTAGCGTTGCATTGGGTCCGAACACGTGATTGTAAAGTTCTCGAAGATACCGGCCAAGTATTTGTACGCGATCACTTGGTACATGGGGCGTAGCTGGATCAGGTACCAAAGTTCCGCCAGATAATCTCGGAAAATCACTCCTGGATGACGGGTTTCCTTGATACAGTACCACGAAAGCGGGATAACTGGGAAGCAACAAGCGCTGAGGACAGCCATCAGCTGTGGAAAGCTCAGGCAGAAGTCGAAGTCCCCTCCGTAATGTCTTCCGTTGAAAGCCAAACCAGTTAGGATGCTGGAGACCATGACAAACGCTGTACGGATCATATAAATCGTCGTCTGCGTGTAACCCCGAATAGCTTCTGGCTCGCGTTGGGCGACTTCCACCATCACCGCATCAGCCGCCACGTCAGCACAGACGTAGCCGATAGCTGCGATCATCATGAGGACAATAAACTTGCCGCCTGCGTGGTGTGCGGACTCGTTGAAAGTCGCGAGGATCTCGGGGGTTAACTCTTCCTTTTCCAACGTCGCGTACTTGTTATCCGGGTAGTATGGAGCGCCCGAGTCCATGCAGGCCATAACCACCAACGTCACGAAGCAAAGGGTCCACCCGATAACCATGAACGGACGACGTCTGTAGCCTCCAATGGGAACGCAGTCCGTGATCATACCGAAGAAAAGCTTGAACGACCACGGCATGTTAATCAACACCGTGGCGGACACGACCTGGGTGCCTTCCATGTTGAGGTAGTTGAATAAAAATGGGTAAACTGTTCCAGGAAGCGTCCCGAAGATCATCCCCACTGCTGCATACTGAGCAATGAGACCGATGTACTCGCGACTCCAAATGTTCACCTGTCCACCGGCTCGTAGAGCGCCTCCGTCGTACAGCTGCGGCGATTTAGAGTCAAGAAACCAGTCATTATCCTTCCTGGGTGAGAAGTTGGTGGCCGATAAAGCTGGGGCCAGCAAGTCGATCTTCTTGCGCGGCGTCGGGCGCATTCGTTCTTCGAGTATCGGCACTATGATTGCGGTTAGTACAGAGAAAGCGAAAATGACGAATAGGTAGGTGAATTTATCGCAGAGAAAGCGAAAATGACAAATACCGGTAGTTAGGTTAATCACAGCAGTAGCGTTACATGTACGGGAAACCAACTGAAGGAAAACCTCCGCCACGACTCGAAAGACATTTGGGACCAAGAAACGATGGGGAGTTGTGCAGAACCAAGGATTGTAGTGGTCTCCAATACGAATCGAAGGTCAATTTGTACGGATTGAGTTCACTGTCGTATGTTGCCCCGCGTTCCGAATATGTGCTGGCATGCCCACTGTCAGTTAATCAAAGCGTTTATTAAAACGCTATCGAAGACTAAAATTCGGTTCAGATAATTGACTCTGATGCTAAGAGAGAACTCGAGGTTGACATTGCTTCCTACAGAACATGTATTCAAGTTTGCCCTTCCATCGCTCTGCAATTGAGATCGAGATAGCGGTGATAGTACATGTATCACTGATACAGGCTCCTCACAAATACGCAACTTGCGTAACGCAAGCGAGAAAATCCCAAAAGACTTGCGATCCTCGTCCGATTGCAATTTTGAAACGATATCAGCTGGCAAGACAAATCCAAAAGTTTACGGGCAAGTTGAATCATAAATATTTCGGTAGTTGGGGATATAAATCCCGGGTATTCCAGACTTGAACACTTCATACAATTACACCTTAAAAACTACACACAAATAACCCTTACAAATGGCGATGCTGTTCACTAGCATCACACCCGTCTCCTCCGGCGATCCGAAGGCACGATGTCGACGGGTAAATGCTCAAAATATTCGCCATCACTGTCCAGCAGAGCGAAAAACCAAAGTAGAAAATCGTGAGAAGACCCATAAATCGACTTGATCCTCCAATTTGCTTTAGCTGTTGCGTCTCCGCTTTCTGACGAGGCAGCAGCGGCAGGAACAAGAGCCCCGAGAGATTCACAGCGTACCGAATAAGCAGCACATAAGTCACCTCCCACCGCACGTGGTTACTGTCCTCGACAATATCTTCGTTCGCAACGTCGAAGTTACTCCCCACGTTTTTGGTCAATGTGCTGGCCAACGGGATCGCGATGTTGGAGATCGATCCTACCAGACCGTATACGGCCCCTTCATTCCCCTCGCCAGCCAGCTCCACCATCACAAACGTCGCAATAACAAAGGCAATTCCGTTGGGAAGGGCTTCAGCTACCGGAACTCCAAGCCAAAACCACTGATTCCGGACAATACCCCACGTCGTAAGGATATTCACGATAAAATCCATGATAGTCACGGATACAATTGTGATCGAGTGCATCCTTCTCCAGTTCCACTGGAGACCGTACTGCCCCATGCAGTACAGAGTTACCGCGAATATCCCATTACCCACAATAGTCATGATTTTCTGGTTTAAAGGCGTAACCTCGGCCCAGTAACGTTGCATCGGGTCTGTGCACGTGACAGAGAAATTCTCGCAGATCCCAGCCAAGAATTTGTACGCGATCACTTGGTACATCGGTCGCATCTGAATGAGATGCCAGAGTTCGCCCAAATAGTCACGGAAAATCACGCCTGGATGAGGAACTTCTCTGATACAGTACCATGAAATTGGGATCACCGGAAGGCAGTAAATGCTGAGAACCAGCATGAGCTGGGGGAACGTCAGAGAGAAATCGAAGTCACCGCCGTAATCTTTACCGTTGAAGGCCATTCCAGTGAGGACACTGGAGATCATCACGAACGCAGTACGCACCATGTAGATTGTCGTCTGAGTGTAGCCACGAGTAGCTTCTGGCTCACGTTGAGCGACCTCCACCATCATTGCATCGGCTGCAACGTCAGCTGCAACGTATCCAATCGCTGCGATCATCATAAGAACAACGAACTTAGCACCAACGTGGTGCGCCGACTCGTTGAAAGTCGCGAGAATCTCAGGTGTCAGCTCTTCCTTCTCCATGGTAGCGTACTTGTTGTCCGGGTAGTACGGTGCACCAGCATCCATACACGCCATTAGCAACAGCATCGCAAAGCAGAGCGTCCACCCGATCACCATGAACGGACGACGTCTGTAGCCTCGGATCGGAAAACAGTCCGTGAGTATCCCGAAGAAAAGCTTGAAGGACCACGGCATATTGAGCAGCACCACCGCAGAGACAACCTGCGTGCCTTCCATGTTGAGGTAGTTGAACAGAAAGGGGTAAATCGTCCCAGGGAGCGTCCCGAAGACCATCCCCACCGCCGCGTACTGCACAACCAGGCCGATGTAATTGCGTTTCCAAATGTCGATCTCTCCTCCATCTCGTAGAGCTCCACCGTCGTACAGAATTGGCGATTTGGTGTCAAGATGCCAGTCACTTCCTTTAAGAGGGGAACACGAGTAAGGTGCTGGCGCTAGCAAGTCGAATTTCCTCCTCGGCGTTGGGCTTTTGGGTTCCTCTAGTATTGGCAGCATGGCTGGCGACTAAAGCTGAAATGGGGCAGTGTTCGACCCGGCACATCTCGTTTTCCCGCCTTTGGAAGCTGCGGACTGTAAAGTGCAGCAGTCGTTGAGTGCACAGCCACAACGTTGATGGACATTTGGGACCAGGAAACGATGGGGAACAGTACAGAGCGCAGCGACTTGCACTGCAAGTTGCTTGCAGATCTCGACCAGTTCCGGCTGTTGCTCATCTCGGGTGCATTGAGCCGATACATATCGACGTTTTACCGTAAGTATCAGCGACGCATCTCAGCCATCTACGATTCTTCGTGAAGGTGACAACATCGTCCGTTCGAAGAGATTTCAGGTACATTGTACCGGTAAATCACATGGCTACATTGAGGTGGTTCACATAATTTCTCAATTTGTATCCATTTTGCAGCCAAATCAAATTCTACCATGGAGCTGGGGCTTAGACGACGTCACCCGACGGCCTTCTCCTCCGTGGAGAACCGCTATCCTGAGCCTCGCGTTATCTTGTCCGAGTCCTTAGCACGTCGGCGTCGTCCTCTGGTGGTCGCACGTCCTCTGCGCTCCCAATTACAGCGTCTGACGAAGCCCAAGAAAGTCCGAGATGAGTCGCCCCAAACAAACTCCAGTAGTAAGAGAAGGCGCAGTCCAGAGGAGATCATGGCTTCATCGTCAGGTAGCCATTTGAAGCTCCAACGCTTCGCTCCGACGCAGCGATTGGTGGACGACAAGGCAGATTTCTGCCTATACCTGGAGCTCAAAGGTAACGCTGAACGAACTATAGAAGACACTCATGCCATTATCCAAGTGACTGCCAGTGCATTGAGAGCGGCTGGTTGCAGTGTAGCCATTCACATGCTTCAAGCCCCAGATTGCGAGATTTTAGCTCCTAATAAGGAGGAGACTCAAGCGTATGCACTGACTATTGGGAGTGAAGTTCCGGATCAAAATGTCACGGAAAAGGGAGAATGGGCCGGTCGAGTTACTATGCAATTGGCTCCATGGGTCACGCAGCATCCGGATTATACCAGTCACGTATTGCCACTGACAGGGGCAGCTCAATGCCAACGACTGTGTAAATTGATTCTTTCCGAATTGAGACTGGAGCTGGATGTCGGGAATTCGACTGGAACTCCAGTTTTATTAAGTGCAAGGGAGAAATTATTGCCTCAAGTGATGAAAGCGGAAGGATTTACGAATGTGGTTCTGTACCCATTACATCGAGACGAAGCGAGACGACAGTTGACGCGCCGATGGGGAGCTCAAAGCTCGCTTGCGTTGCCTCCTTTAGAGGATATTTACGCGTATTTTGGACCGAGAATTGCCATGTATTTCGCGTGGCTAGCGTTTTATACAAATGTTTTGGTGCTGCCAGCAGTGTACGGCGTTGTGGTCCATGTGCTTGGACTAGTGAATCTGGCACCGAGTTATACGGTTCACTGCGTTTTGGTTGCTATCGGTACGTCGCTCATTGCAGATATGTGGAGGCGGAAGCAACGGGCAGTGGAGTTTACGTGGGGGTACGACGGCGTCTTGTCGTCTTTGCACTCCACTACCAGACTGCAGTTTAAAGGCGAGTGGATGCAGGACCCAGTGACTGGAGTGCGGTGTTTCAATTTCCCCCATCATAAACGCCTTCTAAGACAGCTTTTGGCCGTTCCGCTGCTAGTCTCCATGTGCTGCTTGGTTGGTGGGTACGTGGTTGGCTTGCACGTACTGTCGGAGCGTCTTCGAGCGAGCTACAAGGACAGTTGTGTCCAGGCGTGGGCGGGAGATGAGATCGTTCAAACAAGCGATGGCTATTGGAGTTACATTGTGGACAATTGGATTCCCAGCAACGACATCATGACGTGTGCGCTTGTTTCGCATGGACCAAGTGTGATCAATGCCGTGATCATCTACATGATGGACAATTTGTACCAATTGCTGGCAAGAAAACTCACGGAGTTCGAGAATTACCGTACACTTGATGAACACGAAGCGCACCTGGTGGCCAAGCGGATGCCGTTCCATCTCGTGAACAGCAACGCTTCTTTGTGGTTTCTGGCGTTCTATGTCCGGCGGTTGGATCGAGTGCGCGAGCGTCTGTGGATTTTGCTGGTGGCGACGCAGTTGATCGATAACTTTAAGGAGGTGGGGCTACCACTCGCTGTTTCGGTCGGAGGCCAAGTACTTACAGCCGAGAACAAACGACGTCGTCGCCAGAGCCTCGAGTGTCTTCAGAGCGAGGATATCGAAGGAGTTCCACATCTTCAACTGAAGAAAGCGATGCCTCAGCTGACGGCGAAGCGTGAACGGGTTGATGTTGTTAAAGCTGCAACTGAGCAACGACTGGCGCGAGTTCTCATGCAAAAGCGGCAGGCAACGTATCGCGATACTTTTGCAGATTACAAGGAACTCATGGTGCAGTTTGGTTACGTGACGCTTTACAGCCCAGTTTTCCCTCTGGCTGCGGCGTTTGCCTGGTTGAACAATACGATCGAGAGTCGATCGGATCTACTCAAGCTCGTGAACCGACACGGCTACCAAAGACCCATTGCCCAACACGCGCGAGGTATTGGCGTCTGGGAGAAAGTGTTGGTCAGTTTCGCGGGGGTGGCGGTTGTCGTGAATTGCGCTCTTGTATGGACTTATGAACTGGACGAACTGCTACCTTCGTGGACCGACCTTCAGCGATTTGCTTTCATTGTGGCGTGTGAGCACGGGATATTTGTCATCAAGGCTTGGTTGAACTGGGCTGCCCCCGAAGTACCGGTAACGTCGTCACTTGGCAAGAAGCCAGTACTGCCTCCATCTGCTCTTGATGTTTGCTCGGGAAACGGGAGTTCACTGTCTGCTCTGCATGGATAAATATGTGAAAGGGGGTGTTGGAATTGGTGGAACGGAAAGGTTTTCACTGAATTTAACACGACACAGAAAAGAAAACAACAACACAGAGGTTACTGAGTATCAGTGGAGCCGCAGCCGGTGCCTCCAGCGATCACGAGGCAGGACGTCGAAGGGTAGATGCTCATGATGTTCACCATGACCGTCCAGCACAATGAAAAGGCAAAGTATACGGCAGTCAGGAGACCCATCACGCGACTCGAGCCGCCGTTGTGCTTGAGTTGCTGCGTCTCCGCTTTCTGCCGAGGCAGCAGCGGAAGGAAAACAAGACCGAACAGGTTCATAGCGTAGCGGATGATTAGGACGTACGTCACCTCCCAACGGACGTGAGTGGAATCCTCGACGATGTCGGCGTTGGTCACGTCGAAGCCACTGTCGACGTTCTTGGATAAAGTACTGGCCAAGGGGATGGCGATATTGGAGATCGACCCCACGAGGCCGTACACAGCACCCTCGTTACCCTCACCGGCCAACTCCACGATCACGTACGTTCCGATCACGAAGGAGATTCCGTTTGGGAGGTTCTCCACGACAGGCACACCCAGCCAAAACCACTGGTCTCGAACGACGTCCCAAGTAGTGAGAATAGTCACAATGAAGTCCATCACGGTTACGGTGATGATGGTGATGGCGTGCATGGAGCGCCAGTTCCAGTGGAGCCCGTACTTGCCCGTGAAAAAGAGTGTGACAGCGAAGATGCCGTTACCGATGATGGCCATCACTTTCTGGTTGAGAGGAGTCGCCCCCGCCCAGTACGCCTGCATCGGGTCAGCGCACGTGATGGTGAAGTTCTCGAAGATGCCGGACAAGTACTTGTAGGCGATGACCTGGTACACTGGTCGCATCTGCATGAGGTGCCAGAGTTCCGCTAAGTAGTCTCGGAAGATCACTCCTGGGTGTTGTTCCTCCCGGATACAGTACCACGAAAGAGGGATCACGGGGAGACAGCAGATTGTGAGAATGACCATTAACTGTGGGAAGCTCAGGGAGAAGTCAAAGTCACCGCCGTAGTCCAACCCGTTGAAAGCGATACCCGTGAGGACACTGGAGACAGTGACGAAAGCTGTACGCACCATGTAGATTGTTGTCTGAGTGTACCCACGTGTCGCCTCCGGTTCACGCTGAGCGACTTCCACCATCATAGCGTCGGCTGCTACATCGGCACCGACATATCCGATCGCAGCGATCATCATCAGTACGATGAATTTGCCTCCGACATTGTGTGCCGATTGATTGAAAGTAGCGATGATCTCGGGGGTCAGCTCGTCGGCTTCCATTGTGGCGTACTTGTTGTCCGGGTAGTACGGGTCCCCAGCATCCATGCAGGCCATGACCAACAGCATCGCGAAGCACAGCGTCCAGCCCATAACCATGAATGGACGACGGCGATATCCCATAACCGGTACACAGTCGGTGATCAGGCCGTAGAAGATCTTGAAGGACCAAGGCATGTTAAGCAGCACCACCGCAGAGACGACTTGCGTTCCTTCCATGTTGAGGTAGTTAAACAGGAAGGGGTACACGGTGCCAGGCAGAGTCCCGAAGATCATCCCGACAGCGGCGTACTGCGCAACGAGTCCGATGTATTCGCGGCTCCAAATGTTGACCTCACCACCGCTTCGAAGCGCGCCACCTTCGAACTCGCACGGTGACTGAGTGTTGAGGAACCAGTCGTTCTCCTTCCGTGGGGAGTAAGTGAAATCCATCGACGCGGCAGCCGGAGCCGGCGCCAGCAAGTCTATTTTCTTGCGTGGCGTGGTGCTCATCGTTTCTTCGAGTAGCGGCACTATGGTTGCGGACTTTTGGAGAAAAGCGGGACTGGCCGTCGAGTCGCCAGGGCGGATAAAGCAGCAGATCACCTGGTGACAGGCTTCGACCGCTTTAATTGCCCGAGCACATGGCGCGGGAACAGGAAACACGCGGGCGGCCTGACCGAACACATGCCCCGCATCCCAGACCGAAACGGCGGACGACTTCAACCGGCCCCACTGAACTACGGCACCACGCCACGATTGGGAGGTCAAGGTCCCACGCAAAGCTCGGTACCTGCATCCCCGGCCAAAGGTCTCCGCTGTTCATTGTTGTGACTTTGTCTACATGTAGGAGTTTTAAACGGAAACGTCTTGAGCAAGCTCAGTGCATGGACTGCAATAAGTTACATAGTTTTTCACCTGGTGACAAATCGCTCGACGCTAGACTAATACTGACGTATGCTGCTCGGTTTTCGCTATTTTGTGCATCAACCACCGAAAGGAGCTTCTTATGTTCGGAAACGCCACGAAGAGGCTATCGCTGGCGCCAAGACACAGTTTCATCTGGTAGATAAACACAGGTGCTAGAATTTCGGTCAGGCGCCAATTCCAACGCGGACGGAAGGTCGGAGACAAAATTCACTTGCTCGTGCATGTATGGAGAAGTCTTAAGGTAGCGCCTCCGAAATTCGGACCGAAGCAGAGTCCGATAACGATCTTTGCGACTGTACATGTACGTTCCGGGACCCGGACCGACTCGGTCACCGAGAGCACGTGTACATTCGTGCAATTGGTAAATTCCATCGGGCTTCGGTTTCGGGTTCGTTCTGGGCCCCCAGCTGTAGATCTGCATGTAATATCAACAAGTGACTGTGCTGTGAACCTGCTTTCTCCGTCTCGACCGAATACTAGCGCTAATTACTAGTACTGGGGGATTCATGCACAAGTAGGTCGATCATGTGTTCGACTGACGAATTTGCTAGCCAACAATTTAATCTCAGAACAATTAAATCGTTGTAAGTTTTCCTGGGTTGTGTACAGTATATGTACGTGTACAAGGTATCGAACATTTAAGTTGGGTAAGTTTAAAGCGTTAACCTCCGCGAATCTGGAGGTAAGTGCTTCAGTTCTGAGGACGTACTTGGTACACATATACATGTACCAGCGAGCGTTGGTTCGTTAACAGTCTGAGATTCAGACCAACTTTTATTCATAGATTTTCTAATATGAGTTTGTGCTTGGTGAACACAGAGTGGTAGATGCGCTCGATGTGCTTTTACTCACATACTCGCAAAGCAAGATTGGAGGCCTTGCACCCCTCCCTCTCTTCGTAGCACATTGTACATTCCGCTTTCGCGGATTATCCTGGCCACCATTGGTCGATTCAGAGTTCGTATTATTGGCATCACTACGGTACCATTCATGCGAGCTTCACGGAACTCGACGAGAGCTGACACCCCACCAGGTCTGTGCAGTGCATTGTCCCAGAGAGGAGTAGGGAGCTGAAACAGCGCTTAAGGAGTTCTAATAATCTTCCAACTCGCGAACCGCGCGCACTACGAAACGTGTTGTAGAAATGTCCAATTGGGGTAGCAAACGAATCGGAATAATTCGGTACTCGCTAAAAATCTTGAACAAGTGCCGTAGAAGTGAAAGAAGCAATCCAGATGCTGGAGAAATATTGAGCCACGAGGAAACGGTGTCCGCCCTAACGATAAGAGCACCATTGTCTGTGTGGTTATTGCAGTGTGGATGGAACTGGAAAGTCAATTACATTGTACAAAAAGAGGTAGCACCTTTAGTCTATGAAGTACATGTAGCACGAAGGAAGACATATCCCGGATCAATGTACATGACCTGTGATATGTACTTGTACGTAAAGTTGATCAGGAACATCGTTAACCCCAGAACCCCCAGTTCGCTACACCAACAGTGAAGCAGGATGCATTCACATGTCAAGTAAAATGAGTGCTGACAGATAGCGTGAAGATGCAAACGGAAATGACTCGAGATAAAGAAGTAGCCTTGAAGTAGAAGTGGAGGCTCTCGAGGCACTCAACGACCCGCTTGAAGCTTGTTCCAGCTCTTTTCGAACTTGAAATTGAAGCGATACAATGGTGAATTAAATCCGCTGAATTTGTTGTGGCTCCTACTGTGGATGCTCTCTGCTTCGGATTGTTTCATCGTCATTGCTGCTGGTCAGTTGCTGTTGGTCAGAAGAGCTGCCAATACTGCTGCAGCACAAATATCCACCCACGACACGTTCGCGTCCACAAGCCCACGACTGCCATGGACTTTTGGTTTTAGAGCGCGATATGTGCGGTCTTTTTGAACGTCAACTACGTCTCCTGCGAATTCAACTCGTATGGATAGTCAGCGTACCGTTTCGCAAACATACGCCAGAATTCGAGAAAACCACACGCATCCCAGGCTTCTATACAACCGACAACTTGTGTGCGTAAGTAGCAATGCCCTTGTTGCCCCGGAACTTCAGAGTTATAGTACTGGTGACGGTCATGGTACCCGCAGAAATTAACGTATCGGCGATCCGCCTGCAGCTTCAACCAAAGTGAAGGTACCACCGCTCGTATCGCCTCGATTGCGGCTCACCATCGTACCTGCAGTGCCGGGCGTGCGCACCACGCGGTCGCCCGTGTCAAGCTTTTCGGGACGTCGCGATACTGTAGCGAAGCAATAACGAGCAGTTGATACAGATCCCAAATGGCCACAGTAATAACAGCCTCTAAACGATACATGTACCTGCACGGGTGCAGGCAGTGCCTCAGGCACCCTAACACCAGACGATCCAAGCAAAGCAAAGCAACACGGAGCGGGATCAATTCAGCGACCTCTGCGTGACAGCCAAAAGCGGCTGGGTGGCTGCTGTAGATGCGTCTTCTTTCTGCAGCATCACAGGCGGCCTTCGAACTGCGGAACCTGCTCACAACTTCACTTCTCAATTGGCCACCTACGAGACAGTACCAGCCTCCACACGATGGCTAGTCCCGCTAACAAACTCGATATGCTGTCGCCTATGGCAGCCGGAGTCTCCCCCAAGGGCTTTGAGCCCATGAAGACCCCCGACATTGAAGGCGGTGCATTGCGCGCCGGCGGTGCCATTAACGTCTGGAGCCGCGAATACATTGGTATCGTCGTGCAGTACGCTGCTGTGGGCATGATCTACGGCACGCTGCCCGGCACCGTGTACCCGTTCCTGTTCAACTATCTCAATATGGAAAGCACTCAGGTGGTGTCGGCCACCGTGCTGCTCAACCTGCCATGGTCGTTCAAGCTCTTCTACGGCATCATCACGGACTGTGTGCCGATCATGGGCTACCGTCGTCGCCCGTTCATGATCATCGGCTGGACACTGTGCTTCATTATGCTGCTTGTCATGGCTTGCATGAAGGCCGGAGACCCGTACTACCCCGAATATGCTTACGCTTCGATGAACGTCACCACCTTATCGCCTGAGGTTGTGGCGACGTTCAACACTGACGCTCCATCCACTGGCAGTAAGTTCATCGTTCTCATGATGATCGCTGCCATTGGTTACGTCGGTGCCGACGTCGCTGCTGATGCTATGATGGTTGAAGTTGCTCAACGCGAACCGGAGGCCACGCGTGGATACACCCAGACCACGATCTACATGGTCCGCACTGTGTTCGTCACTATCTCCAGCATCCTCACTGGCTTTGCCTTCAACGGCACTCACTACGGCGGTGACTTTGACTTCTCGCTAAGCTTTCCACAGCTTATGATCATCCTGACGGTTGCCTGTCTGCCGGTGATGCCTCTTACGTGGTATTTTATCAAAGAGGAGAAGCACGAAGGTATGGTGTTCAGCACATACCTGAAGGACCTGTGGGTTCTCGTTCAGACGCGTCCCATGTACCAGGTTATCGCGTACAAGTTCTTTTCTGGTATCTTTGAGAACTTCACGATCACATCTTCGTCCGCCATGCAGGCCTACTGGGCTGGTGTGACGCCGCTGAACGAGAAGATCCTGGCCATTATCGGCAACGGTATTTTCGCCATCACGCTCTACTTCACGGGCAAGTACGGTCTCCACTGGAACTGGCGGTGGATGCACGCCACGATGATCATTGCGGTGACTGTGCTGGATGCCATCGTGACGCTTCTTACGACATGGGATGTCGTCCGTAATCAGTGGTTCTGGCTGGGCGTCCCCGTCGTGGAGAACCTCCCGAGCGGCATGGCCTTTGTGATCGGCACGTACGTGATTGTTGAGCTGGCAGAGGACGGTAACGAAGGTGCCGTCTACGGACTAGTTGGCTCGGTCTCCAACCTTGCCATCCCCTTCGCCAGCACCATCACTAAGAACGTGGACAGCGCCTTCGACGTGGCCAACGCCGACATCGCTAGCGATACGTCACACGTTCGCTGGGAGGTGACATACATTCTCATCATCCGTTATGCCATGAACCTGGCTGGCCTGCTGTTCCTGCCGCTGCTGCCCAAGCAGAAGGCCGAGACCAACGAGCTCAAGCGCAACGGAGGCTCCAGCCGCATCCTGGGCGCTGTGACGCTCGCCTACTTCGCCTTCGCCCTCGTGTACTCCACTATGGTCAACATCATGTCCATCTTCCCGTCAACCTCTTGTCTGCGTATCGCTGGCGGAACTGGATGCTAAAGATTGTAGCAAAACTTGTGAACCCAAAAGGGCAACTTCAACATGTCACTAATATGTCACTCTTTAGAATTATCATGAGTGATGGTCGCCTGAAAATGCGCACAAAGTGTAGCTGCTCACTTGTCAATTTGCCTACTGTATAACTCTTCACAGTGTGATGGAGTCCAAGACTTCACATTCGTCTGCCTTTGCTGGCCCCTCCTCTCGCTTCCCTGCCGAGTTGCACCACTTCTTGGAGTCTTTGGAGCGCGTCCAAGTCCGAAACACGATGATGCACATGCGCACAGGCCGAATCCAGCTCGACGCTTTCCTACAGAGACAACACGCAGGTGCGACGAGCTTCGAACAAGAGATGGAGAAGGAGTCAGCGCAATGGGAAGATCATTTGGAAAAGGCTAAAGAGGACGGTGACGTGAGGGTGCAAGAGCGTCACGTGCTAGCGGAGGTTCTGCCTGGACTAGAGACCATCTACGACATCAAGGTTGGGAGGCCAGGAAGACCTGATGACGCAGTGTACCTCAAGTCTCAGTACGCCAGGGAGTGGCTGCCACGGGGCAACTGCATCGCAGAGTGGAAGACACAAGATGGTACCTATTTCTTCCCGTTGGTTCGAGGATACAGGAAGTTCACAGGCCAAGAAGATGACGGAGAGCTCAAGAAACACACCGGGGATGAAGAGGAAGAGCTGTCCAAGTTCTTTACCAAGCCACAGGCACATACCAAGTGGGTGATCTCAACGACAAAGGAGAACGGCGAAGCTGGACACTTATCAGTACTGAAGCGCAGTGATGGAGAGTTTGTCTACGTGCTGGGGTCGAAGAACACGCATCTGATGGCTCGGACGCTTGAAGACATTGAACGCACTCGAGAGCTACATAAGAAAGAAAGCGACCCATACACTGCAGCAGCACCGATTGCAACTGCCATCTTGAAAATGGTGCTGAGCCTTCAGCCGACAAAGCGTACATTGCTGTGCGAATTCCTGTGGCAGACGCGCGCCACTGCGTCTTTCGAGGTGCTGTGTCCTAGTCACCAGCACGTCCAGCTCTTGGACTACTTGTCGGAGGACACTCCTGTGTTCTACGGTCTGTCACTGATGACCTTGGACACAATGGAGGGTACAGAGATCTGTGTGAACCCCGTGCTGCTGTACGAGTTTATGCAGGCTCTTGGAGTCCGCACAGTGACGTACGGCATCGTCAACTTCAACCCCGATGAATTTGAGGCCGCGCTGGAACGGAGTAAGTCCTCTTATCAGCACGAGGGCGGCGTTCATTTGTTTCTGGATGAAGAAGCTGCTGTGATTGGCATGCAGAAGCACAAAAGTATCTGGTACGTCTGCCTCCGTGCGATACGAGAGAAGGCTAAGACGTTTTGCCGTACACTCTACTCGAAAAAGCCTCCTAAGGGCAGAGCGAAGCCATTGACTCCGAAAGAAGCACTGAAAGTTGGGAAGGAGTCGGTGCAGAAGCGTTTTCAAGCCATCCCAGGGTTCCTTGGCATCTCGGACGAGGTCTCCAACGCTTACGAAACACTGGGCGAGCAGTTCCTCGAGTATCTGTTCGAAGTAGAGCTGTTTCATGGGGTTGCTGAAGGTGAGGAGCAGGAGGACAAGTGCAAGCAGGTTTCTCGAGACGTTGCTGACCTCTTCCCCATCGTCTGGAAGAGGTTTCTTGAGCACACTGGTGCAAGTGATGCTATCTAATACTTCGAAGTACGTCGAAGTAACACCATAGACAAGAAAAAAACATCATAGATTTTTATACTATCCGATACGCTGCTTGTTTGAGCCGAAGTCGAGGATCAACTCGCGTAATAACTTGCTCACATTTGAGTAGTCTTGTCATGCCACCACCAGGTCTTGACCGTGCCGTCGTGCGAGCTAGAAGCCAGCAGCGCCTGCTTCTCGTGCCAGCGAGCATTGTACGTAACGCCGCGGTGGCCAGAGAGCCGTTCCAGCAACTTGCCCGTGGCCACCTCCCACACGTACACGTATCCGTCTTCAGATCCACCCAAGACGAAGCTTTCACGGGGGCCAAAGGAAGCTCGCACGATGTTTTTCGCGGTGTTCTGGTGGCCCTTGAAGCGCTGCAATGGTCGTTGCTCTGCATGGCGGCCGCCAGAAAAGCTGCTCCCACCGCTGGTACTTCCACTTGCACTCAAGTTGCCACTGCTCCCATAGCCAACGCCTCCTGAAATCCCAACACCGTTGGCTGAGGTGTAGCCGGACCCGTAGCCGTTAACAGCACCGCCATTGCCTCCGATCGAGTAACTACTGAGTGATCCACTTGAGCCGCCGCTTGATACCCCACTACTGAGTCCCGTTGATAAGTGAGCGCGCGGAGTATGAAGCATACGCAAGTCCCACAGACGATTACTGTTATTGCGCGAGCCACTTAGCAACGTGTAGCCATTCGAAGCCATTGAAATGGACGTTACCTCACCAAGCGTTTGACGCAATGTGTGGACACACAAGCCACTTAGGATATCCCACAGACGAATGGTGCCATCCTTTGACCCACTCACGATGAAGTTGGCATGTCTGTTGAACTGAACGTCGCACACGGACGCAAAGTGTCCACGGAAGGTCTTCGCCACAGCACCAGTAGCAATGTCCCACAGACGCACACTCTGATCGTAACCGCCAGTCACCAAATGCGTCTCGCTCGGATGTAGGTTTACTGTGTACACATCTCCACCATTTGGGCTCATGAGCGTGGCTAGACATTCGGCTGAAGTCACAGAGTAATTATGAGGCAGAGTTGTAGCGGTTGCCAGCGCTGAGGTAGCTTCTGAGGTAGCGGCGGCTGCAGCTTCGACCGCAGACTGCATTACGTTCACTCCACGCTGGCCATTCAAAAGATCGTCGTCATCATTGAGAGCCTGCTGAGCCGCAGCACGCTCAGCCAAGGCAGCACGTAAGTCCCAAACCTTTACGGTACCATCACCCGATCCCGAGTACAGACGTTCGCCTGACGCACTCGCCGTTAAATACCAAATTCTGGATGAATGACCAAGAAGATCTCGCGTCCACTGTCTGCAGACGGAGCCCGTACTCTCGGTCATTTCTTCCTCTCCACTCTCCTGTGGTGTATTGGGGAGCTCCGTGGGCCAAAGCTTAATGGTAGCGTCACTAGACCCCGAAGCCAGCAGCTCACCATCCGTTCCCACAAACGTGACAAATTTCACATTCTGCGAGTGCCCGACGTACGTGCTTTTGACAGCATTCGGTAGCACTTCGCACTCAAAGTCCCTCAACAGTGTCGTAACTTTGGGAATCGTCTTCGGGTGATATCGACTGAACTCCATTTGGTAAGCCACACTTTGATGCAGCAACTGCACCAGTCGATTGTCGGGCATAGCCACTGGCGTCGTCGTCGTAGCGGTTGTATCTCCGTCTTGTTGGGGCGAGATGACTTCTTCCAGAGCGAATGTAGCTCTCAGCTGCTCCACGAGTTTCTCTCTGGACCTCACGACCCCTTCCCAGTCACGGAAAGCGTCTGCCTCTCCTACAGCTTTACATGTGAGCAGGTAGCAGAGCTCTTTGAACTCGTGGCGACTGGAGCTCGTGGCGGCCGCCACCTTCTCCAGCGGCTTGAGGTGCGTGGTGAGGAAGGTGAAGGCTTTCTGATACTCCTGTCGGTCGATGAGCTCTAGATACTCCTGCTTGCAGACAGCGTAGAGGAAACCCTGATGGGCGGCATGGAATTTCTTGAGGTGTTTGCCCAGTAATTTGGCTACGAGGTCCCAGTCTCCGTCCATAATGGCAGCACCCAAACGCCGTAGTGCGTCTCGTTCCTGCAGTCTCCCGTGACGTTTGACGTTGGCCTCGTCCTGAATTGTAGCGCTAGACATAGAGAAACCTTCCTGCTGAAGGTACTGGGTGATAAGCGCCAGGAGATCCTGCTTGATCTGCGTGTCCTGGTCGTCGAAGGTCGCCTCCGGGGGGATGCTGGTGCGGTGGTGGCCTACGTGAGACCATTGGGCTGCTGCGGAGCTCACGGAGCTCGTGCTGGCCCGTCGACTGGCGGGGGGCAGCGGGGGCGTCGGAGGCGGCACGTCGCTCATTTACCAGATTAGTTATTGGTGCTAAGTTCGCATTCAATATGTAATTATGAACGTACTTAAAGAAAATACTTTTATATTTTAGACAAATAGGTTATGCCGCACTTCCCGACGGTGCTGCGTACTTTAATTACTAGACTGTTTGTTATCGCGCTCTTCTGCTTCGAGAACGATTACTTTCCATTACGCGTTGAATTACTCATGGGAGGTCACTGCCGCCTCGGCCGACGATACTTCGACGGTTGAAGCTGCCGAGACTGGCCATGCTGCTCTGTCGAGATGTGATACTCGAGAAGCAGCTCGAGTTGACGGTCATCGACGATAGTCGAGCCCAGTAAACGCCGTCGTCGTCTTCCTCTACTTCCTCTTGGTAGCCGACGAGTTCCTCCCTCGCGATCGATAGCACATCGCAGCTTTCGACTGCGTCGATGCACGAGACGCAGAACGATCGCTTCCTTTCAAGAACGGTGTGCTGATCAGGTGCGAGAGCGACCACCGTCTTCTTGACTGCACACTTGGAGCACACTGGCAACTCGCAGCTCGTGCAAGACCGTCGAATTGGCAGCAAAAAGCTGGAAGCTTTGCGGCACACGGAACATCGAATTGGCTCGTTGGGGTTTTGCGGTCGATGTCGCTGCATTGGTGACACGAAGTCGTCCAAATCGTCGGCGAACGAGTACGTTCGGTCGGATCGGGAGCTCCAGCCGCAGTTCTTGCGCACCTTCCACGACAGTTTCTTGGCTAGAGCACACGTGCTCTTCCGTGCGTACGCTGACCACTGCGTCGCGATCGCCTGCAGTGACATGTTCTTTAGCACCTCGCTTTTCGTCTTGAAGTCGAAAAAGCCCCGTACGTAGCACTCGACGGTTGTGGCCGTCTTCTGACGGTACAGCGCACATACCGACATGTTTCCTCGCTCGATGCCGTGGGTCTCCTCGAAGCTTGGGATGTCCGACAACGCCACTGAGTGCGAAATGCTGTATCCGATCCGTTCGCGTCCCCGAATGTTGGTGATTCCGGTGGCGTCGAGCGACACGTAGTCGCGTCCTTCGTAGAGTCGCCACTTCACAGCTACAGTGCGGAACGGGTCCTCGAAGCTGGGGTGGACAATTTCGTACAGCACCTTGCTATCTCGAACGCTGTCCTTAGTGCAGGCAGATTGAATCTTCATGGCTTCATCCGTGGTGGCAACGGCCCCATACATGATGTCTTCCAGCTTGCCCTCGATAGTACCGAGTAGCAGGAGTTGAGGGGTTGCAGGACAGTGTGTTGAAGACACCAGACGCTCGTTATAAATTCGCACATTACTTCGCCGTCTTACTTCTCTCCATCGATGAGGGTCTGCCCGGCCATCCTTCGTCACCACGAGGGTGTTGTACTGGGCGATGTTGTGCCCTGCGAGAGTGTCGGCGAGGCTCTGCAACATGCCGCAGTCCTGCCTAGAAATGGTGGGCTCTGGTAGTAAGTGAACGAGCCGCATGGCTGCTGTGGCTTTCGCAGCTGAGCTCTAATGTGACAGTGAGCAATGACGGACGACTAAGCATGTTCGCTCCAGTGCTCCCACTTCAGTGTGCGTGCAAACGAAGCAAACGGAGCATTTGAGAACAAATTATAGCCTGGGGGCCAGTGCTTCAGCTGGATCTCGCCTGCGTGCCTTCCTTTATCAACGAAGAGTCAGTAGGCAAGAATAATAAGTCACGTTTGCCAGTGCTTGTCGTCGGAGCTCTGGACTTTGCGTTAGAGCTCGTAGGGCTGGTAATGTAGCGGCGTCAGGTACAATACAAATACCATCTTATCCGACTAGAGAGGTCGGAACTTTGACCAGCGTTGTTGCTCGGACGGCGTGCTGGCCAGCGAGGGCACGCGCAAGCTTGTCAGACGCGTCGACTGAACTGCTACGAGGCTTGCACAAATGCACGCGACCCATTGAAATTCGGTCGGGATTGCAGTAGTAGCCTCTTGCCAAATGAAACTTTCACCGAAACACGGCGACTCATGTGGAGACGGCGGTGCTGCGCGGTTTGCGCGTTATCCTTGGCCATCCAGGCTACAGCCTTAAGTTACAGCCTTAAGCTTTAGGCGGAGGGTCAATATGATAATGGAGATGTAGCGTCGATTAGCTACATGTACGGTGGTGGGGGTACTTGAGTCAGCCTCCGGTGTTCAACCTCTGACCATCTACAGCTCCATGTAGTGGTCAGATTCGCCTCAAACCGGTGCAACCTCGCCAAGTGCTCGGCTCCGGAGCAGCCACAAGCACCCCTCGCGACACACTGACCACGAGCTCCGTATCCACCTTCGGAGCCCGACCAGGTTCTAAAATCGAAACTGGCACCGAGACTAAACTTCGAGCTAGGTGTCGACCACGGAGAAACGAGCACCCCAGTGACTCGCGTCACGACTCAGAATCGTGTTCGACCGGTCGATGGCAAGACGGTCCTGAAAGAAGCAAAAAGTGACTGCAACCGCTTTGCCTGTACCCCACCGAATTCGAACACATTCTCCAGTGGTCGGCATGCGCCTCTCTCATCTCTTGCCTACCGGTAGGCTGGAGCTGACGAAAAGGGCTGGTCACTATGGAAGGGTCTACCATCGAGTTTTCCGTCGAATGTACCGACCAGTTACGCTTGGTTGATCCCTTTTTCGGTGCATACTGTTTCCTTGTACTCCGTCCCGGTGACGGACTTCGTGGGTCAACCAGCGCTTCCATAGCTGCCAGCTCTTTTAGTCAGCTCCAGCCTACTGGTAGGCAAGAGATGAGATCGATACGACAAGGCCCAGGTCGGCTTGCACAAACGACAACACCCAGGACAACAAGGCGGGCTTTTCCTTTTGAACTTTCACGTGATCAGATAATACCATTATTCTCCAATATACTTCGAAGTCCTAAACCGCCATGGAATTCCGGCCGATCTGCCTTCGAGTGTTACTCCGACTGCGTCGGGAGACTGCACTCTGCATAAAGCTGGCTCTGGATGCCCGAGCCATTACCTGAGCCTCGGCTGCACATGCCTCACGGAATGCCTTTGAACTAGCCAGCTCCTCTCGAGCTACTTCTAGTGTGTCGCAACTGGCTGCATCTGCGAGGCAAGAAGAGCAAAAGCGCCGTTTCTTCTCGAGCAAAGTGCGTTGGTCTGGAGCCACAATACACACGAGTCGCTTCGTGCAGCACCGTGTACAGACTTGTCGTAAGCAGCTCTTGCAGCTCTTGTGGCTTGTACCCAGAAAGCCGAAGCTTCCGGAGCATACTGCGCACCGGCCCGGAACGGGAGCTGGCGGCTGATGGGAGACTGAAGGCCGATTAGCGGGCAGGGACAATGACGCCATGCAGCCTGAGCTCTTGCGCATGCGCCATATCAACTTCTTCATCAACGCACAGTCACGCTTTCGCGCAAAGCACGCCCACTGCGCCGCAATGGCTTGAAGGGACATTGTGTTTACCATTTCGTTCTGTGTGTGGAAGTGGAAAAAGCCGCGCACGTAACACTCGACGGTCGTTGCGGTTTTCTGACGATACAGCGAGCATACCGACATGTTTCCCCGCTCGATGCCGTGCGTGACTTCCATGCCGGGGATCTGGGTGAAGGCTACCGAGTGCAATATGTTGTAGCCAATGCGTTCACGCTTGACTGTGTGCGCGATGCCTGTGGTATCCAGCGACACGTAGTCTCGCTGGTTGTTGTAGAGACGCCATTTGACACTCACGTGGTGGAATGGATCGTCAACCATGGGCTGCACCAGTTCCTGCAGTACTTTGCTGTCGATGACGCCGTCCTGTATGCAGGTGGACTTGATGCGGATGGCCTCGTCCGTTGTGGCCACTGCACCGTACATGACATCGTCGAGTGTGCCCTCGACTGTACCGAGCAGAAGCAGTGAGGGTGTGGTGGGCAGACCGTTGTGTCGGCTGCGCTCGCGATAAATACGGACGCCATCCTTGCGGCGCAGCTCCTTCCATTGGCGGTTGTCCGCGAAGCCGTCCTTGGTCTTCAGTAGCGTGTTGAACTGCTGGATGTTGTGCACCGCGAGGGTTTCGGCCAGGTCGCGCAGCAGGTCGCCGTCCTTCTCCGACATGGCCAGCTCCGGCGGCGCCAGCTCCGTGATCGACTTCATTGCTGTCTGGTTCCTCCTGGATCTGTCCAGATCAACTTGTGCTTGCAGGCGTTCCGCACTTCTGTCCAAAAGAGATTGTGAGCGGCAGGCTCCATTCCGCCTCGACGCGCTTCTCTCTTAGGCGCTGCAGGCGCAACGGGGCAGGCGGAAGGCGAGTTGTGTCGCGCAACCGTGCTCGCAGATGAGCCGCGTACGAGTCGTGGCGGAGCTTGGGTTATGAGCCCACGCACTGAACCCACCGTTTTGTAGTAGGTCTCAGCGCCATCGTCTGAATGTAACCCAAATTTCATGTTAATACGTTGTCAAAAGTTGGTAATTATGAGTACCAACGTTTAACATTTTCCTTTCCAAATCAGGTTAAGGAGAGTGTAATTTCACTTAACTATCACCTTTGCGCCGTTTCCTTATGCTTATATCCTGATCGTTCCCTCTCTACATGCGCGTCTTCGCCACGAAGTCAACGCTAGTACATTCATGAACATGTCTTTCATCTTCGTGTCAACTTTCGCCGCCACGATTGCGCCTGTAGGTGCTCTGACTGCTACTTCTTGAGTTGCGTGAATTCACTCGATGGGGGAAATCTTATGTATTTGATGAAGTGATATATTATCCAAAATAGCAGGTTGAAGAAAACTGATGGTAACATTTCTACGGTGTATCCAAGGCGGACGAGTATTCTTCTGAGGGGCAGCCCTTAATTGCTGTCCAGGTCGCGGACGAGCTGCAATGGCCAGGACTTTGTGCTGCGGACTGCTGGCAGCGCACTGCGCTGAGGTTGGGATACAAACAGATAGCTGGACGTGGCGGAGACCTTGTCCTCTGCCAAAATAGTGTAGTGTAGCAACCTCACCGAAACGTGAACAGTGTTCACTGAACACCGCAACTATCTTTCGACGCCCACAAACCGCATGCGGTAGGGTCAACTGTTTTCGCCGACGGTCATCCCGGCACAAGCGCGTTCAACACGGCACGTGTGCGTCGTCGTTAGCGATAATAACGTGAATACTATCCACCGGTTAGGCGCTTCAACGAGTCGCTGAGACGGAAGCTGATGGATTCGTGCCTTTCGTTGATGCCAGCGTCTGGACACATTTATACTTGCATCATGCATGGCAATGATCCTTTAACACCGTCGCTGATAGCGTTGAGCCTCACTTGAGAGGATACCGTCGATGGTAAAGCCTACATCGGAAACCTTCTAAACCAAATAAACATTCCTGATTCTAGTTTTCACAAAAAAACTCCCATACCGTTTTTACTCTTTAAGTGCGTTTTATTGTTTTTTTTTTCCTGACAAAAAATAACGAAAACTGGTCAAACACGTCATTCCGGCTTGGACAGTGGCCTTGTCGTCGAGATGCTGCCTTCGTACTCCCCAAAGAGCCGCAAGCGCTCGCAGCAGCTGCAGCTCTGGAAGCGCGTGGGGATTCTCGGCGGCTTCTTCATTCTATCACTGTTCCTATGGGTGCAGTACACCATCGTGACCACCAACTTGGGCGGAGTCCCAGCGCATGTGGGAGAGCTACAGGGCGCCACGAATCAGGATACACACAATGGAAATGCGCATCTCCGAGGCAACGAGCAATTGACTCAGCCGTTGGAGGTGGAGAATAACGTAGCAGCAGGAGGCGGCGATGGGGTAGGACTTGGCACAGTGGAGGAAATGCTGGCGGACGAAGACGTCGCAGACGTGGAGGACCCCGACAAGACTGTGACAGCAGTACCATCAGAGCAGCAGGAAGCTCGACGTCTGGCCGTCCGCAAAGCTATGAAGTTCGCGTGGGGCAACTACGAGGAGCACGCGTTCGGCGGGGACGAAGTGGACCCGAAGAACGGCTGGAAGCTCAGCAATGTCTGGGGCGACATCGCTTGTTCGCTAGTCGACGGTATTGACACACTGTGGATCATGGACCTGAAGGACGAGTTTCAGCGCGCTAGAGATTACGTTGCCAACCATCTCGATTTCTCACACTTGGGGCGTGATGGCAACAAAGTGTCTGTGTTTGAGACCATCATCCGTGAAGTAGGCGGACTCTTGAGCGCGTTTGACCTCTCTGGCGATATCGTTTTCAAGCACAAAGCGAAGGAACTCATGGACCTTCTTACGTCTGCATATGACGAGAAAGAAGGAGTGTTTTACACGCTGCTCAATCCGTACACAAAGGAGAAGACCTTCGCCGCCTGGGCTGGCTATCGGTATGTGTGACCCTATCAATTTGAAGTAAGACGTAATTGTGCATGGACTCATGATTTTTGCTGATGCAGGGCTCATATCGCTGATGTTGGAACACTGCAGCTCGAAACTCGGTATTTGTCGGACATTACGGGAGATCCTAAATACGCCGAGATGGTACGTAATGTCCAGAGAAATTGCCCGTAGCGCTGGTATTTTAACGTCTTGGCGTGATTTTGCTACATAGGGCGATGCCTTCTATCAGATTTTAAAGCGTGAAGGATCGTACAAGAAGACGGGTTTGTTTCCGGTTCATTTTGACGCTACTCACGGCAAATTTGATAGTCAGAGAAGCGTTATCACACTGGGAGCTCTGGGCGACTCGTTCTACGAGTATTTATTGAAAGTGTATATTTACAGTGGCAAACGCGAAGAAGACGAGTACCTCCGCGAGCTCTACGACGATGCAGTCAGGGGTATGGAGGAGCACCTGCTGTACTTCTCTATTCCTGACGACCTCTACTTCCTGCAAGAAATGAAAGTTCCGTCGGAATCGGTGCGTGAATCTGGTACAGTTCAGAGAAGCAGATGCAGCCTCTAACCTCGTATTTGTTTGATTTCTGTCTGTAGCATGTTCAGCGAATGGACCACCTCTTGTGCTTTGTCCCGGGACTGCTGGCGTTAGGCACACTGTCGGAGACTGAGGACCACGCAAAGAACGCTAAGCATCTTGAACTGGCGGAGAAACTGATGGAGACCTGCTACCAATTCTACCACCGCCAGCCGACGGGTTTATCTCCTGACATTGTGAGCTTTCCAAAGATGCGAGTGATCGATCCCAAATACCGCCTTCGACCTGAGACCATCGAGAGCCTCTTCTACCTGTATCGAGTTACGAAGAACCCCAAGTATCGCGAGTTCGGCTGGGAAATCTTCGAGGCACTGGAGACGCACGCCAAAGTCAAACATGGCTACGCTGCCATTTTGGACGTTACGAAGCTACCAGCCCAAACAGAGAACAAGATGGAGAGTTTCTTCTTGGCGGAGACGCTGAAGTACCATTACTTGCTGCAGGCTCCCGAGAGTCTTATCCCCTTGGACAAGTATGTCTTCAACACGGAAGCTCACCCTCTCCGCATTCACAGAAGGAACTAGTGTTGACGTTCCAACTTGATACTTTACATAAAAGAAAATAAAGACTTCATGTTTGCCGATATTCGGATGGGCCCCTCCGTGAATCTACTACATAAGTAGTAGGTTCGCAAGACAAGACAACTACCAGGCACTACAGTACACTCTCACTCTCACTTGAAGCTGGGTGCTATCGCCCGTCCTGCTTCTCATTGTGTTCGATACTGAAGTAATTCACCCAATCCAAACAAAAAGCTATCGTATGTGAACTTCGTCGTTCTTCGAAGTGGTAGTACATATTGAGTACGAACTATTACATCCTAGCAACTAGTTGTTCCGATCAGTTCGACGTGCTATTCCTTACGTAGTACGGCTCATCCTGGTACTCGGCTGAGCAGTACGGGAACGTGGCGGAGTCGTCGTCCGGGTTGAACAGGTTCTTTCCGGCGTAGATCATAACGTAGCAGCCCACGACAGCACAAACGGTGGAGATCGTGATGCAAATGGCCTTCTCCCAAATTGGGATTTTTGTCCAGAATACCTTCACGTAGAAGATAAGAGGCAGAATCAAACTGCATACAGTGATGGCGGTGGCGCCGGTGAAGTCCACAAGGTCGAGGAAGTTGTCCTTCAGCAGAATTGAGGCGACGGTCAGAATCGCGATCAAAGCGATACGCACCAGGACGTAACGGATCACATTCACACCGCCCTTGTACTCGGAGAGGTCATCCTCGCTCTTCGTGGTCGAAACACGCTGGTCCTGCAGCGCAGCCGTGTTACTCTCAAGGTCTGCGGGAGAAGACGCAGCGAGGTACGACATTTTCTCCTCGATCTCGATTCCACGCTCCTCGTTGTCAGTAGGCAGGGGGTCAACCTTGTGCATGCCCAACACTAGACGCTCCGCCATGTAGAAAGCCGGGTGGAGAATAGTCGAGAAGGCGATAGACAGGTGAAGCTGCATGAACAGGTACGACATAACCACTGCACCACGGTTGGCCGTGAAACCCAGGGTAGTAGTGCTGTACGGGTCCGACGTGTTCACGATCGAAAAGAGAAGGTTGCCCGAGAGCTGGCATCCGCCGGCCACGTAGCCGACGATGGCGATGCCGAGGAAGAAGGCCGAGGCCAGGCCCAAGCTGACAATAATGACGCGGGGCATACGCTCCGGCTGGGAGTGTTGGCGCTGGAGGTCGGGAATCACAATAGCGGCGGCGTACGCAAGCGACAGGTTGCCAAACGTAGTCAGCACCTGGTGAAGCGTGACATCGGGTGTAGGGGGCGTTGGGTGTCCACGCTCCTCGTAGAGGAGGATCGCAACGCCAATGACATCAGCAATGATCGTGCCAAGGCATCCAGCGACAGCCATGCTGGCACTTTCCTTCAGCGTCGGGATCAGCGCCACAGGGATTACCAGCGCAGCCATGAAAATGATCCACACCGTTTGGCTGAACGAGTCCGGGAACAGCACATCGAGCAAAGTGCCGCCAAGCACGAGGAACGCACACGGCGCAAGCAGGCACACGCCCATGTGCGACACCACCACGAAGAAGCGACCCCACTGGCCGGCGACCCACTCGCCAAGGTCACCGTACGTCTTCACCGAGGCAGGGGCGACCATCAGCACCTTGGAAAGTAGAACCGTGGCGTAAATGTTGGCAAACGCCATGAAGAGGAGAGCAACGGTCGCATACCCCCAGCCAGCTCGTGCGTAATTGGACGGCATACCGAGCGAGCCGATGCCACAGATGCAGCAGAAAATGTTGAACGCGATCTTAGCATCCTCGAGCGTGAAGAGAGCAGAGCGGGCGGTTGACGATGAAGTTGCCATCGTGCTTGTCGGGCAGACGGGAAAATGGAGAATGGCTCTACGTGCCGGTGCTTTGACTGGAGAGCGGGCGCAACAGCCAGCAGCATTTTCCTTTGTTTGCGCAAATAGTTGAAAGACCACGCGCTGTGCCTTCGTCCGTCTACCACGCGTCGTTGCCGTTGTCGCAGTGCACAGGAAGTGCACGAGCATCAGAGCACGGACCGGTAGCGGTTCTACGTTCGCAGTCCCTAGACGTAGACCAGCGAAATGTGGTCGCGCAATGCATCAGCATGTCATCGATTTCTTGAAACGACATCGTTGCGTTAAACCGTGGCAAGGCTGCTTTCAAGCACTGCTTTCCGGGTGATGTATATGTACATGTATCCGTGCGCTTCTGTCCAGTCGTTCGTCCACCTAGCAAAATGGCGGGACATGCAACAGATCCCGTCACATCCGGAAGCATCGCGCAAAAGCATCCCCAAAGCTGTCGCCGAATGGATCAGTGCTGGTAGTGACGTCTGTTCGTTTAGACAGTGTCTTTTCAGGCGTCAGAACCATCTTTTCGAGGTGTCTTTTCGGTTTTTACGGGATAGAACCCAGAGGTACTCGTAAAATGTTTTTCTTGCTTTCAATATGCCAAGTCTCCTTCACCGTCTACTATTAGAGTCATCAAGACGGACCCTCGATGGGAGGGGTGCCGAAGGAGTAGGGCGAGAATGCGGTTGTTTGTCTCGGCACTGGCTGGGAGTAGATAATCACCTGCACTACAGCCAACAAACCCTGGCCCCGACTCACGGGCAGCGAGCATGGCGTCCAGCAATGCTGCCACATTGCTAGCGGCCTCTATTCGGATTGCTGAGGTGCTGCTGTGGATGCGCTGAAACTGATTTTTGGTACACTGTGCCAATGAATGGACGTCTTTTGATAGACAGTAAAGACAATAGACGTCCAATGAGGCGTTTAAACGCGTCTTTTCAAAAAGACGTTTTTTGCGTCTATTGCCAGCACTGAATGGATGTCGCCGAATGAATACATACGGAGCAAACCTTATCATCTTGGATCGAATTTTGAATGACATAGCAAGGCATTCACTCTATGCGTGAGAGGAATTTCCATAATCCAGTACTAGTGTACTAGATTCTTCACAGTACGCTCCAGAATTAAAAGTACTGTGCACAGTACAAATTAAGTTTGGCAGTGCAAACTTAATATTCTGCTGGTTCTCTTCCAACAGAAGTTGATGCTGCAGTTTTAGCGGGGTCAATGAAATCCAACTTGCACTTCGTGAATTTGTGTTTATTTAATAATAAGGTAAGGTATATTGTGTTACTGTCCCTCGGCCGAGGAATGAAGTGAATTTGTGTTTGTTCTTGACGAGATGTATAGTGAACTACGCCTGGAAAATGTGTACATTCTGCCTGAAACCATCTACCTGTTCATCTCACCCGTTCGAGATCTCAAGCAAGTATTTACTCTCGGGAGCGCAGCTCGAGGAGGGTGACCCAGTCTACTGCCAAGGTGGTCGTCGTGATCAATCTTAGTGTAGGTAATGTCGGATTGCTGGTCTTTCGATCGGCTTTGGTTATTAGGATTCTGTTAAGTAATTCAATATACCTCATCATCATCAGAGATCTCAAGCAAGTAGATTTCTACGGTATCTTTCCGGGGACTGCCGACGCATATTACGTGTATCAGGATACGAAGATTAAGTTAGAGCCAGAGTAAGAGCTATCCGATTAGACAGGGTATGTAGATAATAAAGGGGCAGCACCCACCGTGTGGTGGTTGCTAGGCGTTGGTTTGGGAAACCCCTTTTGGTTTCCCCTCCCGCTCCCCAAGCATCGTTCTCTTCCTCCTCTCCTTACCCGGGGCCAGTTTGATATACTGGTAGCACTTGTTGGTCAAGACTCGACGACCATGGCCCCCACGACGCGCAAGAACGACACTGACGCGCGAGCAGCGGAGGAAGGAGCACGAGCTGCGCTGGAAGCGCAGCTAGAACAGCTGCGGGACCAAAATTTGACTCTCCAAGCCAAGACACGCGCATCGCGCCCACCACCACCCGAGCGGAAGCCCCGCGTTCCAAGCGGCCTCCCCAAGTTCAAGGGAGTGCGGGACGAAGACGTGCGCCAGTGGCTGTTTCAGGTGGAAACGCTGTGCCGCATCAACGGCCACAACGCGACAGACGACAACGACACACTACCCGCGTTTGCTGGCACAGCTATGGAGGAACCTGCATCTGGTTGGTTCCTGTTTTGGGCTTCAAGGACGCCCGCGTAGTAGCAGGTGTGGGGTCGATTCACCCAGGATGCCCTCGCACACTTTGAAGTTTCGAACTACCAAGCAGTATTGCGTCAGAAGCTCCCTCAACTCCGCCAGACCGGTGACATCGAAGAGTACAATGGGAAGTATTCGTCACTGATCTTTCGCGTTGAGAACATGAGCGAGATGGACCAAGTCAGCTACTATTGTGATGGTCTCAAGCGTGCGACGCAAGCCTATGTCAAGCTGCAGAACGCCACAACGCTGAGCGAAGTGATGGACCAAGCCTCCAAGTACGAGATGTCCCACTTCAGTGGTGAGAACAAGCCACGTCGCGAGAAGCCTGAGCGTGAACAAGGTTCACGTGGTCCACCCAGGTCGAACTCGTTCAAGGACAAGAAACCGTTCAAGAAACGATCGTTCAAGCCTGGCCACTATACACCCGCCGAACAGAAGAAGGAAGGACCGGTGTGCTACTACTGCAAGAAGACTGGGCATATCAAGCGTGACTGCCCTAAATTGAAGGACGAATCGGGAAACGACCAGCCACGCCAGTAAAAGTGGGACCTGACGTGGCGAGAGCTAGCAAGGAAGATTTAACTGTAAACGAGGCTACGTTGAATCTGCTTTGCGAAGACCCTCTTATCTATAACCGTGCGCCACTGTTTTCAATCGATGGCGCGATGGTGCAGTGTGAAAAGGAGTGTAATGCCAAGTTCTTATTGGACTGTCGTGCTACAACTGTGTACGTATCACGCGGCTTTGTCAAGAAGAAAAGGCTGAAGACACACGTGTACACGGACCGAAGGATTAAGGTGAAACTGGGAGATAACAATATTGGAGAGGCTGTTCTGGAATTGACGAAGATTACCATTCGCCTCGACGAAGCCCCAAACTACCAGTGTGTCGCAGTTGTGTTCGATATTATTGAGGGTTACCGGTTTGGTATCGGTTATTAACCGTGAACCGGTTAACCCGAACCGGTCCAATCCGAACCCACGTTGATTATGGTGATTACGGTAAGTTGTTTACTCCACCGATGATTAGACGAGTAGGATGATTGGACGAACACCGGTGAGTGATGGTTGATTAGATGCACTAGGTGATAGGACGCAGGGTCGCGTGTCTATAACAGTAGGGTGTAAGCTCCAACAATTCAATCACTTTCAAATCTTCATTCTACCCCTCAAGTGTCTTCGCTCCGGTCCCGCCGTCTGCGACGTCCCTCCCTCCGCTTCGTCCAAGCTTCGTGTCCAAGATCCATACCTTCCATCAGATATTCCGGATGAATTCGATTGCGTGCTGGGTATGCCGTACTTTGTGGATGTACAACCTGATATCGATTGGAAACATCGATGCTTCAAGAAAGACGTCTCAGGTGGAACAGCGATGACAGAAACTTCGACCCCCTGTGGGAAAAGCAGTCAGGCTGATAGCTCTGGGCTTCATGATGCTGCGGACAGTGAAAACTCTCCTGCTATTACCCGTGATTCTTGTCGAGTTGCCGTGCCAGAAACACAGCTGGAGGTCGGAGCCGAAGTTGTCGGGAGACCACGTGAGGACGTGGAAAATCTCTCGAGGAGAGAGAAGAAGAGTGCCAAAGCAGAGGCAATGTTTACTCTTGGAGTGGTTGACTCGGAAGGAGTCGAAACGAAATACATCACGAGGAAGAAGCTAAGGAAGTTTCTACGGCTACCAGCGAAGGACGAACCTGAATACGATTTCATGATAGTTCTGACGAACGACACGATCAAGCAGATTGAGCGAGATCTTGGACGAAACGATGAACCGGACAACGTTGGGTCTGAAAAAGCCAAGCGATTTCTGAATACGGATTGGAACTCGTTTGAGAAGAATCCAGCGTACCCGGTGCTCAGTGAGTACAAAGATTCGGTGTTTAAACCAGAGCTACCTGATGGACTCCCGATGGAGCGGTCTATCGAACATCGTATTGACGTGAAGGACCCCAACACTGCAATGTACCGGCAGCAGTGGCGTCTTTCCCCTGGACAGAAGGCTGAGATCGACAAGTGGGTACGTGAGATGATAACGAAGGGACTCGTCAGGCCGAGTATCAGCCCACACGCAGCTCCGACGTTTTGCGTGCGCAAGCCTGTGGGGTGGCGTATCGTTCATGACTACCGGTACCTCAACAGCAACACTATCCGACAGAGTGTGCCAATGACGCGCAAGGAAGATGTTTTCGACAGCATGGCTGGCGCTTACTATTTTACGTGCATGGACCTGATGTCAGCGTATTACCCGGTGCGGATGAAAGCGGACCATATCAAGTATACGGCATTTCAAGCACCGAGTGGGTTGTACGAGTATCTGGTGTTACCGATGGGAGTTAGCAACGCACCAGCCACGAGGCACCGTCTTACTTCGTCGTTGTTCAAGGGCCTGTCGCACACACGGTCGTTCTATGATGACATATACGTGTTCACGAAGTCGGAAGATATCGACGAACACCTCCAAGCGCTCCGTGAAGTTGTCGAGATCCTGAAGAAAAACAAACTTTACGTGAAGCTGTCGAAGTGTGTGTTTTGTGCGGAAGAGATCCCTTGCCTCGGAGACTTTATCGACCGGAACGGAGTACGTATCGACCCCGACAAGGTGCAGACGATTCGAGACTGGCCTGTACCCCGGACGCAAGAACAGCTCCACAGTTTTCTCGGTTTAACTGGATACGTACAACGATTTTGCGAACGGTATGCAGAGTTGACTGCGCCACTGTTTACGCTACTGAAGAAGAAGAACCAGCGAAATTAAAAAATTACGCTGAACGCGACGCAGATCAAGAACTTCAAGGAACTGAAGCGCCGGTTAGCGGATACCCCAGTGTTGCACTTACCGGACTTCACGCAGCAGATGCATTTCCGGAGAGACGCCAGTCAGTTTGCGGTCGGCGGCGTGCTCTTCCAAGTCATTGATGGAATCGAGCGCCCGATCGCGTATACGAGTCGGAAGATGAAGCCAGCAGAGCTGAAGTATCCCACGCAGCAACAGGAGCTACTCGCAATCGTCAACGCGTTAGCTGCGTTCCGAATCTATTGTTTGGACCAACCTGTGATGATTGAGACGGATCACAAGTCGCTGGAAGGGATTTTCCAGCAGAAGATGGCAAATCGACGTCTTGCCCGTTGGTACGACATTCTCGCTGAGTATCAACCTGTTTTCGCGTATCTACCAGGGGCTCAGAATGGAATTGCGGATGCTTTAAGCCGAAGGCCCGATCTGAAGCCGGAGACGAAGGAGTTTCACTATCTGTTAGTCCCCAGCTTCAATGAGACCAGCTACGAGCTACGAGTCGTGGAGATCAATCCAACCGGTGACCTGATCAAGTCTATCGTAGCAGGATATGCGAAGGACAAGGTCATCCGTGAGATTCGACGTGCGATCAAGAAGCGCAACGAACCACCACCTGCTCGTGGTTCGACTGGGAAGCAATACAAGCCGTTCTTTGAAGAGAAGGACTTGATCTGGTACCAGGGCTCCACGGACGAGCACCCACGAATCGTAGTTCCAAACGTTGTGGCTCTTAAGCATCGTGTCATCGCTGAGGTGCACGACTCCAACTACGGTGGACATCCTGGTGCAGATCGAACATACCTGAAACTTCGAGCTGACTGGTATTGGCCGGGTATGGTCCGTACGATAAAGAAGTACATCGCGGACTGTGAAGACTGTCGACGAAACCAATCGCGACTGACGAAAACGCCCGGTCTCATGGAGCCCTCCAGATTCCAGATGAACGATGGCGATCGATTTCTATGGATTTCATTACGGACCTCCCAGAGACCAAGCGCGGACACAATTCGATATGGGTTGTTGTCGATCGACTGACCAAACGAACACACTTCATCGCAACGACAAAGAAAGTATCGGCCCCCGAGGTCGCGACCCTGTTCATCGACAATATCTGGAAGCTACACGGGATGCATCAAGATATCGTGTCCGATCGTGATACCAAGTTTGTTTCGGGATTTTGGAGTCAAGTCTTCGAAGACGTAGGGACAAAGCTCAAGATGACCGTAGCATATCGCGACCAAGGGGACGGCCAGACGGAGCGGGCGAACCGCACACTCGAGGAGTATCTTCGTTGTTTCGTTTCACCTCGACAGGACGACTGGGATGTACATCTTGCGAATGCAGAGTTTGCGATCAACTCAGCGATCAACTCCAGCATCAAGATGTCTCCCTTTGAAGCCGACATTGGTTACGTTCCCCACAATCCCATTTCAGCAGTTGCCGCATCCGACCGACGAGGGTTACGAGGAGGGCGACAGCAGGGCTTCATGTTTAAGATGCACCAAGAGGCAGTGCTACGCCAGTGTCAAGACGCGTTGGAGGAAGCACAGTCACGTATGGCAGACGTGTATGACCGTGGTCGCGAGGAACAAGAATTTCAAGTGGGCGATCAAGTGTACCTGAGCACCAAGAATCTGGACACAGCCCACACAGGGTTTCCCAACTCGCGCAAGCTAGGGCCAAAATGGATCGGGCCATACTCCATCGTGCGGACCGTTCACAAGCATGCGTACGAGATCAACTTGCCACCCGGGGTTCCAGCTGCATCCCGTCTTCAACACTGGGTCCCTCAAACCATACAACCCTCCAACACGTCGATCACGTCCACAAGAAGTGATTCTACACGACGGCAGGGTCGGTCAGATCGTCGAAGCGGTAGCAGGGAAACGGCTGAAACGAGGCGTTGTACAGTACCTTATCCGATGGGTGGGTGAGGAGAAAGCAACTTGGGAACCGATGGAAAACTTACACCAAGTTACCGGCTTGATTCAAGCGTTCGAGGTGAAGCAGCCCAAGAGATCAAGAAAGCGCCGGCGGGTAACACCAGTGTAGCTCGACGGACCCAGCGCCAGCATCCCACGCAAGGCTGAGTCTCGTCAAATCGGTCCAAGACAGTATTGGCTGTATAGTGTGTATTGTACACCAAATTGGGTGAGCCACACGACTCGACTAGCGTCAGAGGAAGGGTATACAAAATCAAGTGTAAGTTGTGGGGCTATATTTGAAACTATCCAATCTCGTCGCAAGATCCTAAGCGCTCTCACGAATCAACACGCGGCGTACAAACCGAAGCCCAGCAAGCCAGGGAGCCGCGTAGTCCAGGAGCGGCGCGCGAACAGCACTCTCGTCATACGCGAAACGACCAGCAGTGGTCACTTCCAAGACGAAGGCGTGCGACTTGCCAGGAAGACCCGCCACTGATCCAGCACGCCCGGAGCGAGCAGCAAATGATTGAGACCCAGACAAGTCTCCGGCCCGGTAAGTCTGTACTGATTTTGGTTAACATTGATAGTGTCCTCGCAGATTTCAGCACCCCCAGCAGCACGGACAACACGGTTGCAGCGGCGCAAGAAACCCCATAGCGTGGACCACACAATTCCAGCAACCGGAATCGGATTTCCATTATCGGACCTTTCGCGGTAGAGCTCATCGACAGCCAGCTCCGAGTACCAGCCACGCAACCCCAGCATCTCGGCCGCACGCTCAAGCGCCCGGAAAGCACAGCGACCATCCGTTGAGTCCCCGATAGCTTGCGCGAAGTCATCGCTGCGAGAAGACAAGTATTCGGCAAAGGTACGTGGCCCACCAAACGTTTTGTATTCATCCACGAGATTTAGGTGTTCCAGAAAGCCATCCTCTTCCAACAACCAGCGAGGCTGCCAAGACCCTTCAGTACGAGCAGGCGCCACGATATACTCAACGTAGTATTGCGTGTTCGCCGTGATGGAATTCTCCAGTCGATCCGAGATTAGCCAGACATGCCAGCGAGGTCCAGACACAGCCGGGCGCGATGATACCTTCCGCTGTGCGCGCCGAGCGATCGAAGCGCGAGGAGCACGACCGCCCGTGGAACGAGCTGCAGTTTGACGTGTACGGGCCATGCCAAGGCTCTCGATGGAGCGAGTTATCGCGCAGGACAGGCTAGCACACGACGAGCAGAACACGATCCAGAGCAACGAGCCAGAATGAAGCTAAGCGAGGAGCTCCAAGTGACGAAGCAGCGAGAATTGAATTGTGGTTGCTAGAGGCACTACAACGATCAAGCAGCACAGTGGCCAGAGCTCAAGAGCGTCTTCTACCCACCGGACAACCGCCTCAGACGACGAGGACGAGGACGAGAAGGTGAGCTTCATCATAAAGTTTCGGGGAGGGGGAAGTGTATCAGGATACGAAGATAAAGTTAGAGCCAGAGTAAGAGCTATCCGATTAGACAGGGTATGTAGATAATAAAGGGGCAGCACCCACCGTGTGGTGGTTGCTAGGCGTTGGTTTGGGAAACCACTTTTGGTTTCCCCTCCCGCTCCCCAAGCATCGTTCTCTTCCTCCTCTCCTTACCCGGGGCCAGTTTGATATATTACGCCACCGTCGCCACCCACCGGCTGGACGATCTGCACTGTCATGCTTTTCATCGCTCATGCAAGTTGGTAAGCAATTACAGTAGACGGCCGTCATGGTCAACTAGTAGTTGGCAACTACACACTGGGATTTGAGGACTGTTTCAACTACATGTACATTAATGGCATTCCGCTGGAACGCGCCAAGCTACTGCCATCATCATGCACTTCTCAGATTCCACTAAGCAATTCAGTTAAATTCAAGGTGTACTAGAACGCCCGTAGCTTCCGGGGACCTGCTGCCATGAACCAGGTTATCGCATATAACTTGATAACCAACATCCTTGCTTTACATACACTCATAGTGCGCCCGTGGTCTTATGGTGGTTTCATGCATGTACATGGTTGCCATCGACAGCACCATCAGATGGGCTGGTTACTTTAATCTAGAAAGAAGGTGTTGGCAACCCCGAAATCTCTACAAAGGATAAGGATTCCTCAGCCTCAACATGGGGTCTCCACTGGAACTGGTAGTAGACTACCACTGGTAGTCTGTCATAATTATTGCAGGCTGCGCCGTCGCGGTGATCCTCGAGCCCTTCCGTGTATTGAAGACTGCGAACTTACATGCGTAGTTACTGCTTTTTATTTACTGCGAACCTAATGCACTTGTACTGTATTTGATGTGCTCAAATTGAATTAATTTTTTACAAAGTCGTAAAAAGAGTACACTAGTACTGGATTATGGAAATTCCTCATATGCGTGAGGAATTTCCTTATCTCAGTGATAAATTATCATAAATAAACAGGCCTCCTTAATAATGGGAATTTGGACCATATTCTCATTCCATACCAATATTAAGAAGACAGATGTTGCAGGTCAGGACTTTAATAATGGTTTTTGACATGATTTAGGACAGGATTAATCCTGGTTGACGTTTTCGAATTTAACTCGTTGAACATATGGGGAAGTTACGGAAACATTCGTCGAGGACGAAGAAGATACGTATCCTGAGGTTGAAATCATCTTCAGGATTCGTACAGGATTAGTCATGGATATATACTGTTTTGATCTCATGAACTTGAATGCGTGTGTGCAAGAAGTTACGTGTCTTGGGGGTCAACGCGGTGTCATGTATCTCAATGGTAACTATTAACCGAGGTCATGAAAAGCAAACCTACATGTATTCATCGCGATAGCGCCGATGTCATTCAAGCCACCTAACTAGACAATGAGCTATCAGCAAGAGGGACGCCTACTGACTGCCCGACTTTTGCTTCCGGGACATCCTCCTCCCCACGTTCTCCGCCATAGTCCTGATGCGCTGGGATCTTTTCTTCATCTTTATCCCCCTCTGTTCCTGCTGAGAGCGTTCCCTCTCTAGTCGGCCAGTAACCAGTCAACAAATAGTAGAAGAGTTCGAAACGACGCCCTGGCAACGAGTTCACGCTTATGTCGATTGGAGCTTTAGCTGGAGCTTGGCGGATAAACATCCAAGATACGTAGACGCCACAGCTAAAAGCATCGAACTGGATAGGATTGTTCTGTGGCAACACGTCGTAATCATTCAGGCCTCGGATCTTGATGTGTTTAGCGATATCTCCCGCAGCTTGCAGGTAGGCTGACTGGTTTAGAGGGTCATAGCTATAAATGCGCTTAGCCGTGACCCTCACGACCACACAGCACCAGTGTGCATTGCCAAAATTCAGCGGCAGCATCACTACATCCACGCCGCTTTCTCCAACTTGATGGATGATCCGGTTGAGTGTGGACTCCTCCACCGTGTTTAACTCTGCACTTCGCGTTTTCTTCTTTTTCGTAACTGCAGTCTGGAAGCCAGCGAAACGGAAAGTTGGGAAATCAGTGACGAGTCGTGAGAGCTACTCACTTGATTGCGACATAAATGGACGATATTGACGATGAAGCTGAGTTTGATGAGATGCTTGAGTTAGTACTGAAGCAATGGCGTCATGTTCGCCAGCGGAAGAACGACGATACGGCCCCGAACACCGAACCCACTGTGTCTCTATTACCTCAAAACACGACTAAGGCTGACGCTGCGACACGATAAGAGTTTGGAATTAGCCCCCCCCCCCCCCCCCCCCTCAAGAATTTGAAGAAGAATCCCATCTCGAAGGCAAACAAGACGACCAAGGTGACGATTGTAGCCCCCTAAAGATCCGCTTAAACCCAAAAACCAAGATAGTCGGGAGACCTATTGAGGGTTACCGGTTTGGCATCGGTTATTAACCGTGAACCGGTTAACCCGAACCGGTCCAATCCGAACCCACGTTGATTATGGTGATTACGGTAAGTTGTTTACGCCACCGATGATTAGACGAGTAGGATGATTGGACGAACACCGGTGAGTGATGGTTGATTAGATGCACTAGGTGATAGGACGCAGGGTCGCGTGTCTATAACAGTAGGGTGTAAGCTCGAACAATTCAATCACTTTCGAATCTTCATTCTACCCCTCAAGTGTCTTCGCTCCGGTCCCACCGTCTGCGACGTCCCTCCCTCGGCTTCGTCCAAGCTTCGTGTCCAAGATCCATACCTTCCATCAAGACCAGCAAAACAGAAGAAGAAAACTTCCGCTGGAGAGAAAACCGACCGTAAGTGGTACGCTGCTGCAGAAGATAGTCGTAAGGCCGCCGGTGAAGTAACTCTGGCAGGTCTCCTCGCGGCACTTGACTGTTCCAAGCCTGGCCTTATCCAGACACAGAGACGAGTAGTCGGCATCATCGTTAAGTACAGTGAGGTGGAGAGCAAGAAACCCAAGTACAAACGTATGAAGTATCCTGTATTAATCATGGACCCGTTCTACCTACTCCCGCCAAAGCTTCTGGACGCTTGCGTCAAGGCATCCCCCCTGAGCAACACAAGAGACGACGCTATTCCACTGTATGATGAGGCGGCACCAACGACGACTCAGAACCAGACATCACAAGACCAGTATACAGAGACGGTTCTCATTAAAGATGTCGGGAATTTCTCTAGAAAGCAGATCGAAACTTTAAGACGACTCAAAACCTGAAAGCGGTGGTGCAGTAGGGTTTAGGGTTTAGGGTTTAGGGTTTAGGGTTTAGGGTTTAGGGTTTAGGGTTTAGGGTTTAGGGTTTAGGGTTTAGGGTTTAGGGTTTAGGGTTTAGGGTTTAGGGTTTAGGGTTTAGGGTTTAGGGTTTAGGGTTTAGGGTTTAGGGTTTAGGGTTTAGGGTTTAGGGTTTAGGGTTTAGGGTTTAGGGTTTAGGGTTTAGGTTTAGGGTTTAGGGTTTAGGGTTTAGGGTTTAGGGTTTAGGGTTTAGGGTTTAGGGTTTAGGGTTTAGGGTTTAGGGTTTAGGGTTTAGGGTTTAGGGTTTAGGGTTTAGGGTTTAGGGTTTAGGGTTTAGGGTTTAGGGTTTAGGGTTTAGGGTTTAGGGTTTAGGGTTTAGGGTTTAGGGTTTAGGGTTTAGGGTTTAGGGTTTAGGGTTTAGGGTTTAG